>JAHSPW020000003.1:23068897-23441397 GCA_019985065.2 Arctostaphylos glauca
TCCATAATTCTTCCTCAGCGGAGGCTTGTGTGATGATGAAGACGACGATGCAAACAATTTTTCTTGTTTATTTGGATTCTGCTTGTAAGTATGATTGGGTACTGACCCAGTTGAGTTGCTTCGGCTAAGACATGAAAGTGACCAAAATGGGCTCTTCTTGTGACTGTTATCAAAATGAAGGCTACTACTCCTTTTGATTCCCCAGAAAGATTTGGGTTGCGGATTTTTTGCTTCATAATCGGAATGGACAGATGCGGGAATTGAAATTGCAATGGCTAAGGCAATTTCGATTGTCATGCCTACTGTTTCTCACGGATTGTGTACATGCCACCTCAATCAAAATGCTTTAAAGCATTTAGGTCGCTTGTTCAAAGGTGATTCAAACTTCAGTAAGGAATTTAACACTTGCATTTTTGGATATGAGAATGAAAAAGAGTTAATTAAAGCTTGGGATGTTTTGATCAATAAGTACAACTTGCATGATAATATGTATGAAAAACGGTACTAACTACTACTAGATATATCATACGCTATTTTATGCGAGAATAAAAAGCAACACACGCATATACGTGGAAAACCCCTAAAAGGGTAAAAACCACGGGAAGAAATCAATCACTATAATAACCATTGTGCGATTACAAAGAAACCTATACTTACAACTATGACTCCTCAAAGTTGTTCCCAGGTTGATTTGCCGAATCCACGTTCACCGCACCGTGACTGATTTACTTCCGCCTTGAATCTTCAAGTCTTACTTTGATTGAGAACATGAACTCGCCATTCAGTTCTTTAGGCTGTCGTATGCTCTAAAAACCCTAAATATCTCTCTCTTCGTGCGTACTTTGCTCAGAACCCTAATTTTGGTTTTATAGACGCGTAACAGTCGCTTGAGCGACCAACATGTCGCTGGAGCGACTCCACAGTCGCTGGAGCGACTCCACAGTCGCTGGAGCGACTTTACATGAATAAAAAACAAATACAAATAAATTGATTTCTTCCACTTGCCTAAACAGACTCTTTCTAGAAAATTAAAAACAACATGTAATGAATTAATACGACGAGAGGCACAGTTGTTTTGGTAGATAGCCCGGAAGTTCCAATACAGTAGTGACGAGTAGGACAATGGAGCTTACAATCTCCCCCTTTGGGACTTTCGGGCAAAATTCGTGCATCCAGAGAAAACCTGTGTAAGATAAGAACAACACAACCAAAAGACAGACAGGTACCTGGATATATAATGGACAGGAGGTATCATAAGCATGAAATCAATTAAATGGTTAAAACGTTCTCCCCCTTTTTGGCCGAAAACCAAAGGAGGTGGGACAAAGACCCACAACAACATAAACATAGGTAGAACAAAAAGAAGATAAGTCTAAAACACAAAACAAATAACTGATAACAGAAACATAAGAATACGTGCAGTCAAAATAGCAATAGAGACATATAATCAGTGGTGAGGGGGCGAATGCTCAGGAGACGGAACAGGATATCCGGGGAACGGCGGAGCTTGAGTAGTCTGAGCCACAAAAACAGTCACTTGATTAAGTAGAGTGGCAATCTGACTGGAGTGGCGGAGGATAGTGCCGGTGGACCGGGTGAATTCCTGTTGAGCAGCAAGTTGAGAAGCCTGAATTTCATTCATCTGGGTAATGATGCGGCTTTGAGAATGTTGCAATTCACCCATCATATCAAACAGCCTGGATTGATTTTCAGCAATGGAATCCAAGGTGGCTGGAGCAGACGAGGAGGAGGCAGCAGCAGCAGAAGCTTGACGGGTACGACGACGGGGAGGCGAAGGGGCACCAACGGCCTCAGCAAAAGCGGCCTCATTAGCCGCAAAGAAAGAATCCATGTCTTCCTCAGCTGAATGATGGAAAAAGAGATCGGGATTGGCATGGGCAGTGCTGAGACTACAGGATTGGGCATTTATAGGGCGGATATGGGTGCGGGAGACAAGAGTGGGTTCACCCTCAATAACAGGAATTTGGAGAACATTAAGCAGGAGGTTGGAAATAAGGACACCAAACGGGAGAGAAGCCTTTTTCGGAAACTTGCTGGGTTCAAACTTGGCGAGTTGCCGGAAGGCAATGCGGGTCCAATCCACTGGGGCTTGCTGGCCAATGAGATGGAAGGCTACTCCCCTAAGAGCAGGTACATCTGAGGTATGGGAAGTGGGTTCAAAGGAACTGCAGAAAAAGAGGTTGAGGATCCTATAGGGTGATAAAAGCACTCCTTGGTTAAGCTTATTTTTGTCCCATGTACGCGGGTACCCGGAAATGGCATTTGCAACGGTATTTCTAACATCCAGAGAAGGGACCCGCTGCGTGTGGGAGGGAAGAGGATATTCAAACTCAGGAAGGGGTGCGAGACCGACAAGGCTGCCAAGGGTGGCGGGAGTAACAATGATCTCACGACCACGTACCCACGTGGTGAGGCTTTCAGCGGCGTGGTTAACTTGGGAGATATTACAGTAAAACTCCCTGACCATATTAAGATTAACTACCCCTTCAAGAGCAGCAACAGGGGCCCAGCCTTGATGATTGATCCAGTGAACTATTTGGGCATCCCCAAAAGATTGTAAGTCCAGGAGGCGTTCGATTAGAAATGTTCGTTTTTCAAAACTTTCAAACTTGGTTCGAAAATCTCGGGAAGGGAAACGGTTTATTTCAGGGCCTGTCCCACGTGAAGCTTGTCCTTTGCCACGAGCCATTAACCTGAACAAATAAACCCAAGAAATCCACACACACATAATATGATCACAATGGGAAGGATAAATGCAGGGAGAAATAAATGAATGCATACATCACTACCAAGCCCGTAGTGATGTAATAAGCCTAAGAAAGAGAACGAAAGACTAAGCAGGGTCACTACCAAGCACGGTGTTCCTCTTTGTTTTTTTTTTTTTATTTTTGACCAAAAAGAACTTGACTGTATGAGACAACTAAAAACAAGGCAAAAACGGGAATAGTAAACCAAAACCCAACCAAAAGCGAGGAATAATGGGGAAGAAGTTCAAACACTACCAGGCACGTAGTGTTCGATACAACAAAAACAATGGCATGAACATAATGGGTCTTAGGAAGCAAAAGACATGCAAAAAGAAGGAGAAAAAGAAGGAATACCGGAGAGGAGGAAATCCGAGAGAGAGAACCGGGAGAGAGAAGCCGAGAAGCGAGACAAAGACCGAAATTGCCGAAGTTCGTCGCAGAAGAAGACAAAAGGAACTGATCTGGACAACAGGAACACGAAAAGGCGATATATATATATCGAACAAGTCGCTGGAGCGACAAGGTAATCGCTGGAGCGACCGGTATGTCGCTGGATAGTCGCTCGAGCGACAAGAAGTCGCTGGTAGACAATGGATTTTTAAGAAGATCAGAAATAATCGCTGGTAAAGTCGCCCTATGGTCGCTGGATAAGTCGCTGGACAGGGCGAGGGTCAGTGATGGTCGCTGGTAAGTCGCCCGAGGGTCGCTGGACGACAAGAATGGTCGCTGGACATAACTAGGATCAGTGGTAGTCGCTGGTAAAGTCGCCCTACAGTCGCTGGAGCGACTTGTTCGCTGGAGCGACATAATGTCGCTGGAGCGACGTTGAAACCAACGAAAGCTCAAAGGTTGGGTTACGTTGAATTTTTTTAAACCGAAATGAAAAAAACACACCGAATAAAAAGATAATAGAGAACGACATGAGTAGGTATTCAATATTCAGAAAACACAAGAAAAAAAACCAACAAGATTGACAAAAACACATAAGAACCAAAAGAAACAGTGAGATCAACACAGGACTAACAATGAGCAATATATGGTCGAAACATAACAGTAGTCCAAACTGAGAGGAGTGTGTGGGTGCAACATGCGAGAACTTGAGAGGATCGGATAGACAAAACCGCATTAATGTCGGAACAACTTACGGGAGACATACTTCCCTTAGGAGCTGTTTATAGCAAGATATACTTTGTTACCCCACTGTTGTTTGACGCGACCAATCAGCTTGACTTAGGCCCATTGACCGGTTATTAAACAGGTGGTCCGTAGGTTTCATTTAAGCAGATTATCAAATATTACCCCATCACTGTTTGACGCGAACACAAAGCTTAACTTAGGCCCAGTGTCCGGTTACTAGGTGTATGGTCCGGATAGACTTTAACGAGGACGAATTTCCTTTTGACGCGAACAGTTCCGCTTAAATTAGGCCGACTGTCCGGTTACTCAGAAACTGCCCGGAGAGAATGTCACTCCCTTTCTTTTAGGGTAAGTACCAACCAGTAAGAGGTGAGACACGAATGAGGGTAAGTAATCCGATCAAACAAGCAAGTTTCGATGATACGTGAGCATAAGGATGGACCAAGTATGTTTCAACAATATACAAATCTTGTCAGGCACTAATGAGGAGCACACAGTTTATTTGATCATATGGAAAATGACAATAAAGCAGGAATAACTTGAGTTGGATGAACAGAGAAAAAACAATGCCATGTCATCAATTTTTTTTTTTTTTTTTAAAATAAATTATCCAACATAACCAACACCGACAAGTTTTCGAAGATAATCAAACCGGACATAGTCGAGGGGTTTAGTAAAGAGATCAGCACGTTGAAGGGTAGTTTCTAGGTATTCAAGAGTTATAGATCCCTCGTCAACTAAGTCACGAATAAAGTGATGCATGATGTCAATGTGTTTAGTACGGGAGTGTTGAACAGGGTTTTTGGAAATATTTATGGCACTAGTGTTGTCGCAGTAAAGAGTCATATTATGTTGAGGCAAGCCATAGTCAGTAAGCATTTGTTTCATCCAAAGGAGTTGAGTGCAGGCACTTCCAGCTGCGATATATTCGGCTTCAGCAGTGGAAAGAGAGATGGAATTCTGTTTTTTACTCAACCAGGCTACAAGATTATTTCCTACATAGAAACAACCACCTGAGGTGCTCTTACGATCGTCAACACAACCGGCCCAGTCAGCATCACAATAGCCTGCTAAGACCGAGGCTGTATCGCGCGACATCCAGATACCATACTCTATAGTACCGTGAATATACTTTAAGACACGTTTGACATCGGCTAAATGTGATTCCTTAGGGTTAGCTTGGTATCGGGCACACGCTCCGACACTAAAAGCAATATCTGGTCGACTAGCAGTAAGATATAGTAAGCTTCCAATCATACTTCGAAAGAGAGTTTGATCTATGTCTACTCCAGATGTGTCCTTTGTAAGTTTTAGTGTAGTGCTCATGGGAGTGCGTGAGTGTTTCGATGATTCCATTCCAAATTTTTTGATCAGATTTATGGCATACTTGGTTTGAGTAATAAAGATGCCGGTCTCAAGTTGTCGAATCTGGAATCCGAGGAAATATGACAGTTCTCCCATCATGCTCATTTCAAATTCATTTTGCATAAGTGTGGAGTATTCATTTGCCAAATCAGGAGACGTAGATCCAAATATAATATCGTCAACATAAATTTGAGCAACTAACATGTGTTTATTACTGTGTCGAACAAACAGGGTTTTGTCAACACTCCCCCTAACAAAATTATTTTTCAGTAGGTACTCAGTGAGTCGTTCGTACCATGCCCGAGGTGCTTGTTTCAAACCATAAAGAGCTTTATTCAAGTGATATACATGATCTAAGTTGTGAGGATCTTCAAACCCCTTAGGTTGGGAGACATAGACGTCTTCTTTAATTATTCCGTTTAGAAACGCACTTTTAACATCCATTTGATGTAATTTAAAACCTAGAAAACATGCGATTGCTAACATAATACGGATAGATTCTAGTCTAGCAACGGGCGCAAAAGTTTCATCAAAATCAATCCCCTCCACTTGTGTATATCCTTGAGCAACTAGTCTAGCTTTGTTTCTAACTATTGTTCCTTGTTCGTTAGATTTATTTTTGTATATCCATTTAGTTCCGATTATGTTAGTGTGCTTAGGACGAGGAACTAGTTCCCATACATTATTTCGCTCAAATTGGTTAAGTTCTTCATGCATGGCGTTCACCCAATGTTCATCACATAAAGCCTCTTTAATATTTTTAGGTTCAAGTGAAGAGACATAACAAACATAAGATACCTCATCGCGCAGTTGCTTCCTACTTTTCATAGGTTCTGTTACCTTTCCCAGCACTTGACTCGCGGGATGGTGAAGTTTAACACGTGATGATGGCTGTAGCGTACCTTCTTCACTTCCTTTTTCTGACTCCTGGTCATTTTCTTCAATTTCAGTGTCATCCTTGACGCTTTCCTCAAGATCATCGGAATTAGGTTTGTCTTGTGGGTTTCCTGTATCTTGTTCAAACACTTGATCCAACAATTCATTAGTAGAACATGATTCTTCATTGACAACTTTTTCATCAATAATAACATTTATAGATTCCATAACAGTATGAGTTCGTTTATTGTATACGCGAAAAGCTCTACTATTCGTAGCATATCCAAGAAATATTCCTTCATCACTGCGAGTATCGAATTTGCCTAGGTATTCTCGATCTCGCATGATATAACATTTACTGCCAAAAATTTTGAAATATTTGACGTTGGGTTTTCGTCCTTTCCATAGTTCATAGGGAGTGTGTTTTGTACTAGGACGAAGATACACACGATTGATGGTATAGCAAGCAGTAAATACAGCTTCTGCCCAAAATTTTAATGGAATGTGTTTAGCATGAAGCATAACTCGAGCCATTTCTTGAATGACTCTATTTTTCCTTTCAACAACCCCATTTTGTTGAGGTGTTTTTGGAGCAGAAAACTCGGCCAATGCCAAGTTCATCACAGAACACAGCAAACTCAATAGTTTCAAATTCTCTACCATGATCTGATCGGATCCGAACAACAAATCCTATTTTGGTATTTTTCTCATTCTGTAACTGTTTGACAAGAGATTTAAAATTAGATAAGGTTTCAGATTTTTCTTTAAGAAATCTTACCCAAGTAAATCTAGTGAAATCGTCAACCATAACAAATATGTACCTTTTACCTCCTAAACTTTCTATTTTGGAAGGTCCCATGAGGTCCATGTGTAAAAGTTCAAGAGGTTTTTTTTGTTATGTTACTGTTTACCTTCTTGTGTGGAGTTCTAGTTTGCTTTCCTAGTTGGCAAGGTCCACATATTTGGTTCTCAAGATTCCCTAACTTAGGTACACCACGAACCAGTTCTTGTCTAGTCATGACAGATAGATCTTTATAATTTACGTGTCCTAGACGTTGATGCCAAAGTTCAGTGTCAGAGAGAAGACTGGAATTGCAGTTTAATTCATTATTAGGTATAATCCCATAGCAATTATCAGAAGTACGCTTTCCATGCATGATTTCTTTTCCCGTATCATCACAGATGTAACAGTCGTGTCTAGAGAATTTTACTTCATGATTAGAGTCACACATCTGACTTATGCTAATAAGGTTTGCTTTCAGACCATCGACATATAAAACATCTTCTAACAATAAAGACCCAGAAGTATTGACAGTACCACGTCCTATGACTCGAGAAGTGTTTCCATCTCCAAAAGTAACTATCCCTCCATCATATTTTTCGAGTTTCTTAAAAACGGATTTATCACCGGACATGTGTTGAGAGCAACCACTATCAAGATACCACATATGAGTGTTTTTAGCCTTCAAAGCTGTGTGAGCAACATGGCTGGACAGATCTTTTTTCTTAATCCATATGAAGCGAGAATTTTTATGGGGATTAGCCTGATTAGAAGGAGTACTCCATTTGTTTTTATGATAAGTGGTAGCATTCTTTCGGTATTGAAAATCACGGGGGAAGCCATATAGTTTAAAGCAATTAGGGCGAATGTGACCAGATACTTGACGATGATGACATACAGGAATAAATTTTTTTGTGTTGATTTGATTCCTTTTATTTTTGTATTTCCTTTCACTTTCGTAATTACCGATGTAATTGTTTTGATGATTTTAGTTCGTTACTTTCTTTGGCTTGTTTTTAAACTGCTCATTAGAAGAACTAGTAGCGAAACCAAGACCAGCCCTATTTCCAGAAGGTCTTTGCATTCCTAGAATATCATCTAAGCTCTTAGTTCCAGTATTCAATCGTTCAAAAACGGAATTAGCTTTGGCAAGATCAGTAGTTATGATTTCTAGTTCATCTTTAGAATTGTTGTGTAGATGAGTGAGTTTTTCATTTTCTGTATGAAGTTTGATAACTTGAAGATTTAGACTATCCCTTTCCTTAGTAACCTGTTTAAGAGCAATATTCTTATCTTCAAGTTGTTTCATTAAGATAGAATGTTTTTCTTCACATTTTTTATATTTCTCAACAAGTTTGAGATTAGTCTTGTTTATTTTATTACTTTCTTTGTAGATCAAATTGTAAGCGTCAAGCAGTTCTTTGTAATTACAACTTTCTTTCTCCTCTTCACTCTCACTTTCTTCATCTGAAGAATCTTTAGTGTCAGACTTAGCATTAAGGGAGGATGTGAAAGCAATATAGTTCATATTGTTATCAGTATTTTCTTCCTGTTTATCGGTGTCACTTTCATCGTCCCAGGTTATATTAGCTTTAAGAGGGTTTTTCTTTTTTAATTTGTTAGCACATTCATGTGCAAGATGACCGTACCCATGACATTCATAACATTTGGGTCCAGCAGGAGGACCTTTGGTGATTTTCTTATTCTTGACTCCAGAAGAGTCTTCTTTAGTTTTAGAAGAATGGCTGTTTCCTCCTTCATTAAAATTCTTCTTCTTAAAAATTTTTTTGAATGTTTTAGTAAACAAGGCCATGGCTTCAACGTCGTATTCTCCTTCACTATCAGATTCATTTGTGAAAGTTTGAGAACTAGTGAAGGCTATAGGTTTAGTGGTCATTTTATGTTTAGGTCTTTGAGGAGTAAGAAGAAGCATATCTGCCTCATAGGTTTGAATAATGCCAACTACTTCTTCTACAGATTTTTCTTTTAGCTTACGTTTTCCTTCTAGCATAGTGACTTTAGTATTAAAACGTTCTGGGAGAGATCTAAGTATTTTCTTAATGACGCGAAAAGAAGGAATAGGATCACCGAGGGTAGCACAATTGTTTACAATAGATATGAGTCTAGAGTAAAATTGGGTGAAAGTTTCATCTTCATGCATACGAGTGATTTCAAATTCAGTAGTTAATCTTTGCAGTTTCGATTCTTTGACAATATCGGTTCCCTCATGACAAGTTAGAAGAATATCCCATGCCTCTTTAGCTATTTCACAATTAGCTATTTTTCTGTGTTCAGTCATGTCTACAGCACTGAAAAGAATGTCTAGGGCTCTATTGTTAGCTTGAAGAGCAGATTTTTCAGCGATGGTGAAACTACACAAAGGTTTACGTTCTACGACTCCCTCAGTAACAATCGTAGGATAGATATATTTATAAATGCAGGCATTCCAGATTTCTTCGTCAGCCGATCTCAGAATAACTTTAATTTTAGATTTCCAATAATCGAAGTTGTCACTATCGAGAAGAGGCGTGCGGTTAGTGATATGATTCATGTTGATGTTAGTACTCATGATGACCCAGGAAACTATACTAGATGCAAGAAAGTATCCCGCTCTGATACCAATTGAAAAACGGTACTAACTACTACTAGATATATCATACGCTATTTTATGCGAGAATAAAAAGCAACACACGCATATACGTGGAAAACCCCTAAAAGGGTAAAAACCACGGGAAGAAATCAATCACTATAATAACCATTGTGCGATTACAAAGAAACCTATACTTACAACTATGACTCCTCAAAGTTGTTCCCAGGTTGATTTGCCGAATCCACGTTCACCGCACCGTGACTGATTTACTTCCGCCTTGAATCTTCAAGTCTTACTTTGATTGAGAACATGAACTCGCCATTCAGTTCTTTAGGCTGTCGCATGCTCTAAAAACCCTAAATATCTCTCTCTTCGTGCGTACTTTGCTCAGAACCCTAATTTTGGTTTTATAGACGCGTAACAGTCGCTTGAGCGACCAACATGTCGCTGGAGCGACTCCACAGTCGCTGGAGCGACTTCACTGTCGCTCGAGCGACTTTACATGAATAAAAAACAAATACAAATAAATTGATTTCTTCCACTTGCCTAAACAGACTCTTTCTAGAAAATTAAAAACAAAATGTAATGAATTAATACGACGAGAGGCACAGTTGTTTTGGTAGATAGCCCAGAAGTTCCAATACAGTAGTGACGAGTAGGACGATGGAGCTTACATATGTAGATAAAGAAGACATGGAAAATTAGGGAGAAGTGGGCGCATTTATAGATGAAGTGGTCATTCACTATAGGAATGCAGAGCATCCAACTTAGTGAGAGCTTAAATGCGAGATTAAAGAAGTCTTTGAAATCCGATCTTAACATTGTTCAATTCTTTATACAATTTGATACAATAGTTATCGAAAAGCGGTACGAGGAAGCGAAATTCATAAACAATTCTAGAGAAAAGTTACCGAGATTGAAGTTGGAAAAATGCCCCATGCTAATTCAAGTTGCACAATTATACACCCCTCCTCTATTTGACTTATTTCACGATGAGGTTGACACCTCCCTTTTGTTGTAAGGTGAAACAATGCCATGAGTTAGATGGAAAATTTGATTGTGTAATTACCTTGCATGGGGAGGATGTAGAGTATGTGGTGAGGGGTAATGTTGAATTAGATGAGTTTGAAACTAATATTTGCCAAAATGTTTGTTGTAGTTGTCGGAAGTTTAAAAATTTTGGAATTCTATGTGGCCATGCAATCAAAGGGCTTGACCGAATGAGTGTTATGGAAATTCCCGAATGTTATGTACTCGGGCGATGGCGGTTAAATGCAAAAGATTGTAAATTGGAAGAAAACAAAATTATAGTGGATGACCATGATCCTAAATTGGCAAAAGCAGCACGCTTTAGGATTCTTTGTCCTATGATGGTGAAGATAGCAACTTGGGCTCGCATCCGAACATGAAGAGGCATATCAATTTGAGAAAGATAATGGGGAATGCATGGGTGCAGAAGTGGCCAATATGCTCATTGGGTTGGGAGACTCCATCAAAATGGAAGCTAAAGAAGTAAAAAAAATTGATCCTCCATTTGCACAAGTTAAAGGTTTGAAGAAAAAAGATGGCTTACGTAAGGGTGGAAAAAGATTAAAACCTTTGTACGAAAAAAGTAGAAAGAGGAAGAAAGTTGTGGCACAATCTACCTGCCTTAGTTAGGTATCATTATTACTTTACTTATGCTAGACTTCTTTCATAGACTTGTGATTTTTATAGTATATTGTTATTACTATTTGGAATAGTAAAGTAATTCATTTGCTTCAACTGACATTTTGTTTATTTTTTGTCTAGGCGATGTCCTTTGATCCAACAAGTTACTCCTCAATGGAAGCAGATTCGTTCTTCTTGGATGATTCTCTACATCAATTTTTAAATTATTCGAAAGATTCTCAATGAAAATAGTGCAATATGAGGATAGTATTGACCAAAGAGGAGAGGAATTTTGTTTAATGTTGATTGAGGAACCTACATGACATTCCTTTTTTTTTTGAGATACTGATTTTGTTTGGTGGGGACCATCTTTTTTCTTTTTATGTTGGATGGATTGTTTAATGTGCTATAAAGCAATCAATTGTTTAATGTTGAATGGTTTGGTGGGAACAATGTTCATCTCTTTTCTATATGTTTGGAGGTCAAATGCAGATGTGGTAGTGGCTAAAATGAGTCAATCATTAGATTGCATTACCTTGTACTTAGTTACCAAAATATTCTCTATAATTATTTCTTAAACTTTCAAGTTCTATGTCAAGCTCAAATGAGTATGCAGATCTTGAGTTATGTAGCCCTTTATTCATCTCTGGACTCTCTATATGTGTGTGTAAGTTGGTGCTGGTTGGGGGAATAATCTCTAGAAAAATGATTGTGTCTATTGTTCAAGGCAACAACAGATTTGGGGTTAAATGTTGCAAGCCTCTTGCAATCATAAATTGAATGGATTTGTTCATGACCTATATGCTTTGATGTGTTTCTACTTGTCCAAACACACAAGAAGTGCAGTAGCATCAAGAAGTGTAGTAGCACTCAAAGATCTCAAATCTCAGTTCCTAAACTTTCAAGTTCATATTTTGGATGGATTGGTTCATGTTTTTTCTATCTCGTCCGTTCGTTGCCTGCAACATCAAGAAGTGCAGCAGCACTCAAGATCTCAGTTCTTTACCATCTCAAAGAAATAACTCATATGGCCATGAAGGTGAAGCTCTGAATTAGCAAACAAAATTGCAAAAAGCTAGTGTAAACACTTCTCATCAAAGATTGGCAAGATTCCAAAATATGGAGAAAAGAAGGACCAATTTATTTATGCACAAACCACTTTTACATCACATAACAACTATTGACATCACTAAAAAAAAATACAATTTTCATCAACCTATGAGACCAATTGCAAATCCTTAGAAAAAATACAATGTACACCTACAAACTATGAATCCCATGTGTACCAACAACAACATGACATGAACATCTAATGGTCTAATGCAGTTTCATATTGTTGCTATCCATTGTAGATGGTCATCAATTCTAGTTTGGGATTTTATCATGCCGACGAATTCACCCAATTTGAATTAATGTTGGACCAATTGAACAATAGTTTTATACTAAAGGAAATCCGTACACAGCATCCGCAGCCCATCCATAAGAAGCCAAACTTCAGTTTAACTACCAAATCAGTCATTCCCGTAGAAATTCACAAAGAAATCAAGGAATATATCACACAGAAAGTCGCAATTGCAGGTCCTCCCAAAGAATCATTCTAACAGAAATTTAAAAATTAAGTTTCTATCACAAATCCACCATTGAGAACCCCAGATATCTCAAATTCAAAGCCAACCCCATATATCTCAAATTCGAAGCCAATCACTCACAAAGACATCTGTCTAGAGCACTAGTTTAAGCAAAAATTTTGAAAATAGAAAACAAAAAGAGACAAAACGGAGTTGAAATTGGTTGCGAGGCGATTTCGACGATGAGCGGTGGTTGATGTTCCTGTGCAGTGGTGATGAGGCGGAAGCATGGAGGAATCAGATGATGTTTGAGAGCTCCCTGGAGAAAAAATACTTGGCAAACAAGAAGAAAAAATAGAAGATCAAAAAGCTGTGGAGGAATTTTTTTAAAACACTCAAAACGACATCGTTTTGAGGTTCTTTATTTTTTAAGTTTTGGGCACCAAAACGACATCGTTTTGAGGTTTTTGGTGCCCTGCTCGCTGTAGTGTAGCTGCTACACTACAGCTCCCTCGGGTCCCTGCTAGAGGGCTGTTTGAATTTGGGGTTGCAAAAGTTGGAGAGAGGTACTCATTTTGAGAGAGGAATTTGGAGTTTGTTGGGAGAGAAGGAAGGAGAGGGAGAGTGGTTATTTTGTCTTTTTTTTCCTTTTTTAAATCTTGGTTGTTACACGCCAATTAAAAGATTTACGATTTTTTTATTATTAACTTATTTAAATTGTGTAAATGCTTGAATTTTATCCTTAAACTGCGTTAACTCATGTTTGCTAAGTACGTTTCATTGGAATAAATAAATGTGTCAAGAAATGGGTAATTATGTTTCATTTCAAGAAATGTGTCAATCGAAGCATGTGGCCTGGAGTGCCAATCTGATCTTCCCTACCATGATTACCCATTTCTGTGAGGTGGAAGGTATTGATATTTATGAAGGGAAAATGATAAAGAGAAGTTGAGGGGGAGATTAATGCAATATCACTTTCCAAGAGTCGAACATTTTCCAAAATCGCGACCCAAAATCCAAGCAAACCACCACCTCCTCTACCCAAGAAATTTAACCTGCCACCGCACAACCCACCACATCCCAAACTCAACCACGCCACGAAGCTAAACTATCAACCCATGAAATCCCACCTCCACACATTTCAAGAACCACACCTACACCACCACCCACTCAACCCACGGGACCACCTCCAACCCAATCTACTCGCCTCCAATGGGAACAATCGATCAAAGATATCCATGTAAAGCAGAAAATGATCCTTGAATCTCAACAAGTTATTTTCAGGAAAATGAGGCAAGAAAGAGTTGAAAATGCCAAATTTCGGGCAGAGATGAGAGCTGCAATGAGGATCCAAGCCGGAATGAATACACAGCTTTGAAGGTGAGTGAGGGATTATCGCACAAGAAATTTGGAGAAGGAAGTGAGTGGGGAAAGGCCAAAGGGAAAACAAGAGCCTTGTTAGAGAGATAGACCCAGAGAATGTGGTGAACGTTGATGGGAGTTCGGACAGCAATTTGGGGAATGACATAGATATCTAGGAATTACTGTGTACTTTAGAAAAGAAGAAGGACAATACTGGGAGCAACAGCAAAATGACAATTTGGAAACCACCACCAACCACACCTTGATGCCACACATCATCATCACACAGTTTTTGTTGGTTTTTTATCAGACGGACATGTTTTCGGAGTAATTGTGTCGGTGGTAGTATGTAGTTTGTAGATTTTACATAGTAGATGATGGGATCGTGGTTGTTCGTTGTAGTATGATGCCTTGGAATAATTAGGTAAGTGTCGTCTTAGGGTAGTTTGTCCTGAGCCATGTATTTGAGACGATATTTGTTTTGTAATCTAATCATTTTTGTGACTCATGGTCACTATAAGCTAATATAAGTCCTCAGTTGATCCCATGTTAGTTGTGAATTAAATCTAATTGTGTTTCACATAATTGCATGGTTGGTAGCTTGCATGTTTCATCCCTTGTTGATTGTATATACTTCGTAGTTGTGTTTGAGAATGCGCTGAATTCTCTAAATGCATAATCATTTATCACTATTGCATTATTTGTTGTGCCTGTTATGGGGTATGACTTGAATTTCTGGAGTAAACTCCATTTGAGAGATTGTTCGGTGAGATTTGGAATCAAGACTCATATTGGTTTTCTACAGCTTACATGTCATGATAGTTTAGAATGTTCAGTCAAATTCATGAATTGGTTGCATATTGAGACAAAGTAGCATTGATTCCATATGCATTGGTTTTTGTGCATTCTTGACGAGGTGTATGCCAAACTTTTTAAAATTACAAAGGAGATATCATTTGATAGTTTTTTATTTTCAAAGTTTCCCTATCCACCCTTCGTTTTTTATTGCTAAGGACTAGAAACCCTCAAGTTGGGGGGTGCGATGAGCACATATATTTGCATATCTAATATCTTATTATGTTAGTTTCGGACTTGCATTTGTGATTATTTTCATGTTTTAGCTATATATTGCACGTAAGGTATGTTCCTCTTTGTTACAGAAAAATTGTCTTAAAAAGATATACTGAGAAAGCTTCGTGACTCCCAAATATTCTATAGAGTCTTCTAGGATTGTATATAAGCATTGAAGTGATCTAAGGCTCGGGAGGAAGCGCGGAAAGGCCCAGGGTTCTTAGAAAGTTGCTGTCAAAACTACTAAACTGAGATAATCATTTGGATGAGATTCCAATTCATTTGGATGAACTACTTCAATAAGTATGCCAAAGAAGAAAGCCATCCAAATAACTTATCACTGCAACCGAGTGTCAAGACAAGATATTATCTAGAGGCCTTATTCATCTGGATGAGCTACTCATTCGGACAGCGTACATTGAGAAAGATAGCAGAGAGCCAGATCATTTGGATGAGAAAATAGTTCATACAGATATCAAGACATTGCAAATCCAAGGAAGATATTTCAGAATGCAACTTCATCTGGATGACCATCTATTTTCATTCGAATGACCATTTTGGGAAGAATAACGTCTTGAAGACCATCTGTATATACTCCTTCTAAATTGGATAACCATCAACTTCATCCGAATGTATTCCTTATGAAAACCAAATCAATGAACCTTAGAGTAACTTCACCCGGAAAAGGCATCAATTCATCTAGATGACTTGAAGCTGTAAAGAAGACTTTTGAAGACAGACCAACACTTATCAGGATGACGCACCAATTCATCCGGATGTGCTGGGCCAAAATCAGCCACTATTGTTGACTTTTTAAGTCACCGTCTTGGACCTTTTTATCAATTTTTGGACCCCTTTTCCGAGAGGAATACCTAGATCAATGTGCTTTCCTTCAATTGCCTCCCATTTTTGGAGGTGGAGTGATATGCTTAAAATTGTTGTACTCTTCACTCCCTTATTTTTCTTTGTATCTCTCACTTTCCTACTAAAAAAATAAACCAAACGAAAAATCTATTATCAAATTCCTCACCTCCCCTCCAAATTCCTCAATCCAAACGAAGTGTAGAGTGGAGTAAATCACTAGTCAGTTTCTCATAGATATAGAGTAGTTGAAACAGTTCAGATCAATCCATAAGTTGATTGGCCAACTGTTGCATCGTGTATAGGCCTCCATTTGAATGGAAACTCATCCAATCTTGTTTGAGCTAGCTCCATAAAAAATAATAACAGCGGAGAGATTTCAAATTTAAAATCTAAAAAGAAGAGAACCGCTTAAGTTTTAAAATCTTAACTACCAAACCAATTTTCCAATATGAGGTTGGAGTCCATTGCCTAGGAGAACGAGTTAAAATCTTTTATACCGAAGATTCCCTATGCTCCTGTTTCGGTATATATTAGATCAAATGAGAGTCTTCTCATTTCTTAAAATTCTCAAGTAGTTCAATGATTAAAATACATCCACACAGAAGTACATTAAATTTTTGGTTTAAAAGAAAAAAATGGATGGAGAAGGACACCATGGTGAATTTAAAAGCAAACAAATGTCGGTATATAGTTATTGACGGTGGAGATTTCGCTTCAAGTTAACATTGGTTATCGTGTCATCTAGGTTGGGCTCGTTCTACCCTACTCAAAATGGTGTTGGCTAGGGGTGAACATAGTTCGGATTGGACCGGTTTTGTAAGAATTTAGAAACCAAATCATATCTAACTATTCCAAAGAATTGAGCACCATAATCAAACCGTTGCACATATGGAACCAAATCAAAACTAAACCATTAGACCTGTCCGGTTTGGTTCCAATTCTGATTCTAAACTATGTTAGCATTTAAAAATTGTCCAAAAATATGAATAAAATAGTACTAATTTTTTAAAAATGCGAACAAAATGAACATCTAATAAATTTATGGGAAACATAACTACATTGAAAATGAAAGAATTTTTTATTTTGGAGAGTGGAAGTGTTGTGACGTTTTTGGACAAGTATATATATGGAGAGATCAAGGGACCAATACTTTTTCAGATCAATATTAGACCAATATCTAAACTCTTCATTCCTGATTAAGTTTTAACCATCTGAACCGTTTAATGTGTTTAAAACATATTTTTAAGGGTACTCGCGAGAAATCAGCTCAAAATATTACCGAAAAGAACTCGATCCAATCAGTGATTTAAAATGCTGACAGGAACTATTTTGTGAACCACTGTTTGGATCGAGTCCTTTTCGGTAATATTTTGAGCTGATTTCTTGTAGGTACTCTTAAAAATATATTTTAAACACATTGAACGATTCGGATCATTAAAATTTAATCAAGAATGAACCATGGTTTATAATTATGAAATCACGGACCGAACCATAATATTCAGTTCACATTTTTTTGAACCATAACCAAATCTACTAAACAATAGAACTAATTCAAAAAGAACGGTTTGGTCCGATTGGATCGATTTAACAATTTTTTCTATTCTTTTTACACCCCTAGTGTGGCCCCATCTTAGGTTGCCTTTGTCCCCCTGTGGCCTTATTTATTTACACAAAAGTTGGAGAATAGCAATCGATGAAAGGGTGAAAAGCAAAATGAACCACTCTGACACAATTAAAGTTATCAATTTTGTAACTACGATAGTATCAGTTTTGTTACTGATATGGTATGTACCGGTACCAGTAGGTACTAGAGTACCGTTTCGAGTTTATCTAAGAAATAATATAATTTGTTTTAGCTAATATTCTTTAAAATATATTATATTTGACATATAAAGTAAATCTCAAAACTTAAAAATAACTCACAAAACATAATTTTTTCAAAAGCCAATAGTAAACTTATGATATTTCAATATCATTTAATCAAAAAAAATTTATAAGATCAGTTAGCATATGCTTGATTAGAAAGAAAAATTAATATTCATTTTCTTGTCTATGAAAATTAAAAAAAAATTTAACATTCATAAAGTATCGAAAGTGAAGAAAAGAAAAACTAAGGTACGAAAAAAGAAAAATTAATATTCATTTTCATTTTCATGTAAATACGAAATTATAAAAGAATGTTAACATTTATTTTTTATTTTAAAATGAAAAGCAATGTTAAGTTTCAAAAAAAAGAATGTTAACATTCATAAAAAGGAATGTTAACTTTGAAATAAAAAAAAAATACTAACTTTTCTTTTTAATTTCTATAAAAAGCAATGTCAACTTTCCTTTTTGCATTATAATTTTTCATACCTTAATTTGGGCAATTGAATGTTAGTATACACAAGGTATGGAAAATGGAAAAAAAAATCTCGTACCGGCCGAGATCCGACATCCTGCCAGTATTGGCCGGTATCGGCCGTAACCACCAGTATTCTCGCCGGAACGATATGAACATCCTATGGTACCGATTTTGAACCGGTACAAAAAGTACCATCCGATACTGAACAGTACAGTATGAGACTAATTAATTTGGTCACACTTAGCCACCTCTCTCTATCTCTCTCCATTGCAACCAGTTTTTCCTTCTTCACCTTTTTGCTCCTTGGCGTGTATGATGCCATTGAGCTCACACCAGCTTCTCCCATGATTTCTTTACTTCTGCATTATTAGAACGTAGCACTCATCGGCAGCTCCTCATCTTATTCGTCCATTTTTACTGTTCTAAACATCTAAAACACTATCAACTTTCCATTTTTTCCGCTTTAAATAATTTTGAAAACTTCGCTGCAATAATTGACTGATTAGTGAAACGAATATATTTTTTACAAAAATATAGTACTTCTTATTCAATTAAATGGCACTACAGAAACGAAATGGAACAAAAGGTTTAAAAAGGAATGAAAATGTGGTCCAACCCATGCTTAATATATGAATTGAAACTAATGCAGTAGAAATGTCATTTAAATAATAAAAAGTTAACCTCATCTAATTTAATTGAATAGATATATCTATGGAGAATTTAGTTTGAAACAACTAATCCAACACGCGCGCACAAACAAGCACCTGCCACAACAGCAAAAAACTATAACTTATAATCAAATGCTTAGCTGCATCCGCAAGCAAAAAAAACGTGGTTCTGGTTGAAACTTTCTTTCCCTTATTAGGAAAGGGAGCGCACGAAGTTCACGGAGTCCGTGCCTTCCATACCACCACAAGAAGGGTATTTCTTGGGTGCACATGTAAGGCGAAATGCTGTGCCACAAGCCAAGCTATTGACCTTGTAGACTGATAAGGAAGGAAACGAAAATAATCTCAATCTTATGACAAATCCGGTCCAATGCATCATTCAAGTAAATATAGATTAAGATCGTAGAAAAATAAGCTTGTAATATAACTACACCTAATTCCAGACCGGTTAATGCAAGAACTATAAATAAAGGACCAAGATCTCCTATGAAATATAAAAAATCATTCATACATAGCATAGTCCAAGCAAATCCACTTAAAATCTTTACTACACTGTGACCAACATCATATTAGATACTTAATTGTGTGTGTGATCGACTGGTCATAGATTCAATTTTTGCAATTTTTTAAATACTTTGAAATTCATTTTCCTACTCCAGGTGGTATCAAAACGTCATCGTATCGGGATAGCTTCTCTGTTTCTCCCAGAAAATAAATATCTCCAGAAAAAATTTGAATCTCAATTCTTTTATTTTTTCTTTCCACTCGGGCTAACTCAAAGACCATAAATCCACCACAGTATCGTTCAAACCAACATTAAAAGTTTTTATGTCCTTTACACGGTTGGGTCTAATTACAAGTAACCAAATGTCTCAAACTTCATGAAAGTTCCAACTTTGCACAGAATTTTGCAAGAGTCCAATCAAATTCATCTTTTTCTTAACGATGCTCTTGTCCAAAAAAATGCAGGCAGCCTACAACAGTTCTGGTAAAATGGTAATCGATTGGTAACTGCACCAATATGTTAGTAGTCGGTAGCCAAACGTATGGTGTGGTTCGTACGTTGTGATTGTAATCACCGTAAATCAATAACATCAAACCCAACTTTGGGATCCATATAAACATCAGTACATTGTTTGTAAATTGGGCCGCCGTCTGGTGGCGGGTCATGTGGATGGAATCCACGATGTGGACATTGTCTTATGACTGTCATGCCACCCGGATTAGTTAATCGAAAAATGCCATGGTTTCTGCACATGCACAAAAATAAAACAGACACCACTTAGAACCACCGAAGCACTGATGAGATTTACCACATTGAGAAAAATCCTTACCTAGAACTATCTTTCGGTGCCATAACGATAGCGATAGATTCTGGCAACATGATCTGGAGACAGATTTAGCAATCGTTAATAAGAAATAAGAAGCATACAAAAATGCTTGACCCCTTTTGTGAAACTTCATGAGATAATACAGCATGACATTCCAAAAGTAGCAACATACTAACAAGTTCGTGAGAGAAGTGAGACCTGCTTTTCTATATGCCAAACGAAGTGGTGACATAATGCACATGCGTATGCGTGAGTGTGAGCGTGAGCGAATGCTGGAGCATGAGCGTAAAACTGTCTTTCAAACATATCCTAAACTACTAACATTCACAAGAGCGCAGATTGAGAGCGGGCCACCTGAGTTTCTCAGGACGGTGTACTACAAACTACCACAGAATTAAACAAATCTAAGAAGAGTCCCAATGGTTGCCCCTGCTTTAGGGCAAAGTCAATTGGAGTTGTAGTACCTCAAAAACACAATGGAGTTGGAAAACAAAATCAACACTTGGTTACATGCAGTGGAAAATAAAGCTCTTGAACAATTACACAAATGTACAACATAAAGTCAATTGTTGCAAGTGTACAATCTAAGACCAAGAAAACAAACTGTATCAATGACTATAGGAATGTAACTAAAATCATTACATCAAATCAAACATCATGTTAATATAAACCAAACACAATTTCCAAAGAGGGTAAGGTGGTGGTGAAAATGAAAATATTTCTTGCTTGAATTGAATGATTGTACAGCTACTACAGAAATTCAAAATACAAAAACTAGAGTTTCCTTGATAACAAATAAGTAATTAACTTGAGCAAATGTTTTAATAAAGATGACAGTAAACTAACTAGTACATGATTCTTGTAATGCAGAATATGTAGATTCACTAAAGCTTTATTTGGCTAAAAAAACCCATGGGGTATAATAGGTAACTAGACCCGAGGATACGAATACGATACGATATGACAGAATATGCGCAGATCATAATTTTTCAAAAGATAAAACACGAGCTCATTGGGAACCTTAGAAATGAAAAAATATATGGTGTATACCATATAGGTTGATAGAAAATAAAACATTATTTCTATTAAATCAAGGTTAAAAATCACCTACTAACATTTATGAAGAGCAGCCTTTTTATGCTTGTAATGCTATTAATCGTCACTAAAAAGTGCATTCAAGAACTAAATTTCATCGCAAATTTGCCTTCAATACTTTTTAAAAGTTGCATTCTAACATCCTAACATGTTACCGACGTGTTCTAAGAGCGTCTCCAAAAAATATGTCAAATTTTGAGGTGTCAAATTTTTTTGATGGCCTATGTGGCTATTTGACATCTTTAAATTTGACATTCAAATTTTTTGATCTCCAACAAACATATCAAATGGAGACATTTAAGATAAAAAGACATTTAAAATTGGGGAATTTAAGGCAAAAAGGCAATTGACACTTGATGTCAAATTTGACATCAAGTAGCCTTTTTCAATTGCCACATAGAATTTGATAATACTTTTGACATTTTTGTTGGAGTTGGTTTTGATGTCATTTTTTAAAAACTCAATTGTCACATTGGATTTGACATATTTGTTGGAGATGCTCTAACATGTACGCAGCTAGTCCCACTAAAGAACATAAAATACTTACAAACATATTGCGTGTTCAACACACGTCTGGAGCATGTCCAAAGGTGTCAGACATGCCCAGACATGTATCGGCCTCATGCATTCGTGTTCAAATATGTTTAGCATAGTTACTTGAGGGCGGTAGACATGTCTGGGCTTTTGAGATATTTAGCAGAGTGCGCCAAGTGCCAACAGCATAAGGAAGCTCCACATAAACGCCACATAAGAGAGAAAGTAAAATGCGGGCGAACAATATTTACTACTACCGAGTAGATGTCCCCTTCCCACAAAAGAAATAGCATTAGAAGTGGGCTTGGGTTGCAGATAAACAAAAATAGAACGCAAAACAAGAGAAACGAAGAAGAACAAAAGAAGTGTCGCATACCTGATACGAGTAATGAGTGTGAACATCGATTGATGACATGAAACAAGACTGCGTAGGATGCGTCTGTGATATGAAAGCCAATAAATGATCAACTATTTAGCTTCATACTTCATAGGAAAATAATGCAAAAAAAAAAAAACTTGACAAAGATTAGCCAGTGAAATCCATCCAAGTATGCAACGAAACTTCCCATAGTGAACAAGGATAGAAAGTAGCTTATTATACAAATATTTTACCACTATTCAGAAATGTACTCAAGTGATTATAGGGACACATACAACAATGTCGATCCACACAAATTATCCTCCTCAGACGAACCACTGCTCAGAGGAGGGGGAGTGTTTCTCTAAACAAGCCCCAATACATTTGTTGAGAGAGTAAAGATGCAAGATTCACTCTTATCAACTAACTGAAGCCCAAACATATATGCATTCGCAAGTTATTAGGAATTAACTTTCCTCAGTTGTCTGTAAAATACAGAATGTAAAATTATTTCAATAAGAGGTCAGCTAATAGAAACGTTTCAAAAAAAAAAAAAATTCCAAGCAGCACATAACTTCTATGTAGCAGATTCTCTTGTAAACAGCTTGATTGATGAGCAGAACCTACATTTTTTTGGAAGTTATCTTCTAGATATACAGAGATGCGACATGCTTCAGTATAGCATGCAACACCCCTCTCACTATAATATGGAGTAAGTACTTGTGGCTGCCACTGTACCTTACCGGTAACAAAGGAAAGCTACAGGTTTTCGGAAGCTTCAACAAAGACTCATCAGGTGGGAATCTAATAGCCTTTCAGCCAAAGGACAAGGGATTCTTCTCTAGCAAGAATAAACCTAACTAAAATAAGCCATGCCAACTGTGACACTTCTTACATCCATATGCAATGAAGTCAACAACCTTAACAGGACATTTCTCGGGTGGGAAAATGATAGTCTTGTAAACTATGCCTACAACTCCACAACAGTTTTCGGGAACGGAGGTTGAATTCAGGATTAAAAACATGCATGGAAACAACATGCCATACTTGCAAAAATTGTCTTGAAGTTCCACGGATGAGAATAATCCTGCAGTTTGGGCTGTGAAAAAAAAATGATCTAATTAATGAAAGCTAGCGGTTTGGACTTTGAAGGAAAAACAAGGGTAACATGGTTTAGTCACATTGTGGAGACAAGTAGACAATAATAGACATAAGAAACACTTAAATAAACTTATCTCCGTTGCTGTTATTCTTTAATCTAGATATGGTTATTTGTATTCACGGAAAGTTAGATGACCCACCTAAACGGGCATATAGCCGTTGACAAGTATCGGACACAGACACACACTAGATACGGCTGGATATGCGTTAATTGACCACATGGCCTGCCCTAATATTTTGTGGACATGGCTTGCAAATGCTTGTCTGCTGCCCAGAGACACAGCAAGATACCTATATGGTGTTTTTGAAATTTGGAAGAAACATTCAGTAGCCAAATCATACCCACACAAAGTAGGGTCCAAAATGAAAAACAGAACACAAAGCGACTAATTTGTGCCCTAATACCCCAGGCAATCGACCTCCACCAGCAACTGACATCCACCTTCACATGCGACTGACCTCCTGATTGTGAAGTATGCTATCCCTATCCTCCGCAAGATCTCCTCTTTCTTTCTTTCTCTCTCTCTCTTCAAAAACTTGTGGATCAAGGAGACACACAGTTGTGGGGACCAAATTTGAAAATGTTGACTAAATACATGAAAAAGGGCAATATTCTAGATTTTTTTGGTTTCTTTTGTCTTCAGTGGATTTTTTCACACATGGCTCATTTTTTTCAACTTTTTCAATTTGTCTACTCAAGACAAATGGTTATAATTGGAAAACAAAACCTAGCAAAAGCAGAAAAGCATTCACTAAAGCCGAAAAGATTCTGATGACTTTTTAGACAACCGAAAGACTGCACATATTTCACGTTCCTATTCCTATAGTATAATTTACATAGGGGATGAACTAAAAACCAATACTGATAGCCATATGAGATGGATGAACAATACAAACTCACAAATTTGGGACGGATTTTTGGGTACAGACAAATAGAGAAAAAAAAACTACAGGAATAGGGTAAACGGGTGAGAGATGCGATAGAGCCTGACTAAGGAAACGGGAAAAATAAGAGGTCAATTAGTACCACTAGACGAATTTTTTCTTAACTTTGCTGGAATGTGTAAATGGTAGAAAGTTAACTACTAGCGGCAGTTGATTAACATTACATTAACATTACAGAGACTACAAAAAAAAAAAAAAACATAATAAGGGGCCCTATAGGTGAACCAAATGGTCTTTGAGAGAAGATGCTGCTTTTATACCAAATTGGCATCCGGCAAAAGTAATCGATAAGTCATAGAAATTATGACCCTGAGAATAACTAGTTCTAGATTTCCAGATAAGGCAATCAAACACAAGAAGTTAAAGAGCGTGCTTTTAGAAAATAAAAGAATCAACTCAGAGGAAATTAAAAACAGCGGATTTGACTAGACCGGTAAGCCCCTTATCAAATCATCAATCAGTTACAACATTAGATGTAATCAACACATAAAATACTCACATGAATCCACCCAAGGGGAAACAGAGATTGCTTATCCTGCACTTCAAATATTTCCTCTTCATGTGTTGTCTGACACTGATCAAAAGTAGGTAACGGTACAACAGCAGTTCAGAAATAAGCAAAAACATTTCTAAGAAGAAGCCATATCTGTGATGTGTCACAAAAATGGTTGTCGGACATGTGGCCAAATGTGCGCTAATTTTTCACTTTTTCCAAATACACTAAATATTTCATTACTTGGCAGACACCCGTGTTAACTACTTAAAACATGTTGTAACTTCAAATAAAAGAATTTTAGCATTTGATGACTACAGTTCAATGTAGATTTACATATAACCCACCTCGTAAAGAATATTTGACTTTAGAAATTCTGAAAACCAAAACTTCCAATGTGTTTATGAGTAACAATTTCTAAAATTTGAAATCAGGACATTTTTCAACACTTCTTTTCCAATATCTTAAATCTAATCTTTTACTGGTAGGCAAAATGTGAAATTTTACTTCTTACTATTTCAACAAATGAAATATACTTGTACTTGTATTGTAACACTATATATATTACATAAATCTATTCATAAATTCTACATCTAACTATATACATGCATAAATACATATATTGCCCATAGCTGTGTAGGAGGAAAAAAAAAGGTAATAGCACTGAGCCTCATACCAAGCATAATAAGTAGCTACAGGCAGTAATAAGTAGCTTGAGCCTTGTGCACTGGGTAGTAGCTTGAGCTTCATACGTGTGTGTGTGTGTACTACCCAGAGCTTCATACATGTGTGTGTCTGCCTTGATGTCTATAAATGCACCTATATTTGCATCTGTAACTGTGTTGTTTCCAAATTGCCATGTCTGTGGGTGTATAACGTCATATCCAGTCCTGTGTCCATATTCGTACTTCTTAGCTTAACTGCATTTCAGAGTATGGAATAGAGTAATTCCTTACCGAATCTGATGTTGATTCTTGCTTTGGAATAATAAGCGCCGTAACATAAAACTTTCGGTTTTTCTGTAGAAAATAAAAACAGAATCAAATATTTGCTTGGGATCAAATAGAATAATGACAACTCAAAAGACTTACAAGTGAACCAGCTAGAACACCACAGGTTTCTAAATTCTTGTCTGTATTTGACTTTGCCAGCTTCATAAAGCTATCCATCAAAGTTGTTGACTGCAAAGACATGAGAGGTAAGGTAAGTAAGAGAACTCCTGCTGCTAATTACATCTGAACTAGGTAATGTTCAAAATAGCTGAATGGAAAAGTTTTCTATGATGAATTAAGCAAAACAGAAATCTGGTAATTTTAAATTTATGATGGAACCTTGTATCCTCCCGCTGTTAAACCTGGACTAGGGAATGTTCTATAGAACTAAATGCTGGCAAGATTTTACCGCTGAGTTAGTATAACTGAAATCTCTTCAATGTAAGTTTTCATAGTGGAGTTAAAGGCTAAAATTGACCATCGCATTTAAATTGAAAATCACCTTCCAGGTCTCGTTATATGATTCGCCAACTACCTCCAACTCAATAGCATTTTGATTAGATGCTAAGATTAAATTATGGCTATCGGCCCCGACTGAATTCACTCAGTAAATGATTTACTATGACTTCTATATGAATCATACCTAAATCACTTAAATGCTAACCATTAGGGAGCTAGTTAAACAGTCCCTATGGCTAAAACACATGGAGTAACATTCAGACTCTGTATCGCCCCAAGAAGGTTGGACAAGTCGAGCATGATAAAAAGATTACGATAACATAAAGAGAGAGAGAGAGAGACTCACAATGTGCAATTGCAGTGGAGATTCCGAAGAAACTAAACCAACAGGCAAGGAATTCTCCACTCCACAATCTGCCTCGTTTACTGGGTGCGAAGGAGGAAACAAATCTTGTACATCCGCTAAAACAGGAGGGGGAGAAGGCTGTCTGATAATATCTGTTTGCAGAGGAGTTTCTGTCGATTCAAAGGAAATCAACGAGCCAAGTTCGTCATCAAAATTCATCTTTTTATCATTGTTTGAGGGAAGAATTGCTTCGGTACTTAATCTTGTGATCTCTGAGTTACTAGAGGCTTTTTCACTCGACTCTCCATTTTCTGGAGCTTGGTGCAGGCTGTTTCCCTCAAAATAGTAGTACATGTACCCATTAGAGCCAGGTCAGAAATTCAAGAAAACAGAAGGAAAAAAAACAAGTACCGCAGAGAACAGACTTGCTGCAAACTCAAATTATGGCCTGTGGCTTGAGACACGTGCACTGAGTAGTCATTTTTTCAAGAATGTAAAGGCTATAAATAGCATAACTTAGCAATAATTTAGATCACTCGCCGAGGTTTGAGCAGACAAATATTAATGTTGAAATCAGATTCCAAAAGCAAGATGGATACTCATCATCAATTATCTATCTGATTGCTCGAGAGTCTATTGAAATTGGTTAATCTAGTTTCCAGTCCAACCTATTTTAAAAGTAATCAAAAATGCACATTTCTGGTCGAATTTGACTTCTGATATTAGCCAAAATGAGAGTTTCATGAATCTTCACTGCATTTCTTTGCTTGTGATTGGAATATTCAAAATTGGTTGCAGATTAAATTCATAAAGTAATCACAGAGGCGAGTCCAAAGGACCACCATAAAAAGACAGGGTGTGCATGTCAATCTCTTCTGGTGTGCTCTCTCTCTCCAAAAAAATTAATGTGGTAGGAAGAATCTTTGCTTGACACATGGCCAATTGATGTTTAAAATACACACACACACGTACGTACACATACATCCATACATACTGGTCTACAAAATAACAGTATGTAATAGTTAATTCTTTTCCATCTTCTAACATTATCTAGCATCACAGATCCTCTCAATCCAGAGAAGCTGAACACAGTTCTGTAATAGCTCTACAATGAATCTAACCTTGGGATTTCAACAGGAGTAAGGTCTATATTGCTTGGATATTGGACCTATATTCACAAGATAAAAGTCAGTCTACTCCCTGAAGTAACAAATCAAAACTCAATATCTGAAGACTGTCATACCCTTTTATCATTACTAGGAGGTTGCCACTGCCCATAGAGCCCACTTGGACCCAAAATGGAATGTCTTGAACGTGTTTCTTCCTTTGGATAGGGGAGGGCCAATGATCTACAAGCATGAAAAAAAGCAGCAAGAAGAAGATTCATTTCTTCTACTTTTTCGTTTTGCTAATTTACAATTTTCATTTTTTTTTTCCATTTTTTGAAGAAGTGGGAGGATGGATAATAAATTTATTCAAATCATTACATGATCAAAACTAGTTCAGTTATCTAATATCACATGCACTTACCCTGTCTTAAAGAAATTTGGAACAAGGTAGGAAACGCAATTGAATGCAATGATTCATCAGAGTGCATTTACAGTCAACACTTCGCTTGTAATCTTTGAGCTCACCCTACCGAAAAAATGTCAAGAGGCTCAAGTGACACATTTACACAGAAGACCACAGTCCAATGATAAGGGAGCGAGGTTTTTCAGTGAAAATGTTAATAGACGGCTCAGATGGCTTGGCACAACCTCAAAAGTGGTTTTTTGTCAATTGCACCAAAAATTAAGAACCATATGCCACATAGCACGGACTCTAGTACTATACCCGGAAGTAGTTAAAATCAGATCACCCAAAAATCTATAAATGTAAACCTAATCGACAAGATGTCTAAAAAAATACGAAATGTTTTCTGAAACATTGGCTCGGTTCCATTAGAGGACATGGTAACTTGAGCCATAGTTGGACCTCAGTGTTATCAGCACAAACTGCTAGGATTCCAATCTTTGGTTACGTTTGATGAATAAATAAATAACAGGTTTAGAAATGGGAAGACAGCAGATTGAAAGAATCCAAAATAAAGTCTACACTACACCATCTGGAAGGAGAAAGGTGAAAAAGATATATCTTAGCTCCACAGAAAGAAAGGACAAACTAATTGTGGTAGTAAATGAAGTACTAAACTATTGAGCAAAGTGAGATAAAAACAAGCCATTCCTTCCTATTCCCCTTAGAACAGAGCAACAGGAGTGCCACACACTGCCGATCACCATAGTCTAGGTATTTAACTAGATTGCCAATTGAAAGGAACCCCTTTGAAGGATGTCAGAGCACTTACAATCTACGGAATTGCTCGTCCACAGGCTTGCCATGCAGGAACGGCTGATTCCTTGAACCTTGATACACATATTCTTGAGGAGCAGGACGCTGTGTCTGTCAATGCAAAAAGCTGATCATATTACGGACTTTACATTGGTGTAGTACAAAATACAAATTAGACAAGGAGCAATAGCTGAAACAGAAAATACTTAGAACTTACTAATATGTATATGAAATGCTTGAGAGACCGGACTACAATGGTCAGTTAAAATAAAAGCTGCAACTTCTGAGTCCAAATCAAGAACTAGAAACTAATAAGTAGGAAAAATGGTAACAATCCAGTGATATGGTGCATTTGTACCTTGGTTATAACAGAAATAGTCATGCTTTGCTTTTTTGTATGAGGCCACTCGAATGAGGAATCAAACTGACTGTTTTGAGGAAGTTGACCCCAACCATTTGCTTGATCCATGTGTCTGTTTAACTCGGCAATCTTCTTTTGTACTTTTGGCTTCAATATCTCCATTTCACTCACGACACTCAACAGTTTCTATAGTTAAAAATTCAAAAACAAAATTGCACCTGTTAGGCTTGCAATCAGAAACATATTCTATATTTCCAGAAGCATATACCCAATCATAATACCTTCTTCAAAGACAATTTATTGCATTGAGGAGATGCTCTATAATCTCGATGGCATGGGATTGTATCACAGACCAGACTGACAAAGAATAAATAAATCAGTTGCATGACCCCATACTTGAGATATCTAGAATTTCAACACTAATATTCGAAAGCCCATTAGGTGTTCCCATCTGGTTATAGAACAAAATTACATATTCAACTCAAAAAGGAAAAAATTAACATAATCTTGTATATTTCTCACCTCGAAAACCGGAGAAGCATGACATAGAGATCTAAAATGTTGTCCTCTTCTCGGAAGATGGCAGCCTACCACATCATAATCATATCAGCACTAAATACACCACCTTTTTTAAATAAATAAAAAAAGACAAACCAAATGTGTGTGAGAGAGAGAGAGAGGCATGCACGCGTGTAAACACACGGATGTCAAATAATCATGTCAAGCAATGGGAAGTCAATTCCAGGCAATAAAAAGAGTGAAATGATGAAATGTCCCGTGTGAGTATGTTGGATTTCAGAGGCTATCACTATTCCATGATTTTGTAGGTTTCATTTATACTCTAGGTCTATGAAGCACGGATACTCCGAAACTAGTCACGTATCCGTATCGGATACTTCTCTGATACCGATACTCACCCGATACACCCCGATACGTATCGGATACGCCAAATAAGTATCCAACATTAAAATTAAATCATTTTAATTTCGGATACTTTTCGGATACTCGGTGGATACTTCTAGGATACGGCCGGATACTTTAGGGATACGCCGAGAGATGCATTTGATTCGCTTGAGGGTGTCGGTATACTTGAAGTTGCTAGTTTTTTCCTTAATGAGCCGGATATAGAAGCTATAATATTCTCCGATGAAGGTTGAGGGGATACAATTGATGTTGAAGTTGATATGGATAAAAATTAATAGGAATTATCATTTTTTGGTTTAGACTTTAGTCGCTTTCTTTCTATTTTGAATGACTTCTAAAAATTAACTTGTGCTAAATGATTAGTATAATGTTATTAGCAATTCAACTACTCTTCTAGTTCTTTTGGCTTCTTTTTATGCATAGTACATAAACGATAATTATTAAAAAAAATAAAAATTATAGCCGTATCCCTGGCGTATCCGTATCCTATTTTTTTAGGTTTTACCGTATCGCCGTATCCGTATCCGTATCGTATCGTATCCGTATCCCGTATCGGTATCCGTGCTTCCTAGCTCTAGGTCAAGATTGTGGTGTACTCTTAAGATTGTCCTCTATCATCAAATCTGGTTCCCCCCTTCTCTCTCTCTCCCTCCCTTCCAAAAACTTGTCATGAACTGATTTCTCATGGAGTCTGTGACTTTTTTTGTTTTCTTCATTTTCCAATTGGGATTCTCCTCATATATTCTATTTGTCCTGTAGGATGTGAATTTGAAAAAACTTGATCTTCTTATTTTACTTTAAATGGAAGACATCAGAGTCCCTCCTTTTTCATCGGACCCATCTCTTAGAACTCATGAAAGACGAGTGAAATGGAGTCCCTCCATTTTTTTCCACTAGCACAGAGCACCACATATGACCAAGAAAGACAATAAACGCCATCTCTCCGACCGACTCTGACCAAGTAGCCGACGGCAACGATGCTGCCAAGTTTGACCTGAAGGTCAGTTGATGACGGGCGAGCATTTTGGGAATGCGATGGCTTTGGTTCAGTTTGGAGGTCCACGTAAAACCCGACCTAGACCTACCCATGCACACCCCTAGTGGCATAGGCTAAGGAGCACACACACTTAAAAAGAAGGTGACATGCCTGTGTCCGACATGGAACTCGACACTCTTCACCGAACGGACACGGACAAGGACACGGAACACGAGATTTTTGGAAAAAATAGGGATACGGACACGGTGGGAACACGATAATTTTTTTTTACATATAATATGTATGTACATACATACTATATAATGATCAATGAATGAACAATAATACTACGTATACAAATCAAAAAGTTGTCCTGGATGAATGTATTGTGTTTGCGATGATTAAATATATTTAAAAATATATATTTATCTAGAGCAAAAAACATACTACCATACCAAAGATCGCTGCGGAGATGGAGAAAAAATGTAGACCTATTTGGATATTTTAGGGCTTTAAACCTTTAAATGCGGTTTTGACCCATATATTATACAATAACATATTTGACCAAAAAATATTAAAATAAAACATATCTACCCACGCCGTGTCCCCGTCATGTCCTCGCCGTGTCCTCCGCGTGTCCCCCCTTCAAAAATTAAATTAAATTACGTTTTTGGGCGTGTCCCCGGCGTGTCGATGTACACAGAGTGTCCGACACGAATACAAAGACCTTCGAGGAGTGTCCATGCTACATAGTCTTCAGACACTCTCGGACACGTGCGCAATACTCTTTTTTCCGTGTCCATAATCACAAATTAAAAATCTCATTTCAAACACGTGTCCTACACTCTATTTGCAACGTGTCTGACACTTGTTTGGGATTTAGGATAAAGAAATAAATCAGTAATTGACACTTCTTTGACACTCACCAAAATGTGATTATCCAAAAAAATCCAAACTTTACATATTAATATGATGTAAGAAGATGAAAAAACAATAATTGCTAGCATTAATCATATTTAAATCCACTCAATATTTGTATTGAGTTCTATTAAAAAGATTTCTCGAGTATTCATAGTCATGCCATTGCGCCTTGTCAAAGAATTTTTTAAGTCCCCTGTCGATCTAGATTCTTCTTAACTTAATTGTTTCCTAACTATAACTTAATTCAGGACATAATCTTATGGTGATATCTCTATACTTTGAGAGAGATATTGAACGTGTCCTTAACGTGTCCATGGCCTACATTTCAGTAAAATAACGTATTTGCGTATCCATGTCGTGTCATATCTGTGCCCCTGGTCTGTATTCATGCTTCTTAGGGTATAGGGATACTGCTCTATGTAAGCTGTAGAGTCTAGACTATATAGTTGTTTGACAGTGCCAAAATTCCTAAGCAAGCACAAAGGAAAAATTATTCCCATATTCACAACATTCACTGCATTTTCCCATCTGGCTGTTTAATTGCTCCAGTGCTATTCGAATATGAAGCAGCAAAAGAAGACAACCAGTTCAGACTGCTTCATCTATATTTTAATCCAATTAGAGCATTCTGTCCTCTACCATCTAGTGGTTGCTCTAGCTTGCAAGTGTAGCTCTTAAATCAAGGACCTGCATCAGTTTGTTCAGTTTGCATTTTTGCAGTATCAATAGCCTTGTAGGCAAGAATAGACCTGAAAGTATTGATCAGCAAATGGACAGCTTCATACGGTGAAATAAGTTATGACTGTCACTAATCACATCCCAAGTTGATTCAATGAGTTTTTACATTTCCTTTCTTGGTATCTCCCTTGTTTTAAAAGAGATATATCAGTTCACAACCTCCCTAACAACCCCACTAAGAATGAAATGAGAGAGAACCCCACAACTGTCCATCAAGACAGCTTGCTTTATATTTATCACAAAAGAACAACCTAATAGACTGTAAAATTACCTCATTCATGACTTCATATGGCAAAGAATTTGTTATTTGTCATCTCTTTGGATCTTGGCAGCCCTTCCTTTTAGGGAATCCAACTATATTTGATATCTTCCAATTTTCTTGGAATGTTCGTTCTTATTAATAACCATTTTCTTGCCTATTCAAAAAGAAAAAAGAACGAAGGAAAATTTTTGACGATATTTATGCTGCAATGCATCCCAGTGTAATTATCCAATGAACTAGACAAGGATGCCATGTTTATCCAAAAAAGAGAGAGCTATACCCTACATGGTTCGGAACTCCCAACTCCATCCCCAGATCTTAGGAGAAAGAAACAAGACAAGAACAAGAAGAAAAAAAAGAGGGGGGGGGGGGGGGGGGGGGGGGGCGCGCGGGAATCCAACTCATCAAAACCATTGTTAAACCACTAGAGTTTGGGCACACATTATGTGTGTGCATGTATGTGTGTAGTTGAATATGGAGGTGCGGGAGTGAAATGTGAAAGTTGAGTGTAGGAGTGGAATGTGGGAGAGGGGTATGGGGTAGTTAAGTAAAGTAATTTTACTTGTTTGCCCTAACAGTTAATCAGCAACTTCTTAAAATGCTGGGGTTTTCTTTTTTTTTTGGTGGGTGGGTGGGTGCTTTTTTTTTTTTTTTTTTTTCTTGGGGGGGGGGGTGGAATTAACATAAACTACTTTTGCGATACACTTCAATTGTTAATTCACTCCAAAAGAGAGGTCAAAGGTCTCTCGGGGTCTAGGCGCGTGCCTCATTGAAGCAAGGCACACCTAGATAAGAGAAAATAACAAAAAAATCATGCACCAATACATATCTAATTAATATTTCATATATGCACAAAAAAAAAACAATGTATGTGTTTTATAAAAAGAATGAGATTAAAAAAGAAGTTTATATATTTTATAAAAATCGTAGGATCCAAAAAAATCAACGTATATACTGTGTACATATACACGAGATATTCATTACCATCATATGTAGTCGATCTGTGTACACAAGAATGCAGCAGTGAGAGAGAGAAGAGTCGCGAGAGAGAGGAGAAGAGAGACACCTATTGTCTTGTGCACGCACGCCAGATAGAGAGGCGGCTCTGCACTCTAGACCTCTGTTAAATAGAGAGAGGGAGGGCGAGAGAGGGTGAGAGCCCTATTGCGAGGTTTAAAAGAGTAAACACGAAATCTATGAGATAGAGAGTAGAAAAATAGGGTCAGCATTTTTTTCTTTATTTTCAACAAGGCGCGACTTTTTTTGCGGCTACCACCTCGCGCCTTTTTTGCTCCTTGGCAATAAGGCACACTCCTTTTTGAAGGCGCCTCGCCTCGCACTACTTGAGGCGCAAACCTTGAGCCTCGGCAATAAGATGCGCACCTAAGCAAGCTTGTTACAAGTACGGAGGACATTAGATCGAAAAGTCAACATCAGACACAGAAAATGTCGAATTGGAACGCAACCAACCAAAAAAATGCCTAAGACTCGTTACTTTCAGTGTCACATCCCATCTTTCATGGACTCTCCCAAAGTTTGAAGTATCGCACCTGAAACTAAAGACACTTTTTAGGATTTGGAATATGTATTGCAATGTCTAGTTGGAAATGCACCCACTATGTGTTAGTAATAGATTTTAGATTGTAAATATACAGGACTCTATATAGCAGAAATGCTCTATGTTAGTTTGTTAACACCATTTTACACATGAGAAAAAAGTATTTCATGCATATGAAATCCAGTTGTGTCCCAATGTCCTTGCGCATGAAAATCAGGCGAAACTTGACCTTGACATGTCTTTTCTTGAAGCCTATAATGAGTCCACGTAATCCACTTTTTGCCATCTTGCTGGCTGTCACTGTCGGCATGTCCATTCCATGACATCAGCACACGGATAGATGTTGTGTGGTCAATCATGAGTCTCAACCCAAAACAAGAGGAGCATGTAGCATGTCCCAGTTTGCAAACTTTTCCTACAGAATTACAAACTATTTTCCCCATAGAATTACTAACTCATTTTTAGTCACATGTAGCAGTTACAAACTTTTGCAATACACAAGGGAATGATGCATTGCAGAAAAATTCAGCATAGGAAGCATCGAAGAGGAATATGTAACCTTGGTGAACTATCATGTCCCAGTTTGCAAAATAGAGCCAGAGGAAATTTCCCAAACACTGCTTTACTGCTCATGTACTGTGGCTCTGCTCCCCTTGAAGATTGCCGTCCTAAACAATTAGCTTCTCTGAATTTTAACAGTGGATGGAGATCTTTGGAATCTCTGTTTCAAGGGCAAACCAACTCGATATTTACGAGGATGATTACATCCTATTGCTAAAGTGAGTAATTCGGATTTTGAAAAACAAAGGGATGAATACAAAAATATCTCAGCAGCTTCTGTAGATGGCCAGGAAGTCCTCATTAATGGCTTTAAAGTGACGACATACTTCTGGACCCGCTTCTATGGAGGAGCAAATGATCAGGTGCAGACCACCTGTGGAGAATACTGCAATTTTCAATATTGGTGGTTCCAATGAGTTGGGGCTGAATAAAGGTGGTATTGGAACTGAGGTGAGGAATGATAGAGGAGAGATCTTTTTCAGCAGACTTTGTGGAACCCACCTCCTTTAGAAGTATAGCAGCTCTCTGTATCCCACACATTTGGTAAGGTTGTGTTTCAAGGGGATGCACAGCAGGTGGTGAAGATGTTGAAGTCAGAAGTTCGCTGCAGCCCCCAAATGAAGTATTAATACACCGTGGGTTGTTTCTTCAAGTCTAAGGCTATGTAATTTATTATCTTCCTATATTTTGTAAGCATTGAAAAGCTTTTATACAGCAATAAACCGGAAGGCTCGTGTCTTTCCAAGGCCAGGCAAAGGGGTAGCACGTGTAATCTCTATATATGACTTGACAAGACTCCTATATCCTGGCAGGGTTCTTTTCAGCCCGAATAATGCAAGGGGCTTCCCCAGGTTGCGAGCCTTTTGACCATTGACACTAATCAATATATCAGTTATTTCACCTGAAAAAAAAGAAGGTCCCAGGTAATGTTTACAGTTACTCCCCTCGAACCACGGGTAGTTGTACTATTTGCGTAATATCTATTAAAAGGATCATCCTATTGGTGCCTTGGATAAAATTGTGTCCTACTTCCTCCTTGCTCGAGCCCTTTGCATTGTTGAGGGCATGTGGCTGTGATTTCAGAACAAACCAAACTTATTGGAGTCGGCTCCATGAACATCTTATTCCATTCGATTTTGTCAAGGGTTGTCTCCTTTCAAAATATTGTGCAAATTTTGAACATGTCAACTGAGGGTCTCTAGGCAGTAGGCACCAGCCTGAAGTCAGTCAAGATTATAGAATATGTAGAAAACATAGAATGAGGACAGATTCAGCCGATTTGGCATTGTTTCACAATAGAATTTGCAATATGATCAGAACCAGACAAGTTTTGAGCATCTAAAGAAGTAACGGAGAAATGGTCAACTCTCACGATTCATAAATCGCGGTAGTGAGCTATACTTAATTTGCCTCGATCCTTTCATTCTCAATTTTGTTAAGGTTAAGCAATTTTGTAAATATTTTCGTAAGCAATTCATCTTATCTCGTATAAGTACGCTTGTCAGAAAGCATTACAAGGGCATATACCACACGTTATTACGCTAAATGATAAAGATTTTTGCTTTAAGGACAATATAATTCACAATTTGATATTAGTGTAATGGGTGTAAGATAGAAAATCGAAAATTTTGAACTCATACGTGTCAATTTCTAGCAGCCCAAAAACATATTGTTGAACATATAGGTTACAAACATACAACTACATACTACAAGCTACACTGATTAATTTGGGCCAAATGTGTCACATGTCAACATAAGCTACTAACACATGTGCATAACATATAATTCCCCACCAAGATGAGTGATCTGGAGCTCCAGCAATTTCAGATTGAGCTTGATTGCTACTAGTGCTACCTTCATCCCATTCGCTAGGATATGTAACTGGACAATAGCACGTTAACATCCTGTCTTTGTTGTTCTCCTTGCTGGAGCAGCTGGCAATAAGGATACATACGATGAAGGAGGGTAGTGAGGTGGATAAGGGTAGTTGTAGCTATCACTTGACTCATAGTCGTATGATAGAGTATACTGAGGTCGGTAATGATAATATAATGTTCTTGTTACCCCTTTTCTCTTGTTTTGGTAGAGACAAACCTGCAAGTGTTTGATTTTTATACATACCGTTACGTAACGGTATCGGCCCTTAAATCACACCGTGACATATCCTATTTTCATGCACAGCAATATTTGGCCATAAGGGGACTTGGTACCTAGCAATACACACATAGGCAATATTTCCACCCGTGGATTAACCTGAAACATCCTTCCCCAAGTCATTGCCAAAGCCATCACACAAGTTCGCAAACTTCAAGGATAAACAACTGTTTCCACCTAAATTTTCAGCCTTTCATAATCCTACAGAATGAAATTACATCTCAAGAAGACTCCTTTTGAATCTTATCCCACAAACGTAAGTAATGCATAAGAAAAAACTAACTTAAATTGTGTCCAAGACTCAGAATTCATAAGTCTGAGTTGAAATAGACAACAAATATCTTCATAACACTGAACAGATCTTAGTCCAAAAAATAACATAATGCTTCATTGGCTAATTCCACACCAAATTCCCCTTGCAAGCAAAAAGTTCAAACCCCTACATTCCATCATCTTAGCATACTTTCACACACACTAGATATACCCTTTATCATCAAACCAAAATCAAGAATACCATTTTTCTTTGTTCTTTGAGTGATAAGGATCCCCACCAAGGCAGGGCCACTTTGGACCCACATTTGCAGGGTAAACCTATATATCTCCAACCACTATTAGCAGCTCCCACATCTGGCAGTAATTTCTCTGAGGGTAAAGTACTCAAAAAGAGATATTACAACTAGCTGTTGTTCATATGAGAGACAATTGTTGGTACTCGACCACCTTGGTTGAACCCTCTAGGTAGTACCAAAAACAGCAGTACTTTATAAAGCCCAACTTAATCTACCCCAAACAGATTATTTAAGAAAAACAGTAAGTTGACTTTGAACTAAGGCAACTGAAATTTTTCATGTTTTCTCTACGGAAAATGGATATCAAATATAACAAAGTTCTCTTCTATCCATTGTTTGAGAAGTTATTTTGTCTTTTTTAATCTCAGTACATGATATCTAATGTTCTGTCTAATTTATTCATAGATAGTATTTGTAAGATTTTGGTTTTAGGGAAGGTTCAACTTGGTTGTTTAAGGATGCAGATTGAATGAAGTTTTTAATTTTTTTTTTTTTTCTTATGGCGGGTCATATTTAGGTTTGGCTCTATTGGCTCGCTTTCTAATACATCTTCTGTTTTTTCTTCTTAGTTAAGAGCCCGGAACCAATTCCACGGACGCAACCTTAGTCTGGTGCCAGCACTGTAAATTGTATGTCACGACTAAGTAAAGTTTCTAGAGCCGCCCCTGGCAACCACCTCCACTTCACCAGTATCAGGTAAGCCAAACCGTTGCAGCAGGAGTTGAAATCGAGACTTTGGAATTACGGTCAATCTGACCGCCGCATGGGATATCCTGATGGGTTGATACCAAATCTTTGTCACCCGTTGCATTAACAGCAACATCGAAATTCGGGAGCTCATACCCCCTTGAGAATTTCCGTGACTTGGAGTTCAATTCAGTCCCAAACTGATGATTAAATTAACGGTCGCTCGCATAAATCAAAAAAACCAAAACATTATATCCAAACTCAAACACATATACCTGTTTGAGGATATTATCAGCAATCCGATAGTAGTATGGGAGAGCGATCCGATTGTTGACGTCGAGCTTCTGAGCACTGCCCGCGATGTTGATTCCTCCTGAGGAAGACCTCATCATCATCTTGCTTTCCGAGGTTTTCGTTCTCCGTTTTCTTTCTTTCTCTAGTCAAACATGTCTATCAGATCGGAAAATCGAGGGGCAGATTTCTCAGGGGGCAGAAGTAGGAGATGCCGCGTCAATGGCGGCTTTGGTTCATAGCTGAGATTGAGAAACAGGAAACGGTGCAAGCAAAGGAGCAAATTCAGGTTTCTGACGAGGGCAAATTCGAATTTTGATTTAAATATCGTCTCAAACATCTCCCTCATAAACAAACTTTTAATAAATATTTTACATTTTATAGCCAAAAAACAATATCTTCAAATAATACTTTTATTTTTATATATCTCAATACTTCATTCTACGCATTCAACAATTTACAAATATACACCTTATAAATTGACATTTATATAATATTTTAATAAATATGTACTATTTTAGGAAGAAAAAATATAACAAAATAATGGAGAATTTTTAAATTATATAGACACAAACTATTTTTTATGACTTTGGGTGATTGAAATTAAATTTGAGAATGAATCCCACTGGATTGTGAGTCCAACCACTAAAAGGGTTTGATAATAACCCGTGGGAGCTGGTATTAATAGTCCAATCCAGCTAGGCGTTCATGAAATGACTAAGCTACCCATGGTTATTCTTATTTATTACGAAATTGCTCTTAATATAACTTAATCGAAACCAAGTAGTTTCTTCCACAACCTATTTTGAATTATCAGTCCTATATTAAAAAATTAAAGGGCATCATATTGCCAATTCTGAATCAGGATGTGTGTTGGGCAGCCTTCCGACCATTATCGGGCCTGCTTGAGATTTGATTATTTGGAGTTTATTTTCTCGTTAATTAGAGATGTCAAAATGAAATTTAGATTCTACGACATAAAAATCATCTAATTTTTGTAAATTTATCTTACGATGTAGTTGTTTACTTATTTCTAGTGGAATTCTTTTATATAAAAAAAAGTGTTTCAATCGAATATTTTTTAATGTCCGATCATTATGTTTATTATTTCAAACACCTAATCACCAAGACAAAAAAAAATAAATAGATTAAATGACCGAACAGGGCTAGAGTGTTTGTAGGTTTGTTGGTTACGACCAATCACATTGGAAACTAACCCATGTGAGATTTGGGACAGGGTTGTGCTCTCTAAATGAGATTTGGATATCATGGAGATTAGTCACTAAAAAACTTTAGTTGATTGGATTGAGAAAATAATATCAAATTAATTTTGTGTTAAGAAATTGAAAGTTGTAATACTTAAATAAGAATTATTATGATTTTGCTGAAAAAATGTTAATTTTCTAACTTTCATAATTTTGTTTTTTCATGAAATTTTTTGAAGTAAAATAGAAAATAAATTTGTATACCATAACTATTAAATCTTGAAAAAATTAGAATAAAAAATCAACCCATATAAGTGGTCACTCAAAAGACACAATTAAAAATTGAAGGGCAAAATTAAAAACTACAATTTTGAGTCTCATCCACCCTCTTACAAACAAACACTTGTCATGTATTATTAGTCCAATTCTGAGTCCTAAACAAACACAAAAAATTGGTTAAAATAACAAATCTTAGATGATTTGGCTCATTAAGAGCGTGTTAATTTAATTTATGAGTCAGGGTCCATGATTTGTGAGGTTTTAATGCTAAAGGTTCTTTTGCAGACGGATTTGCCCCTGAATGCGAAGAGATAATTTTAGCTGATAACATTATTACTTCAAAAATGAACAAATAACGTTATTAGTTAAGATATCTGTTAAAAGCAACAGATGATGTTAACTGATAAACATTAACAAGTAATTTTATCTAATAAAATTATCGTTTCAAACTAAAAACTAAAGTTGTTTTTTTAACAGGCGAGTCAGATAACATTATATGTTGGTTTGATATATATATTAGTCAAATTAGAAAACATAAAACATATAATTTTATCTGATAACATTATTACTTTAAAAATTAACAGATAACACTGTTTGTTAAAGTATTTATTTAACAGAAATGTTGGCTGATAAACACTAATAGATATAGTAATCTAATAAAATAGATAAAGTTATTTGTTAAGATATCTGTTAAAAATAACAGATAATGTTAACTGACAAACACTAACAAGTAATTTTATAATGGCATTATTGTTTTTATATCTAACGAATAAATAATGTGATCGCGTGTTTACTAAAATGATATCTAATAAATAGATAATATTATTTCGTATTTACTAGAAGTGATATCCAATGAACAAATAACGTTATCGCTTATTTTACTAGAAATATATTTTTGAAACTTATGCGTCAAAAGGATTTTCACCCGTAATTTAATTTGAGATGGACTTAATACATTAAAACTCCATTCAGATGGATTTTTAACTGAGTTTCCCTGGTCGTGAGTTTAATAATCTCTTGGTATTACGAATCTTATCATAATCTCACCACTCTACGAATCTCGTGAGTTTGAAGCAGTTTATCAAATGGGGCAATAATGTAACCACTTAAGGGCCCGATTGGATGTCGCCTTAATTTTTGGTGTGTTAAATAAAGAGGGTGTGTTAGATAATTGGGTATGTTAAATAAGATGGGGTGGCCCACATTGATGTGATTTTTAAGAAGGGTGTGTTAAATAATATAGTGATTGGATGAAGGGTATGTTAGAGAAGGAAAATGTGTATTAAACTATCAAAAGGCATTTTTGCCCCTTGCCATGAATTTAATGTATTATTTCAAAAATAATATATGTATATATGTATATTATAAGTACATTACCCCACACACACACACAAACACACATTATATATACTTAAAAAATATATGTAAATATATACTTTAGTTATATACACTTATATATATATAAATACACACACACTTAAAAAGAATAATGTATATATATAATGTGTGTGTACGTACATATATATAATGTGTGTGTGTGTATACGTACATATATATAATGTGTGTGAATATACATTTGTATATACGTATAATATATATATGTATGATTCACACATTCGTATATACGTATAATATACATATATACACACACACATATACATATACAAATATATATATATATATACACACACACATTTAAAAAAGAATAATATATATGTATATATATAATGTGTGTTTGTACGTACATATATATAATGTGTGTGTGTGTGTGTGTATACGTACATATATATAATGTGTGTGAATATACATTCGTATATACGTAGAATATACATGTGTATCAATATACATTAGTATATACGTATAATATATATATGTACGTACACACACATTATACACACACACACACATATACATATACAAATATATATATTTGTATATACATACGTATAATATATATATATATATATATAAACACCTATATTCGTATATATGTATTCATATATATATTTTCGTGTGTATATATATATACATATAAATGTACATATATTTCCAAAAATATATGAATATTATTCCACCCTTGGTTTTTTGGTAATTTTCACAACCCAACACTCCCTCTTATTTAGCCTTAGGGGGGGAGGTGAGGCAAATCAACCCACCTTTTGCTGCTTTATGTAACACAAGAGTTAGTTAACACGTGTTTTTTTGGTTGCCAATCAGTAGGTTAAGGTAGGCCCAACTTTATTTAACACAATTCTTAATTAACACACTCCATAACACATCATCCAATCGGACCCTAAGGATCTTAAACATGTCATGCAAGAATCTATGCTATGACTAATCAGAGTAAGCGAAAATTTTATTTTTACAATCTCAAAAACACCAGGAAATTTTTTACGTACAGTCGACATATATGAACAACATCATCAAAAATAATATCAAATTAATTGATTGGATTGAGAAAATAATATCAAATTAATTTTGTGTTAAGAAATTGAAAGTTGTAATACTTAAATAAGAATTATTATGATTTTGTTGAAAAAATGTTAATTTTCTAACTTTCATAATTTTGTTTTTTCATGAAATTTTTTGAAGTAGAATAGTAAATAAATTTGTATACCATAACTATTAAATCTTGAAAAAATTAGAATAAAAGATCAACCCATATAAGTGGTCACTCAAAAGACACAATTAAAAATTGAAAACTATAATTTTTAGTCTCATCCACCCTATTACAGACAAACACTTGTCATGTATTATTAGTCCAATTCCGAGTCCTAAACAAACACAAAAAATTGGTTAAAATGACAAATCTTGGATGATTTGGCTCATTAAGAGCATGTTAATTTAATTTATGAGTCAAGGTCCATGATTTGTAAGGTTTTAACGCTAAAGATTCTTTTGCAGACGGATTTGCCCCTGAATGCGAAGAGATAATTTTAGCTGATAACATTATTACTTCAAAAATGAACAAATAACGTTATTAGTTAAGATATCTGTTAAAAGCAACAGATGATGTTAACTGATAAACATTAACAAGTAATTTTATATAAAATTATCGTTTCAAACTAAAAACTAAAGTTGTTTTTTTAACATACGAGTCAGATAACATTATATGTTGGTTTGATATATATATTAGTCAAATTAGAAAACATAAAACATATAATTTATCTGATAACATTATTACTTTGAAAACTAACAGATAACACTATTTGTTAAAGTATTCGTTTAAATCGACAGAAATGTTAGCTGATAAACACTAATAGATATAGTAATCTAATAAAATAGATAAAGTTATTTGTTAAGATATCTGTTAAAAATAACAGATAATGTTAACTGACAAACACTAACAGGTAATTTTATAATGGCGTTATTGTTTATATATCTAACGAATAAATAATGTCATCGCGTGTTTACTAAAAGAATATCTAATAAATAGATAATATTATTTCGTATTTACTAGAAGTGATATCTAATGAACAAATAACGTTATCGCTTGTTTTACTAGAAAGATATTTTTGAAACTTATGCGTCAAAAGGATTTCCGCCCGTAATTTAGTTTGAGATGGACTTAATGCGTTAAAACTCCATTCAGATGGATTTTTGACTGAGTTTCCCTGGTCGTGGGTTTAATAATCTTTTGGTATTACGAATCTTATCATAATCTCATCACTCTACGAATCCCGTGAGTTTGAAGCGGTTTATCAAATGGGGCAATAATGTAACCACTTAAGGATCTTAAACATGTCATGCAAGAATCTATGCTATGACTAATCAGAGTAAGCGAAAATTTTATTTTTACAATCTCAAAAACACCAGGAAATTTTTTACATACAGTCGACATATATGAACAAAATCATCAAAAATATTAGCCTAAGCAAATGATGTATAGATACCATACATGCTATACAAAAGTAAAAAACGTCCTCAACCATCCTACTGTCCACCGCTCACTGTCTCGAAACTTGGTATGTTGTTTAACACATTATTAGCACAGCAATAGTGTGAATTTAGATATGAATTTTCACGGGGTTTCCATGTTAATCATATGCATAAGTCATAAAACATAATGATTCCCCTTATGACAATTCACAATTATCTCATTTATGGTCAATTTAAACGACTGCCAATAATTCGTAGGTGGAAGCTATCCCCTTATGCATCATTGCATGCATGGAATGACATCATCCATAAATCACATTGGTCATGGTTAACAGCTTTGTTTCTCACCTTTCGCTATATTCTAATCCCTAGCTATCGGGTACCGTTTTAAACGATTTACCAACATATTAATTGATGTTTTCTTTATTAACATATGGTTTATAATATGAACAATTTAGCATGATCTAGCATGGCATTTCATGCTCAAAAAACATATAAGCATCCGTATATCTCATGCTTCTAAAAATGTACAGATAAATAAACCAAATTTGAATTCAACTTATAGTATTGTCTCGTGAATTGAGCAACTTGTCACAACTTTACGTCTCATCTCCTACAATTGTCAAACATATCTCGTTTAACTCTATATCTACCACATTTGAAGGACACAATCTAAAACCTCATTCGATTTCACCAAGCTCAAACCTTATCTTCTTATACTTTATAATCTGAGTAACTGGTCTTTCTAACCAACCAACAACCCGAGGCACCCAAATTATGGTTTCAGACTAACACAATGGTTTTAGTATAATATAGAACAGCTGTATATAGGTTTCTAAGCGTGTCCCAACTCAAGACTAGAACTCAATTTCAAATCAAGAGTCTGTTGGTCGCCAAGTCGGTTCTCAGGCAAACGTCCGGCTAACCGTTTGGGGTGACGACTGGAATAACGATCGAATGTTGCAGAGGTCAAAACTGCTGCAACAACAGCCATGGCAAAGTCTGCTTCAAACCTCGAATTAACCTACTGAAGCCCTAAGACTACCTTAAAAGACTATGGAAACTAAACATAAATCATCACCCCATGCTTAAAACATAAGAATTCTCACCAAATTCAAAGTACAAAGTGGGGGAGGTGCGTATTCAAACTCTTACTTCTTCTCCTTCTTCTCCTTCTTCTTCTTCCTCGCTCTTTTCTTTCTCTCTCTCTCTTGTGGTCTACTGGAAAAATAAAAAAATGAGAGTTGCTTGGTCTAGTCTAAATCCAATTCAAATGTCCTAAGCTTGAGGTGTCAAGCTCATAATGAGCTTTGGATGATAGGGCATGAGCTTCTTACAAGCTTCTCAAACACATCTAATGTGTATTTGCTTGATTTTATTTATTTTTTCCTCTTTTTTATTCTATATAATTCTATGCTATTTTCAATTAAATCCAAAATGTTTGGTGCTTCCGCTTCATTTGGCCGCGCGTCAAGATTAAAATGTGTGCTCGGCATAATAGCGGGCTTAATTCTAGATCTTCCGGCAATAATAAAATTAACCCTCAAATGATTCCTCAGTCTCCAATTAAAATTTACCTAGCATCGATCATCTAATATAACTTCAAAACCATTCTACGATCCCCAATTGAATCCAAATCCAACATCGAGTTTGGAAAAATAATTTTGATTTATTATTTTTATTTGCTTAATCCCGGATCGGGGTCTCACATCCTACTCACCTTAAGAAGTTTGGTCCTTCAAACTTAAATGCAAATATCTTAACTGGTCAACTATAATGAAATCACGTTATTAAAATTTAAGAGTATATGATTTGTAACTCATTCAAATGCTCTAGATATTTTTTCGTATGTATGCCTCCTTTTCCCACGTATCTTCTCCGGCCTTCTGGTTCTCCCATTAGATCTTGAGTAATGATATGTCCTTATTCCTTAGTTGTTTGACACGTGAGTTCAAAATCCGTACTAATCGCTCCTCATAATGTCGATTCTTCTCTAATTCAATCGACAACTACTCTAGAATATGACTTCAATCCAATACATACCTTCTTAGCATGGACACACTAAAGACGTCATGCACATTGGCCAACTCCGGAATCAAGTTGGTACGCAACTGGTCCAATCCTCTCAACAATTTCAAACGGTCCAACATACTGTGGATTCAATTTTCCCCTCTTTCCAACTTGCACGGTTCCTTTCATCGGCGAGACTTTAAGAAACACATACTCGCCTTCTTGAAATTATAATTCTCGTCGACTTGTATCTACGTAGCTTTTTTTTACGATCATGGGCTACCTTCAGCCTATATTGAATCAACTTGACCTTTTTCATCGTTTCTTACACCGACTCTAACCCTGTAAGTGCAATTTCCCCTACTATTGTCCAACAAGATAGCGATCTACATTTGCAACCAAATAATGCAACATTCGTTAGCTATGAGCTAGTGTGAATTCAAATAAACAAGACTTATAAGTTTGTCATGCCTAAAATAGTTTAACATTGTTAAACATTGGAAGAAAGACCACAAAGTGGTTCATTTTTAACACATGCTCACCAAGCAAATAAACATATTTACAGTCCTAGGGCCATAGTTGGGGACACGCATTTAAACATGCTTTCGTTCATTTTCAATCATCATGTGATCCATTGTTATATTTCATTATGATTTCTAATTATGAATATCCAATTATTCATTTGCAACGGTTTACCAATATATTCTGGGTGAGAGCAACTCCCCTTAAGTTAGTCCTTATGCTTAACCGATGTGATATCATCTGCACCGCAGTGGTCATGGTCGCCACCCTTATTTCATCACCGTGCCACTTTCTAACCTTTGGCAGTCGAGGACCGTTACAAATCATGTCAAAGTGTGATCATTTCCTTACTCATGACATTGTCATGTTTCAACATTTATCGTTTAGCACGTCGCTATTCAAGTAATCAACGTTACTTTAATAAAAAAAGTCTAAGCATGACTTCCATTTAAAACATGCCATCAAAATAGTTCAATTCCGCGAAAGGAATGCATATTTGAACTCACCTCTTGCGCTTAAAGTTAAGGTCTTACTCGCCTCGATCGTTCTGGTTCTTCCTTTCGAACCCCACATATCCAAATATAGGATATAGCATTTACTCAATGAAGCCAATGCTTCAGTAGTCCTTACTTAATACTCACCTCACCCTTAATATGTTGTTCATTTCCATTCTCAAAAGAAACTATGATCCCCTGAACAATTCTCAAGTGAAATACCAATTTAGACCTCCTATTAGTCTCAATATGTTGAATCAAAAGTCCATCAAACCTAGACAACCAACATAAGGATGGAATCGTAGAGCATGGAATCGTAGAGCATCTAGATGCTAGCCATAGGGCATCTGGATAAAACCCATATTTGACACTAAAATGTGTTGAAGTCATCCAGATGGTAGGGTCTCTCGTTCGGATGAACTCAAGTTCTACCTAAATTCCCAAGTGTTCATCCTATTTGTTGTGGTATTCGTAGATGATATATTAGTTTACTCACCAACAAATGAAGAGCACGAGGAGCACTTGAAAGTTGTACTAGAGATTTTGAGGGAGAATTTCCTCTACACCAAATACTCAAATTGCAACTTCTGGCTTTTGAAGGTAAAATTTCTAAGGCATGAAGTATCTGGTGATGGGGTAATTATAGATCAGTCAAAGATAGAGGTAGTTTTAACCTGGGAGCGACCCAAGAGTGTCTTTGAGATTCGAAGCTTCCTGGGCTCAACTGGTTATTATAGGTATTTTGTTGGGAATTTTGAACGATTGGATGCTCTAAGGAGATGACTTACTAGAAAGTGGATCAGATTTATATGGGATGAGGTGTGTGAGCTTTCATTCCTAAGAGATAAAAAGGAGGTTGACATTTGCTCCAATTTTAGTGATTCCTAAGCGACGACAAGAGTATTCGATGTATTTTGATGCTTCTAAGGATGGAGTGAGATGTGTGTCAATGCAGGATGGGATAGTTGTCGCATATGGTTCCCGTCAGGTGAAGAACCATGAGCGCAATTATCCTAGTCATGGTTTAAAATTGACAGAGCTTATATTTGCACTAAAGAGTTGGAGACACTACTTGTATGGTGAATGGCTTGAGGTCTTCTCAAACCATAAGAACCTTAAATATATCTTCACTCAGAAAGACCTGAAGACAATGGCGGTGGATGGAGTATATGGAAGACTATGACTTTGAATGTAGTACTATTCAGGTAAGGCAATCTAGTGGCAGATGCCTTGAGCATGAAGTGACTCTATAGTTTGGTTAGTGTGGTTATGCAGGAATAGAAAATGACTGGGGAGATTGGTGAGTAGTTTACAGTGCAGCATACATGGTAATAAGGCTACCTTGTTTAGCATAGCTGTCCAACCTTCATTTTTGGTGAGAGTGATAGAAGAACAACAAAATGACTCAAAGGGCAAGTCAGTGATGGATCGTTCGACTTCGGGTGAGCAGGTTGATCGTTGGGTTCTTCATATAGATCAGGGCCTAAGATTTGCTGGCAAGGTATATGTGCCCAAGTCGTGTCGTGATAGTGTACTTTGAGGGTTCCACCATTCTCTTCTTGTAGCAGTACGAAGATGTATCAGGATTTATGGAGGCAATACTAGTGAAAAGGAATGAAGCATAATATTGCTTTATTTGTATCGAAATGTCTGGTGTGTCAGCAGGTTAAGGTCGAGCATCAGAAACTAGCTAGGTTTTTGTAATCTTTATCGGTAGCCGAGTGGAAATGGGACATTTAATCGAGAATTTCGTGATAGGGCTTCCAAGGTTACTAGCAGGGCATGATGTTGTATGTGTGATTATTGATCGATTGACCAAGGCTGCTCATTTTCTCCCTATCTGTGTGATAGATCCTATAGATGGCACTCAATAGACTTTGTATCCGAGAGGTAGTCTGATTGCATGGGGTGCCAATGTATCATGTCAGATCGAGATCTTAGATTCACATCACAATTTTGGTCGAGTCTTCAGAAAGCACTTGGAATAGATTTGCGTATAAGTACCACATTCCATCCTCAAACAGACAGGCAGTCTGAGCATACAATTAAATTTTTTAAGGACATGTTAAGGGCTCATGTCCTAGATTTTCGAGGTTCATGGGAGAATCGCTTAGCGTTGGCGAAATTTACCTATAATAACAGTTTTCAATCATACATAGCAATGGCTCCTTATGAGGAACTCCATGGTAGGGCTTGCAAATTACCAATATTTTGGGTTGAGCTCGGGGAAGGCAAGGTGTTAGGGCCTGATCTGGTTCGAGAGACTACAAATAAGGTTGTTCTGATATGACAAAGGTTGCTTACCCCTCAAAGCTGTTAGAAAAACTGTCGACAACAGGAGGCGACCATTAGCTTTCAAGGTGGGCAATCATGTGTTTTTGAAGGTTACCTGATACGGTTTGATCATAGTGGGAAGCTTTCACCGAGATTTATGGGACCGTTTGAGATCCTTGAAAGGATAGGGGAAGTGGCGTATCGGCTTGCCTTACCACCTAGGTTTTCAAAGATGCATGATGTGTTCCATGTATCAATGTTATGTAAGTACGAGTCGGATGTGTTACATGTGCTGGATTGGGTTGAATTGGAGGTTGAAGATGACATATCCTATGAGGAGAGGCCAGTGAGGATTCTAGATACACGATAACAGATTTTGCGAGGTAAGACTATTTTGCTGACCAAGGTGTTGTGGCACCATCACGAAGTGGAGGAGGCTAAGTGGGAGCGGGAGTCAGGACTTCACTCTAATTACCTTGAACTGTTCCATTCTTGATATGGCAAATTTCGAGGATGAAATTTCTTGAGGGGGAGATTATGAGGACCTGCGGTCTGAGAGTTCGTTATTTATGTTTTTAATTTATTTAAGATTTCAGCAATTTCATATTAATTGTATAATTGTGGCCCGTTTGCAATGATTTAAAGTTTTGGGCCTAATGTGGATTTACTGAGACTAGAAGGGGGTTAGTGCGATTAATCTTTCAATGAATATTTAAGGATTTTAAATCCTAAAATCAATTTTTTATTTTTAAAAGTAGACAACCTTATATGAAAATCTCAAACTCTAGTTTCGTAGAGGAAAGCTAACGAGCTAGTAGACGGAGGAATCTCGCAAAACGTTCAACTAGAGAATTGTTGCTGGTGTCAAGAGTTTCGAATAGAGCCCAAGATCTTCTGATTACGCAGAGAGTTCAAGGGTTTTCTCAATTTAGCAGTGTTTTTATTGATCTTCATGAATAAGGTAAGCTTTCATGTTCGATTTCATTGCGATGTTGTTTAGATCGTGTTTCTATCATGAATATGCACGTTAGATATGGATGTGATCGAGTCATGCATGTTCTGTTGTATTTTTATGAAGTTTTGGACAGTTAGGTCGAAAAATCAATAGCATGTTCGTGTTCTTTTCGCATAGAACATAATTTGCTAATTTAACGAGGTCGCTTGAACGAGATTCAGCCCGCTCGAGTGAGCTCTTTAAAATTGTAAAGTTCTGTTTTGGACAGACGACATGTTTTTGGCACTCGAATGACTTCCAAGCTGCTCGAACAATCTCCCTAAAGACAGAAAAAAAATATTTTCTAAAATCGACATGTTTCTTGCATTCCGCTCCGTTTATGCTTATTGTTCAGGTATGCAGCTATATGTTGAAGGTTCATATGGTCATGCATTGATGGTGATCAAATTGTATTGGTGTCTTTGTGATTCTGGAGGTGGAAGTTCGTCTAAAATACTATTGGGTTGGAGATGTTCCGACAATCAGAGGTGGCTTGGAAAACTCTAAGGCAGGGTACTCATACCTTGGGTATGTCCGTGGTGAAAGACCGTTAAATTATTTGTGGGTATGGCCTAAGGTGAGAAATCGTTAAATGATTGCATGAGTCGCATGTTGAGCATGATGTCAGTTTTTTTAGTTATTTGTTCCTATTGTCTATATTATATTATTGATGTTAGCATAATTTAGCCAACATGTTGATGGTATTATATGATTTCCTACTCGAGCTCCAACTTATATTTTTTTGTAAATTAACTATCAATAGTTGTTGAAGTTGAACCGAGGGGTTAGACCTCGTATTGAAGACATTTGGCCTTCAGTAGTTAATATTTATTTCAACCTTTACGTTTCAAATATTTATTTATTTTGTTTGGACATTGTGGGTCCGTAGATGACTAAATGTTTTAGTTTAGCATTGGTTGTTTGCTTGTTTTAGCCCTGAGTTGGATATTATTACTATTTTATGTTGAGATAATTTAATGTTTTAATAGAAAATTTTATTTTATCATTCTATTGCTCATTTTATGCCCTTGAAATGCCTGGTATGAGAGAGAATCTACCAGTACAACTAATTACTTCTTCTTGAAATTGCAATATGCCATCTCGATCTAAACCAAGCCAGCTATTATCATATTTTTATGTAAATGCCGTTTCGATAGTCTTTCGAGAAAGTACGATATGCAAACCGACATAAACTGCCAATTTGCACGACATACTTTCATTTGAGATTATCAGAACTAAAGACTGGGAGACATGGATAGCACAACAGCTATTCATATTTCTCAATTTTTAGGCAAGAAAGATATTTGCTTAAATTTATTTTTATCCGTAATCTTTCATTTCAGCAGCTACTCAATTCACTAATGGTCCAAATTACAGAATATGCTTGAATTCATTTTTATTCGCAATCTTTCACCCAGTAGCTACTCAATTCACTAATAGTCCAAATTACAGAATATGCTTGAATTCGTTTTTATTCGTAATCCTTCATATCGCAGCTACTCAATTCACTGAAGGTCCAAATTACAGAATATAGTAAATGTCACTTCAATCACGATAATTTGTCATGAAAAGATAACATGCACTGTCTGTTAAATTTTCATTCCAAAAGACTGATTATCTATGTCGCCCGTGTGTTTACAGAACTCCGAGATTATTAGGATTTTAGTCAGGTGATATAGATAGCGTGTCAGCGTGAACTAATGGCCACTGTTCATATTACTTAGCTATGAAGTAACGAATTTTTGCCTTTATTAATTTTACGAGAAATTAAAAAAAAAAGATAGCAGCAACTGTTACGGGAATTGGAAAAGAAAAAAAGTTAGAAGTTAACTTTGGCAAGTGCTGACTTAATCGAGCAATATGCTGGGAATGTAAATATTAACTCCGATTAAATTTGTATGGCAAGGATCCTATAATCCTCGTTATAAAAATCTTGCTTAAGTTAAAATTACGAAAAGTACATTTGCATAACGCTGACTTTTGCAATTTTAACCTCGGAAAGATGATGTCCTGACATTCTAGAAACGCGGACTAAAAATCTCTAGAAATGGACTAAAGGTTCTAGAAATGTAGACTAGAGATACGAATGCCAATTTTCTCGAGCTTGATATTTATATTGAAAATAAAAAATGATAGCAGGAATTAAATAAAAAGAGCAGAAATTAAAATAAAATGGTTGTTGCAGCGCTACCTTGTATTAATACTTAAATTAGCTGATTACATAAAAATGAGAAAGACATGCAAACAGCTAAATAAATTCATAAACCGACATAAAATTGAGTTTTAAGTCCTGCTTTAGCGAGCTATGCTCGTGTAATAGCATGTTCAGATCTTTCTAAATCTGAAAATAATCGGGCAGAGCTTCCTCTTGTGTTTCGTCCAAAGTCCTAGCTAAAACCTAAATCTAATTTTATTCCAGGTGCCGAAAGTTTTGCGATTATGGAGTCGGAAACGTTTGACGGAGGAACAAACTAGCGCCTTATTTGGAGGATTTTTCTTCTCTGGAAAGTGTATGAGCTTCTGCTAATTTAGAGCGGGAGAGATCTTTCACGCGTTCTACTAATTTAGAGCAGGAGAAATCTTTCACTCTAAGAAAACTAAACCGTACTCCTAAAAATTCTGTCTACTTCTCTCTTATAAAATTTCTAAAACCATTTGTCCCCCAAAAATAGGTAAAGTGTACCCATATATATAAAAAAAAAGGAGAGAGAGAGAGAGAGAGAGAACGCCATGTGGCGCAAGGAGAGAGGAGAGAGAGACGGCTGGGGCTGCTCCTGGCCTCCACGCGCATCACGTGCTCCACGCCGCATGCGGCTCTGACGGCGCACGTGGTCCCTTTGCCGCACACGGTAGGCGCATACCCCACACGCGAGCATGATTCCACGCGCTTCTGATGACGTCATGTTGATACAAGTTGTCTTTTGTAATTACGAAAATGCCACTGGTATTTAATTTGGCCTTGACACGCTATTTTTCAATCTTCGAACGTCCAAACGAACTCGGATTTGACTAGGGATATAGTCAATGGACTCGTATCGTCGAGAGGATCATTTTGAGTATAATTTTCAATTTATAAACATGTTGACTCGCAAGCCTAGCTCCAGAGTAATCACCCGTGCACAACTAGAACTCTTAAAAATGTTGCTTCTTGGGCTACCAAACTTAGATTTGACCTTGGATACAGTCAATTGACTCGTATCTGGCCATGTTGTCTCATAAATCTTGCCCCAAGACCTCGTTTTGAGCAATCAAAATGGCCCCAGACTCCAAATGAGATCGAATTATTTTCTGGATATAACCATTGAACTCGTACCATCATAACGATCAATAATATGCGCCTCCCAAAGTTTTGAAGTTGTCAACTTAAAATTGTGCTCCCGAGAACCTATTCTGAACAATCGAAAATTACCGATTTCGTCCGATTTTATCTCAATTATTGTCAATAGACTTGTATCGCCGTACTAATCAATAGTATGAGATTCTCATGATTGGATAAAAGGTATCTTGCGAATGGTGCTCCCGAGCCTTGGTCCGTGCAAGGGTAAAGTGGTCATTTTGCAAGCTGACTTGCCGAACTTCTTCAGGTTTGTTCTCTATGCATTCAATTGACCTCTAAGGCATTTCAATAGCATCATATTGATATTCTTTATGAAAATCGAGGCGATAAAGTCGTCCTAACTTGATTTAGAGGCTTTCTTAGTTTTTGTTCAATCAGAAGGGCAAAATTATTTTTTTACATTCAAACCCTCACCGATTGAATCCTAGATGGCATCAATGCCCTTCCATACTCTATTGAGGTATCTCGAGTTGATCATGTTGGCTATTGAAGCCCATTTCTGATGGACTATCCGTCTAAGGGCAAAATGGTAATTTGTACACAGAATCCACATAATTCTTTGAGGTTGCTCAAGCATCATCTATATCATGTTTTACAAGCCTGTTCAGTCATTGAAAGTGTCTTCGGTGAAGTTCAAAAGTCTTCAGATAATTACACGCATCTTTGGCTCATCTAGGGGCAAAATACTCATTTAGTGCGCAGGTTTTCTAAACTCATTCTAATGGTATATTTCATGATAGTTCAAGCAGTGGGAAAAAATCTGGCATCGACATAAACATTTAAGTAAACTGAGTTTGAAACTAAAATGACTAAGATATCCTTCTGAGTCTACAACTTAATTTAAAATAAACTAAAACATTAAGGTAATCCAAGGGTAAGGCAGTCAAGTGAAGGTGTCTCCACCAGCAGTATCCGGCTCCTCCGACGCGATCGATTACTCCATCTGCTCTTCTACATCTGGCATGAAATGCTAGGAATAGAAAAGTTACACCGATGAATAATGAAACTCAGTAGGATAGGTTACCCAAAAACCTAATCCAAGGGTGTACAACATAATAGTTCATAATAAAATTACAGTAGATGACAACATATGCTAATATTGAATAAAGATAAACAGTAAACACATTGGGTTCATTATGCTTTTTTTCGTTTTCATTATGTTGTTTAAATGGAAAGATGCCTGGTCACATGGCACGATAGGTGGAACATGCATGTGGGACTAGATACCCCTTAGCACACATTGGGGCTTGAACCCGGTAAGTAAGCCTACATATGGGACTGGTTACTCCTTAGCACGCCGTGGAATGACATCTGGTAATCAATTATACACGTGAGACTAGTTACCCTTTAGTATTTTTGGAATGACGTTCGGCTGGGGCAGCACGACAGCCATACTCGGCATAACCATTAATTCCAATATTCAATTTTTTTTACATTTGTTCTCAACAACTAACAACGAACAAAAGTTCAACAATATCTGTATTCACTTTTGAGGCATCAACACGTAATAACAAGGTTTTCGATTCTCACGAGATCCCACAGGGATTCGAAGACATAATTAAAGTGTGGTAGATACATGTGCCAAGTGTTCAAGCTGTCTGGGAAAAAAATACATTATATAATCAAAGCCCGTGAGCCTGAACGACAAGTTAAACATGTTGAAATTCTATTTTGTATTTCAGCGTGTTGCTCGAGCGATCCTAGCTTGCTCAAGCGGCCAAAACAATCTTATTGTTCGAATTTAAAAATAAAAAAATTCTGCAACTTGCTCGAGCGACCTATTAAATATATATATATATTACAAAATTTTAGAAATTCGAAATCAACCATGCTCTAGTGGCCTAAGCTCAAGCGAGCGAGCCATCGTTTTTTTTCAGATTCTGAAAAAATTCCAAAACTGAACATTTTGGTACAGACAAAAATTCCAAATACATTGCAGAAATTCTAGACATGCAATTACAACCTAAAATCATGTAAAAACATAAAATTAAAACCCTAAGAGTTGGTAAGTAAACAATCCTACCTCGATTTGAAAAATACGCGAACAACAGAAGTGGATCAAAGCGATTTAAACCGAACTTTTTAAAAAATCCTAATTTTTCTCTCTCTCAAGAACTTTTCAAGAACACTTTTAAAACTTCTCCAGAAACTCAATTACCAAACAATTTTACTCTTTCATCTCTAAATTTCAAAAAGTTGTGTAACAAAAAACTGATTTGGTTGTTCTATTTATAGGCCAAGGCATAAAATCCTACATTAACACCCTATTAACGATTACCATCATTTGCCAAATAAAGTTTTTATTTAAACCCCCTAATGGTCATCAAATCCCTACATAAATCTTGTTAATTGTCCATTAACAAAAAAGAATCCAAGACAATTCATTTGTTATTCGAAAACCCAAATTAATGCCCATGAATACGCAAAAATTTCAAAAGATGTCATTTTCGAAGTTGCTGTAAATTGAGAGCTCGTTCGAGCGACCTATTAAAATAATATTTTATTATTATTATTTTATTTACTTTTTTAGTTTAAATTTCAAATTTAGGTAATTAAATGCATAGAATAATATACAGTTTAACCAAAATATATTTAAAATTATGGGTTGTTACAATCTATCCCCTTTAAACAATTTCTTTCTCGAAATTATACAGGATAATAAAACAACAAGTTCAGGATAATTGGTTCTCAAAACATCCTCCCGCTTCCAAGTAGATTCTTTTATATTCTGGTGACGCCAAAGCACTTTGACCAACTTGATGGTCATTCATTCCCCTTACACTCTTTTCACCATAATCTGAATCTGAACCGGCTTCTCTTCATAAGTTGTGTCGTCATCTAAAGTGACGTCCTCCCATTTAATTATGTGAATTGGAAGCGTCATATACTTATTTAGCATTGACACATGAAAGACATTGTGCATTCCATCAATCTGTGGTGGTAATGCCAAATGATAGACAACTTCTCCTATTCTGTCTAGAATCTCAAATGGCCCGATTTATCGTGGCATTAGCTTTCCCTTCTTACCAAACCCAGCAATGCCTCTTCTCGGTTTGATCTTCAGAAAGACATGATCGCCTACTTTGGAGGTCAACAGTCGTGTTCTCTTGCCAGCATAGCTCTATTATGTGCCGTCGGCAACCTTTGCTTAATGACCTTGATCTTCTCAGTAGTCTCCGAACTAACTCTGGTCCTCAGAAACTTGTCTCTCCGACCTCAGTCCAACATATTGGAGATCGACAAGGTCGACCATATAGAGCCTCATATGGTCCCATCTGTATGCTTGTTTGATAACTATTGTTATATGCGAACTCTACCAATGGCAAGTGTCGTTGCCAATGGCCCTGAAAATCGAGTATATAGGTGCCAAACATAACTTCCAATGTCTGAATTGTGCGCTCTGACTGATGGTCAGTTTGAGAGTGGAAAGTCGTGCTTAAATGAACATTTGTCCCCAATGCCTTCTGCAGGCATTGCCACAATATTGAGGTGAAATGAGGGTCTCAAGCTGATACTATCGTGACTAGCACACCATGCAATCAGATTATCTCCCGAATGTAAAGTCGACTATACAACTCCATTGTGTTTGACATCCTAACGGACAAGAAATGTGCCGACTTAGTCAATCTATCAACAATGACCCAAATAGTGTTGTATCGCTGCACTAATTTTGGTAGTCCTGTCACGAAATCCATTGTGCTATGTTCCCACTTTCAACCCAAAATCGGTAACAGTTGAAGCGTCCTGCCAGGTTTCTGATGCTCCACCGTAACTTGCTGACACGTTAAACATGTCAAGACAAACTTGGCGACGTCTTTCTTCATACCACTCCACCAGTACTGTCTCCGAAGATCCTTATAAATCTTGTTACCTCCCGGATGAACAACGAAACTGGATTGGAGAAAAGTCTTCAGCCCTGACTTTCTTAATGTTCCAATGTTCAATACAAATAGCCGTGACCGGTATCTTAAATTCCCATCAACACCAATCTCCCAACCTATTGTAACTTCCCCCGAAGCTATTCAATGCTTGATAAATGCCACCTCTTGGCCAAAATCTTGTACAAGTAGTATCTCCCGGTATAACTCTAGTGTTGCAAACAAGGGATTTAAGCTAAGCCCCCCATGAACTCTCTGTTGGTTGGAGAACAAACTCACTCACTAACTCCATCATTTTCCATTCTTGAACTGCCAAATTTGCTACTATTGTCCTTGATTTTCTGCTCAATGCGTCAGCCACTACATTAGCCTTACCCGAATGATATAACAAAGTGGACTTGAATCTTCAAGATACTCCAACCACTTTTTTGGTCTCATATTCAAGTTTTTTTTTGTGTGAACAAGTACTTGAAACTCTTGTGATCTGTGAACACCTCGAACTCCCTCCCAAATAGATAGTGACACTATGACCTTAATGCGAACACCACAACTACTAACTCCAAGTCATGCATTGGGTAATTTTTGTTCATGAATTTTCAGCTGACTCGACCTGTAGGCTATCACCATTCCATTCTATATAAGTACACATTCTAATCTCTCATTGGATGTATTATCGTATACGGTGTAGCCCACGCCCCTTTCAGGTAGGATTAATATCGGTGCGCTGGTCAACCTCTTCTTGAGTTCTTGAAATGCCTTCTTGCACGCTTCACTCCTTTCAAATTTAACTCCCTTCTATGTAAGTCAAGTCATTAGCTTTGCAATTGCGGAGAAGTCTTGAATGACCCTCCTATAATATTCAGCCAATCCCAAGAAATTTCTGATCTCAAAAACTGATGTGGACTGCTTCTAGCCCATCACTGCCTACACCTTACTATTATCCATTGATATACCTTTCGTAGAGACGATATGTCCCAAAAGCTTGGCCTCTTTAAGCCAGAACTCACACTTGCTTGCCTTCCCATAAAGCTGGTTCTTCCTTAGCACTTGTAGTGTAATTCTTAAATGCTCCTCATGTTCTTGCTCTGATGAGGAACCAATAGTATATCATAAATGAAAACGACAACAAATCTATCCAGATATGATGCAAAAACTTGATTCATCAGGCACATAAACACTGCTGGCGCATTGGAAAGTCTGAATGGCATCACTATAAACTTGTAGTGGGCGTAACAAGTTTGAAACGCCGTCTTTGGAATATCCTCCTCCTTGATCCGTAGCTAATGATACCCAGATCTTAAGTTAATCTTTGAGAAACAGGTGGCTCCTCTCAATTGATCAAATAAATCATCTATCCTGGTTAGAGGGTATTTGTTCTTTATTATAACTTGATTAAGTTGACGATAGTATATAGACATTTGTTATGTTCCTTCCTTCTTTTTCACAAACAACGGTGATACTTGCCACGACGATACATTAGGTCAGATATAGCCCTTATCTAGTAGTTCTTACAATTACATCTTTAACACCTGCAACTCAGCTAGCATCATGCAATAAGGTGCCATCGATATTAGAACTGTTTCTTGTTGTAGTTAAATTGAGAAATCCAACTCCTGCTTTGGAGGTAATCCTAGTATCTCATCTGGAAATACATCGGCAAATAACCTTCAATAAGCCTAAATCCTTTCGGCTCGCCTCTTCCAACTTCAGATTTGCTAGCTAACCAATCAACTAATCATGCCACCTGGATTGTGCCATTGAAGCTGGGTCTTGCCTATCCCCTTTAAATTTGAAGCACGTTCTTTCAATTGAATAGGCAATCACAGTCTTTTGGTGACATCAATCACAGCTCTATGAGCTGATGAGCAATTCATGCCTAGTATGACATCAAAATCTACCATCTCCATGACCAACAAGTCATAACTTAACCGAAGACCTAATAGCTCTATGTCATAAGCCCAACATATCCTACCCACTGTTACTTGTCCTCCTAAGAGTGACGTGACACACATCGATGTGTTTAAATTCTCGGTCTCTAATCCCAATGCTTGTGAACATGCAACAGATACAAACGAATGCAAAGCATCAGAATCAAATAAGACTTGCACACAAGTACTGAATAATACGAGTATACCTTGTATGACTACTGGGTCATATTCATCGTCATGTCCCTGAAGAGCGAAAATCCAGCCACCTATCACCTGATTGCCTCTTGAATTATAACCCTACAGAGACTGCCAATTGGTAGACCTGTTCTGCCCATTATCTCCTGGCCTACTCTACTAACTTTGCTGCTTCAACGGATATGGACATTCCCTCCTTATGTGACCCTTTTCATTGCAGTTGAAATAAGTCATGTTAGCCATATTTCGTATAGTCCTCTAATTGCCACCGCTTGTCTAACTGGCCTGTCTAGTCCCCTGTGATTGCTGCTGTTGTGGTCGGTAGGATCTACTTCGATTAGAACTTTGGGTATTGTTATTTTCTCCAGTTCTGATAGGTCCACCTGACCCCTGATCGACCCTTCTTCGTTGTTCTTAGCTCTATGTGAGTCCAATACCTCATGCTCCATCGCAAGCGCACTTCTTCCACCTTTGCATACATGGCACTCTCTTGAGACATAACTTTTGCCTGGATAGTAAGACTCAATCTCCTTCAAACTGTCTAGCTCTTGCCTCATCAGTTGGTTCAAGGATGGATGCATGACTAGACAGCTCGTCAAACCTTGCAACATACTGTGTAACATTCATACTGTCCTATTTTAGATTCATGAACTCTTGTAGCTGGCTTGTTTGATCGTCGTTGGAAAGTATTTCCCAAAGAACAACTCATTGAATCGAGTCCAAGACAAGTTTCCAATGCCATGAGTTGTCTTAATCACATCCCACCAAAAATCGGCCTTCCTACGCATCTGATGAGCGGCCAACGCAACCTTATCACCATCATTGGTGATCTTCATTGTTTCGCATAGCTTTTCTATCTGTTTTACCTATACTTCTGCCACTGCTGGGTTGGGTTCTTCACTGAACACTAGTGGACGTTGCTTACCAAAATCTGCTAACAACATGCCTCGAGTCATTGGAGCTCTTGGCAAGGTTTTTGGTATAGATGGCAATGGGTACGGATAGTATGACATTTGTTGATAGTATGCTATGGGTGGATGGTGTGAGCTAATGGTGAATAGGTTGCTAGTTATTGCTCGAGCACCAGAGGTGGTGGTAGAGGGACCTGCTGTGGTGGCAGTGATGGCATATGAGGTGGGGGTGGTGATGGCCCCTGAGGTTGTGGTGGGGTTACCATTTTAGCCCCCACAAATGCATGGAACAATTGTGCTAACTGCTCCGCTCCTAGCATGATATTGGAGAAAATAGTTGTGTTGACAGGTGGAGATTGGTTGTTGACGTTCTTCGGGTCAAACATCTCATTAACAACCCGCTCACTGTTGTCCTTATTACCATTGGTACAATGAGCTCGTCTTGGGAAGTTATTCTGTAAATTTCAAGTTCGATTTTTAAGGGGGTAGATCTTACTATACAATTTCTCAATTTAAACAATATGGAATGACCAAATTAAATAATATAAAAGGAAATATATGTAAGAGTTCATGCATGCTTAAACTTTGAACATAAAAATTAAGCCTTTATTCATTTTATTTATGTTTACAGCTGTTGAATATATGATCATATAGGATAGTAAGACAACAACAAGTACTCATAACTGTTCTCTACCTATCCTTAATCACCTCATCGTTGTAAAATTATTCTGACCTACTCTCCAACTACTCTCACCCTCTCTAGGCAAACATCTGCAGGCAGTGGTCCTGCATTTGCCACTCCTTCTCCCACATCTCCTCCTCAACGCCATAGCAGCGACATTCGACTCTGTAGTACATACCATTCTACTCCTACTAATTGCAAGTAGCTATTTCTAAGATCTTAATTGGAGTCTCAATATACGTGTCCATATTCGCGAACTCTATCTCATCATGAGGAGCAACAATCTCATGCCCATCCATTGGTTTCTCCTTCTGGTACCAATCCATAAGTACCAGATTTATCCATATAAATATAAAGTCATCAGGTACATCCACTCGATATTGCTACCCTAAGTGTCCAAAAATATAGATAGGGCCAAGGTAGAATGAAGCTGTTAGTGCTTTGAAATTGCACCGAATCTTAGATGGAACCCGGGCATACACTATCGTCCCTATGGGGTATATCGGTGTACGGGTCTGTCCCTAGGTCCAATTATCCCATTCTAACTTAGGTGCTGGCGGCAGAATAACCTAAATAATAACCTCTTCCATATCCTCCTCCTCACCCTGCTCTTCTTGAGCAAGCTCCAGATTATCAAGATCAGCCTAACCAGCTAATATGGCAGCATGTTGTGGTGGAAAGGGCTGCTGAGGTGGACCAAACACAGTGCTGTCTCTACTAGAGACTCCTCTGGAAACTCCTCGACCGGATTCTCAATCCACTCAGCATAATCCTTGGGGTTACCCCCAAACAAAAGGTGCACAATTTGCACATTGTTAGATCCAGCGTTGGACATCTGACAATGCAAAAATAGTTATGTCGCATAATAACTTGAAATAGCCATAACTGAAACAACGGTATATCAAAAACTAGTAATATAAGGTATAACTAGTGTAGGAAAGAAACACTTAAAAATGTGAGCTATCCATGTACCCAAGGTCGCAGGGAGGTCAAACCTAAGCTCTGATACCAAATTGTATCGCCACGACTTTCGACACGTTAAATTTTTTTTATCCTTTTAAATACCATTTTATTTATCAAAATTAATTACTAAAAGAAAATTACCTTTTATTTATTAATAAATTGTAACAACTTTAAACATTTAAGTAAACCGACTTTAAAACTAAAATGACTAAAATACCCTTATGGGTTCACAACTTAATTTAAAATAAACTAAAACATTAAGGTAATCTAAGGGTAAGGCAGCAAAGTGAAGGTATCTATTCTAACAGTCTCCCACTCATCCGACACGATCGTTTTCTCCATTTGCTCTTCTACATCTGACATGAAACACTAGGGGCAGAGAAGTTGCACTGATGAGTAATAAAATCAGTAGGACAGATTAACCGAAAAACTGAACTCAAAGGTGTACAACATACAACAGTTTATAATAAAATTACAGCTGATGACAACATATGCTAATATTGAATAAAGATAAACAATAAACACTTCGGATTCATCATGCTCTTTTTCATTTTCATTATCTTGTTTAAGTAGGACAATGCCCGGTCACATGGCACGATGACCGGAGCGTGCACGTGGGGCTAAATACCCCTTAGCACACTTCGGGACTTGAAGCCGGTAAGCAAACCTGCATGTGGGACTGGTTACCCATCAGCACACCTCAGAACGACATCCGGTAATCAATTATACACGTGAAACTAGTTACCCCTTAGTATCTTTAGAATGACATCCGACATTGGGCAGCACGATAACCATGCCCTACATAACCACGCCCTACATAACCACAAATTTCAATCTTCAAGTTTTGTATAGTTATTCTATAAAGACCCAGAAAATTTAAAATTTTATATTAATATTCGGGTTAATAAGCTTAATTAATGTGGAGTATGTGAAAATTGGTGTAAAAGCATGATTTGGGGTCAATGTGATATAACATGATAACTTTGGGGGCTTGTGGTAGCATGTTGTGAAACTTAGGGGTGTACGTGTAATTTTTAGGTGTTGGGTTTAGTTGATATCAGACAAATCCTTTTTGTCTAAACCCAAAACCCATTTCTCTCTCTCTCCCTCCCTCACGGTTGAGCTCTCTCTCAAAACCCCATCCGAAAATCTTGCTCCAAACTTTGATTCTTTCAAGATTCTACGCATTTCCCTAATCCTTGGTTGATATCTGGTGGTGGTTTGCACCCATTTGCTTGGAGGAGGTGCATTTGGCTTTTTACATCTTTTGGAAGCTAAAGCTTGAAGTTGGGAGTTTGATTCTTGAATCCAGAAGTTAAGGTAGGGATTTCTCACACTTATTACGCGTATAGAACTTGATTTGGTTGTCATTTGATGCTTTGAAGTTGAGTAGGAAAGCCCTAAGTTCATTGTTGAAATCTGTCGGAAAATGCCTTTGTTCGTGCCCGATGCATCGGTGCCTTATTTTTTGTGACACCGGTGCCAACTGCTCTCTGTATCTCAGATTTGTGCTTGACACCGGTGCCTTGATTTTTGATACACCGGTGCCTCCCTTTTGTGCTCTCTGTATATTAGACTTGGTACTTGACACCGGTGCCTTGATTTTTGATACACCGGCGTCTCCCTTTAAAATTCTCAGATTTTGGACTAAGCACCGGTGCCTTGTTTTTTGTGACACCGGTGTTACTTGCTCTCTACACTTTGGCATTTCCCTATGCACCGGTGCCTTATTTTTGGGCACACCAGTGCCTTCCTTCTTGAAACTTTCCATTGGTTTGGCCATGCTTTGGCACTTGTTTTTGACGCATTCTTTGGCCTATATTGGAACTCCGTGAACTCTAAAACTTACTTTTCTTGGACATTAAATGTTGGCTTTTATTTATTGATTTAGATCATGTTAAGCATTGTATCATGCCATTAATGAGCACAAAGGAAGTGAATCATGTGACACATATTGATATCGAACTTAGTGGGTGAAAGTGATGAACTTTATGACTTGTGTGCACATTTTTACGATACGACACGAACGTTATGAGACACATGACATATGTGAACACCGTACTAGAATGCCTTCGGGAGTGCCAAGAATGTACTGGAATGCCTTCGGGAGTGCCAGGAATGTACTGAAATGCCTCCGGGAGTGCCAGGAATGTACTGGAATACCTCCAGGAGTGCCAGGAATGACACTTTGATACACAATGAGGACAGATTGGTGACACATGACATTCGTGGATTTGAATTGAATGGATTAAGAAACCATGGTGCACAATAGAGTTATCTATGCTATCTCTCAATCTAATATTACTTCCGTTTACTCTATCTCTCCTTGTGTTGATATAAATGTTCGTATGACTCATCATATCATGTCATATGTATGTAATACCTGTGTAGACTTTCCTACTGGGCTGTCGAGCTCAACCCTTGTTTCTTTTCAGGTACGACCTTGGAGTGATAGCATGGGGTGCTTGGCTTGCATGGATCGACATTCATACTTTTGAAAACTGCTTCGGATGAATTGCTTAACATCTTTTATTTATCATTTTGAAAAGATGTAATGTAAGAAACCTAAGAGAAGAGTGTCTTCTCTTAGGTCCTTTTTTTTCAGTGCAATTCATACTTTATTTATTTTGGTTAAAATGATGTAAACTACTTAACTCCTTTTTTACTTTGGAGATGATGATCTTTGGTCAAAGCGACCACTTTTGTAATCTATTTCAAACTTATTTTGATTTACTCTATCATCAACGCACCTTTTGGGAAATTTGGTGAGAACTTGGTATCAAAGCTCTAGATTAGAATACCTTGAGACCGTGGGGAGACTTTTAGTCTCATTGGGTTCAAAACTCGTTGCATTTGGACATGACATGTGTGTGCTTGCGTGCATAACATGCATTGGCATTGTATACCATGTTAGTATGATGATATGTGGATGTTGACCCTTTTTGTTAGGGATTCCTGTTGGACATTGGCCTTGTGATGGCAATAGTCGTTTGATATTGGTAGTATTATTTTTATTGTTGTAGAATTATGCCTCCGCGATGTTGGGTAAGCTTGGGTGGACCTCGAGGCCTAGGTCGGGGCCGTTATCGTGAGATACCGTTAGAGGATGTTGTGAGTCAACAGGGGGATATTCCGTAGGCAGAGGAAGTTCAGGAGGAAGTGGAACAGAACGTTGAACCGCCGGCCGCTCCGAGCGCGTTCGCAAGGGAGTTTGTGGCGGCACTAGCTGAGGCTAATAGACTGAATCAGGCTGCTAGAGCCCATCCAAGTGATCAAGCAATTGATGCTATGAAAGAGTTTCACCGTCTTAACCCTCCTCAATTCAACGGAGAGGGTGATGATTTTCTCGCCGCTAGTCATTGGCTTTCCGAGATCCGTAAGCTATTCAAGGCTTTGAGAATAGTGGAGGATGACCTTCAAGTCTCTATTGTAGCATGTCAATTGGTCGGAGAAGCGAACGAATGGTGGGAGTCCATCCATGAAGTAAGGAAGGATGCACGAAGGGCTGCTAGGCATATGGCAAGAGTTAATGAGCCGGATGTTGAGGACATGACTTGGGCTGATTTTGAGGTTCTTTTTGAGAACCGATATTTTCCAAAATCCTATCGCGAGCAATTGCGTATTCAATTTGAGAGGCTAGAGCAAGGAAATATGATGGTGTCTGAGTATACTGCGAAATTTCAGAACTTATCCTGTTTTGCACTAGAGTTAGTGACTTCGGAAAATCGTAAATGCCGTCGTTTTGAGAGGGGTCTTAACTCTTCTGTGAGGAGGCTCGTCATGAGCCAGCATAAGATGAATTTTGCTGAGATTATAGAGTGTGCAAGGAGTATGGAGTTGCCTAGAGAGGCACAACGAGGTTCTAGAGTTTGGGAACCAAGACAGTCAAGTGTTGTACAAAATTTGTCATCTTCAGGGAGCTCCGAGAGTCAGGGGCGTAAGCGACAGAGAGATCAATTTCAATCTCCTCAGAGCCACTCTAATCTTAGGCCACCTACTTTCTCCGATTCTAGGAGTAACACTTCGAGACCACCTGTTGTGTGTCGTCGGTGCAACCAACCAGGCCATGTTCGTAATCAGTGTATGATGCAGTCAAGGGCTTGTTACTCTTGTGGCCAACCGGGTCATGTGTCTAGAAATTGTCCCCAAGGGACGGGTGCACGTAGTGAAGCAGTTCCGTTTTGCAGCCAGGACAAGACCATGGACAGCAACAATAGCAGTTTAGGGGTACCCAGAGGCAGCATCAGCCCCACTTCCGTCAAACTACTTCAGTTCAGGGTTCTCATGTTGGCAGGGGTGTGAGTTTGTCGGCACCTACATCGGGTTTAGGACAACGAGGTGGCTTTGCGCAGGCTCAGCATACCCAAGGAAGAGTTTTCAATGTCATGTCTACTGCTGCACCATCTTCCTCACCGACTCCAAAGGCTTCAGTTGTGAGATGTACATTCTTATTGTTTAACTCTTTTGCTCGAGTTTTATTTGATTCTGGAGCATCGCATTCTTTCATTACTGCATCATTTGTGTGTGCCTTGGAATTAGAGACCGACAGTCTTGAGTCACCTTTGTTCGTCGAGACTCCTCTTGGAGATAGGTCTTCACTTCGTCACATTTGTAGAGCTTGTGAGCTTGTCATCCTTGACCGTCGTTTCATCTTTGACTTCATCGTTTTGGACATGTCGGGATTTGATGTTATTCTGGGTATAGATTGGTTATCTACTTTTCATGCCACCATCGATTGTTTTAGACGCCGAGTTCGCCTGAAGCGGGTTGTTTTGAGTTTCTTGGTGAATGTCTAGAACCATTGGAGCCTTATTTGTGGGGATCTCGAGAGCGTCTATTTACGCTTTATTGGCGAGTTTGACTTTGGATGAGGATGTGTCCGCACGTGGAGAATTACCTTTAGTGGTCCGTGATTTTCCAGATGTATTTCCAGCTGAGTTGCTTGGTTTACCTCCCAAGAGAGAGGTTGAGTTTGCGATAGATTTACTTCCTGGTATCGCTCCGATTTCGATGCCACCTTATCGTTTTGCACCAGCCGAATTGAAGGAGTTAAAGACACAGTTGCAGCAGTTGCAAGATTTGGGATTCATTCGCCCTAGTACATCACAGTGGGGAGCGCCAGCCTTGTTTGCGCAGAAGAAGGATGGATCATTGAGATTGTGCATCGATTATCGTAAGCTTAATCGCGTTACCGTGAAGAACAAGTATCCAATGCCGAGGATTGATGATTTGTTTGACCAACTTCGAGGTGCAACGTGCTTTTCGAAAATCGACTTGAGATCGGGCTATCATCAGTTGAGGGTTAGGAAGGAAGATATTGCCAAGACCGCTTTTTCGTACGCGCTATGGACACTACGAGTTCGTGGTTATGCCTTTTGGGTTGACGAACGCACCGGATACATTCATGGACCTCATGAATTGTATTTTTCGTAAGTACCTTGATCGGTTTGTGGTGGTTTTTGTGGATGACATTTTGATCTACTCACTTACAGAGGAAGAGCACCAGTCTCACCTTACCGTTGTACTGGAGCTTTTGAGGGAGCATTGTCTTGGTGCCAAGCTCAGTAAGTGTGAGTTTTTGTTATCCAAAGTGAAGTTTTTGGGACACGTCGTGTCGTAGAGTGGTGTATCTGTTGATCCAGGAAAGGTAGAATCTGTTATGAGTTGGCCGCGACCGAAAAGTGTTTTTGATATCCGCAGTTTCTTGGGGTTAGTCGAGTACTACCGTCGTTTTGTCCTAGACTTTTCTCGTTTGGTGGCTCCGATGACGCATTTGACACGCAAGGGGACACGTTTTGTATGGGATGATGCTTGCGAGGTTGCTTTTAAGGAGTTGAAGAAATGTTTGACTAGCGCACCAGTTTTGATCGTTTCGGAACAGGGAGTTGGTTGCTCAGTTTATTGTGATGCCTCAAGGAAAGGGGTTGGATGCGTCTTGATGTAGATAGGACAAGTGGTAGCATATGGATCGCAATAGTTGAAGGTTCACGAAAGAAATTATCCTATGCACGACTTGGAGCTTGCAGTCGTTATTTTTGCTTTGAAGATCTGGCGACACTACCTATACGGTGAGAAGTTTGAGGTATTTTCCGACCACAAGAGTTTGAAGTATTTGTTCTCCCAGAAAGAGTTGAATTTGCGATAACGCCGTTGGATGAAGCACATTGAAGATTACGATTTTGAGTTGCAATATTGTCACGCCCCAAATTTCCTTAATATAAATTCACAAAATAATACCCTTTACTTCATCAAATATCATTTTCAAATTTAAGGGGGGCACTACCCACCCCAATTACATATCAATTTTTCCAAAAGGTGGAAAGTTCCACTAGAGTTCACAAAATAGATAAGGAAGTTATATTACATCCACTCCAAAAATAAGCCCATGCAGATGTGTAATAACTTCTTCCACAAATCTACTCAAAAGATGCCATGCCAAGCAATCCATGCTACTCCTCCGCTACGGTACCTGAAAATGGAGGGGTTGAGCTACACGCCCAGTAGGAAAATCTATGCCAAGATTATGTATATGTGAGATGCATGGCATGCACAAAGAACATGGTATAACAATGCATCACTTTCATATATCGTACACAACCACACGATTAATAATCCACGGTTCGCCAATACATATATAACAACCACGTCTCACAATTTACTCATTGTTCACATCCAATGCCAATCGGATACAATCACCCAAGTCAAGATAGTCATACCCTAGCACTTCTCCCAACGGAGGCTAGGCAATGCATCATGTCGTGCCGAACAATAGTCATGCGTATATCCTAGCACATCTCCCCCGGAGGCTAGCCAATGCCAATTCATGGCGTTCCCTAGCACATTCCCAACCGGGAGCTAGTCTCATAGTTTGCCTAGCACCACTCCCGACGGAGGCTAGTATTACACTTATCGTTCACGACAACTTATGTCAAGTCAATTATACCCATACCATATTCATTAGTTCATCCCTACATAACCAATCCCAATTGTCTATATTCACGTCAAACAACCAATTAGCGATGTTCCACAGCATAATACGTAACGGAAATAAAATCAGAACACAGAAACGCACGGCCTTCATTCTAGAAGCCCCAGGAGCGCTACACTATAGAACATGGAGCGCTACATCTCATTCCAGAAGCCCCAGTAGCGCTACACCATAGAACATGGAGCGCTACATCTCATTCCAGAAGCCCCAGTAGCGCTACACCATAGAACATGGAGCGCTACCTCTGCAGAAATCAGCGCGATTTCTTGATTTCGCAAACTCTCCAAATCTCACTAAAACAGCAATGCAACCACGAAATACACTCCAAAACACATCACATACACATAATACAAGATAGAAATCCCTACCTCAAGCTTTGAAGTGGAAGTTTTGGTCCAAAGTGTGAAGCCCTAGCTCGGTTGGTGCTCCAAGCTTGAAGCCGCGCCTCCCGAGCTTCAATCCACGATCCGGCTTCAATTTCTTGTCAAACCCGAAGCAAGTCTTCTATACCTCCAAGGAATTTGAGGATGGTGAAGAAAAGTTGTGGGATTGTAGAGAGAGGTGAGAGCACAAAGGGGAGTGAGAGAGAGTTTTGGGGCAAATGGGGTTTTTCTCCCCTAACCTCTCTACAAATCAGATTATAAGGCCCAAAGGGCACCCCACGTAAAAGCCAATCTAAGATACGCGCACGAAATAACACAAGGGACCCCGGGCTCGGGTCCTATAACTAAAATCCAACACGTAACATAAATAATTTATTTTATTTATCCGAAATAACTTTCAAATAATTATTTTAAAACTCAAATTTTCCGGGTCCTTACATCCTCCCCTCCTTAAAGAAATTTCGTCCTCGAAATTTAAAACAACATGTCGACATCGATACTTCTACAAACAATCCACAAGTCAGACACAGATACTTCCAGATACGGACACACCGCTATTTTCTCAATCTTTACTATAAACCAATCCATGCTCTCACAAAGCTCAACGGATGTCGACTATCAAGTCATCACGTTCAAACAAAATCAACCAATCATGCACACACCGTGCCCAATGAGTACATGACAACTGACGCACAATCCAATTCTCAAATTCAACAACTCATATCCATGATTTTGACATGCATATCACGTTCCACAATTCACAAGTTCAAGAACATACTATAAGTAAGCACATAATTCATGTTTCGACCACATTCAATAAACACAAAACATGGTGGCAAACACGCCCCTTTACGAGTCAATCGGGTCATAGGTGCTGCCAAACGAGAAAAGTCAAGTACGAAACGACGATAATATCCGGCCAAACCCAAAAAGCTCCGAATCTCAAAAACGTTCTTCGGTCGTTGCCAACTCATTACAGATTCTATCTTTCCCGGATCGACGGACACCCCTCCTTGCGAAACTACATGCCCCAAAAACTTGACTTCGGAAAGCCAAAATTCACACTTGCTCAACTTAGCATAAAGCCGATGCTCCCTCAAAAGTCCAAGAACGATAGTAAGGTGCGATTCGTGATCTTCTTCCGTACTTGAGTATATCAAAATGTCGTCAACAAACACCACCACAAATTGGTCAAGGTACATACGGAAGATACGGTTCATAAGATCCATACGTTGCCGGTGCATTGGTCAACCCAAACGGCATCACCACAAACTCATAGTGCCCATAACGTGTCCGAAAGGCAGTCTTCGGGATGTCCTCACTCCGGACTCTCACCTGATGGTACCCCGATCTCAAGTCAATCTTTGAGAAACACTTAGCTCCTCGGAGTTGATCAAACAAGTCGTCGATTCTCGGCATTGGGTACTTATTCTTCACGGTTACACGGTTTAGCTTCTGGTAATCGATGCATAATCGTAATGACCCATCCTTTTTCCGTGCAAACAAAGCAGGAGCTCCCCACGGTGACGTACTTGGACGTATAAAACCCAAATCTTGCAACTCCTGTAATTGAATCTTCAACTCCTTCAATTCAGCCGGTGAGAAACGATACGGTGACATGGAAATCGGTGTGGTACCCGGAATCAAATCTATCGTAAACTCAATCTCTCTCTTGGGAGATAAACCGGGTAACTCCTCCGGAAACACATCCGGGAAATCTCAAACCACCAACGGCAACTCACCACGCGCATGCACATTCTCATCAAGGGTCAAACTAGCCAATAATGCATAAATAGAGTCTCGCTCTTGGGGTTCATAAAGATAAGGCTCTAATGGTTCTCGGCGTTCTCCGAAGAACTCAAAGCAACCGTCCACCGGCGAACAAATACGGACCCGGCGCTTAAAACAATCAATCATGGCACGATGGGTGGACAACCAATCCATACCCAAAATAACATCAAACCCGGTCATGCCCAACACAATAAAATCATAGGTAAAGCGACGGTCAAGTATCATAAGCTCACAATCTCTATACACCCGGTCAAGTAGTGATTTTCCCCCAATAGGTGTCTCTACATACAACGGTGGGTCTAACAAAGTGGTCTCCAAACCCAAAGCACAAGCAAATGATGCAACAATAAATGAATGAGATGCTCCAGAGTCAAATAAAACTCTTGCAAAAGAGTTGAATACGAGAAATGTACCCCTTACAACCGACGGGTCTGGATTCTGGGAAGTCGAAGGTGCCACTACAGTAGTAATGTTGTACGCTCTAGCAGGAACATGATGCCCTTGCATATACCCGCCTCCCCGTCGAACAAAATTCGCCGGTGCCGATGAACTAGACCCTTTCTCGGTTTGTGAACCCTGAACCGAAGTGGTTTGGCGGAAATGAGACTGTTGTGGTCGTTGTGGAGCCCCATGTGACTGCTGCCCTTGTCCTTGCCTCGGTTGCTGCACCGAGCCAACCTCACTACGTGTTCCTCCCCCTTGAGGACAATTCCTCGAAATGTGATCCTTCTTTCCACAAGTATAGCAAACCTTGGGAGGTACCGGGCATTGATTACGGATATGACCAGGTTGATTGCATCGGAAACATACACTCTGAGACCTTGAAGTAGTGCTCCGTGATTCTGACGAAACAAGAGGCCTAAGATTCGAATGGCTTCGTTGGGTCTGGAATTGCTCCCTCTGGCGCTTACGCCCTTGACTCCCAGAACTCCCCGAAGATGAAGAGTAACTTGGCACCGCACTTGGCTGCCTTGGTTCCCACACTCTGGAACTCCGGTGCGCCTCCTTGGGCAACTCAACACTTCTAGCACACTCAACCACATCCACAAAATTCATCTTTCGTTGGCTCACCACGAGCCTCTTAACTGAGGAGTGAAGACCCCTCTCAAAACGCCTGCACTTACGACCTTCCGAAGCCACGAGCTCCGGTGCAAAACGGGACAAGGTTTGGAACCTTGCAGCATACTCGGACACAGTCATATGTTTCCCTGCTCCAACATCTCAAACTGTTCACGCAGTTGCTCACGATAAGATTCCGGAAAGTATTGGTTCTCGAAGAGAACCTCAAAGTCTGCCCAAGTCAAAGTTTTTCTATCCGGTTCATTAGTCCCAGCCGCTCGCCTCGCAGCCCTCCGTGCATCCTTGCGTGACTCAAGAACTGATTTCCACCATTCATTCGCCTCTCCAATCAATTGGCATGCCACAATTTTGACCCTAAGATCATCCTCCACTATACCCAAAGCATCAAACAGTTTGCAAGTCTCAGAAAGCCAATAGTCGGCCGCGAGAAAATCACCACATACCCCGCTAAACTGCGGTGGATTCAAGCGTCGGAACTCTCTCATGGCATCCATTGCCCGATTCCCATCATCGGCCCTTGCACTTGTCCTCAACAAGTTGGCCTCGGCAAGCGCCGCCACAAACTCCCGAGCAAACACTCCCGGAGCAACCGGTGGTTCAACACTTTGCTCCACCTCTTCATTCACTTCCTCCGCACGAGGAACCTCTCTTTGTTGACTCACCACATCCTCTAATGCTACCTCACGGTAGCGACCACAGCCCCGGCTTCGGCCTCGGGGTCCGCCCAACCTCACACCACGCCTAGGAGGCATATCTCTACAATGTACCAACACTAACAAGATCAACAACCACATAATACGAGGCCAATGCCTAACACGAAAGTCCAACACATTTCCTCAATTCTATATTTGCTCATAAGAAACAGTTTATATGATGCGTATGAATGTCATGCACATGAGCACACCCATGCCTTTTCAAAAATGCAGAGTTTGAACCCATGAGACTCTAAGTCTCCCCACGGTCTCAAAGTATTCCAACTCTCGCTCTGATACCAAGTTGTCACGCCCCAAATTTCCTTAATATAAATTCACAAAATAATACCCTTTACTTCATCAAATATCATTTTCAAATTTAAGGGGGGCACTACCCACCCCAATTACATATCAATTTTTCCAAAAGGTGGAAAGTTCCACTAGAGTTCACAAAATAGATAAGGAAGTTATATTACATCCACTCCAAAAATAAGCCCATGCAGATGTGTAATAACTTCTTCCGCAAATCTACTCAAAAGATGCCATGCCAAGCAATCCATGCTACTCCTCCGCTACGGTACCTGAAAATGGAGGGGTTGAGCTACACGCCCAGTAGGAAAATCTATGCCAAGATTATGTATATGTGAAATGAATGGCATGCACAAAGAACATGGTATAACAATGCATCACTTTCATATATCGTACACAACCACACGATTAATAATCCACGGTTCGCCAATACATATATAACAACCACGTCTCACAATTTACTCATTGTTCACATCCAATGCCAATCGGATACAATCACCCAAGTCAAGATAGTCATACCCTAGCACTTCTCCCAACGGAGGCTAGGCAATGCATCATGTCGTGCCGAACAATAGTCATGCGTATATCCTAGCACATCTCCCCCGGAGGCTAGCCAATGCCAATTCATGGCGTTCCCTAGCACATTCCCAACCGGGAGCTAGTCTCATAGTTTGCCTAGCACCACTCCCGACGGAGGCTAGTATTACACTTATCGTTCACGACAACTTATGTCAAGTCAATTATACCCATACCATATTCATTAGTTCATCCCTACATAACCAATCCCAATTGTCTATATTCACGTCAAACAACCAATTAGCGATGTTCCACAGCATAATACGTAACGGAAATAAAATCAGAACACAGAAACGCACGGCCTTCATTCCAGAAGCCCCAGGAGCGCTACACCATAGAACATGGAGCGCTACATCTCATTCCAGAAGCCCCAGTAGCGCTACACCATAGAACATGGAGCGCTACCTCTGCAGAAATTAGCGCGATTTCCAGATTTCGCAAACTCTCTAAATCTCTCTAAAACAGCAATGCAACCACGAAATACACTCCAAAACACATCACATACACATAATATAAGATAGAAATCCCTACCTCAAGCTTTGAAGTGGAAGTTTTGGTCCAAAGTGTGAAGCCCTAGCTCGGTTGGTGCTCCAAGTTTGAAGCCGCGCCTCCCGAGCTTCAATCCACGATCCGGCTTCAATTTCTTGTCAAACCCGAAGCAAGTCTTCTATACCTCCAAGGAATTTGAGGATGGTGAAGAAAAGTTGTGGGATTGCAGAGAGAGGTGAGAGCACAAAGGGGAGTGAGAGAGAGTTTTGGGGCAAATGGGGTTTTTCTCCCCTAACCCCTCTACAAATCAGATTATAAGGCCCAAAGGGCACCCCACGTAAAAGCCAATCTAAGATACGCGCACGAAATAACACAAGGGACCCCGGGCTCGGGTCCTATAACTAAAATCCGACACGTAACATAAATAATTTATTTTATTTATCCGAAATAACTTTCAAATAATTATTTTAAAACTCAAATTTTCCGGGTCCTTACAAATATCACCCGGGGAAGGCTAACGTAGTGGCCGACGCTTTGAGTAGAAAATTGACGCATCTAGCTAGTTTGGCGATCCATGAGTGGAAAACGATTCAAGATTTGGGGCCTTATGCGATGTGTTTTGAGGAAGCCCGAGAGGGAATAACTTTGTGCAATTTGACAGTGCATTCAACTTTATCGACTCGAGTGGGTGACGCCCAACAGCACGATGAGGAAACTAACGAGTTACGCAAGAAGTTCTTCAGTGGCAATGCACGAGATGGATGGATGATTCATGCCGACCGAAGTTTACGCTATCGAGGAAAACTATTTGTACCTATTTCGTGTCGGGAAGATATTTACGAGAGTTTCATCACTCTCCTTTGGCCGTTCATCCAAGGGGAACGAAGATGTACCATGACCTGCATAGACAGTTTTGGTGGTCCGGAATGAAACGGGACGTGGTGAATTTTGTGGCGAGGTGTCTTACATGTCAGCAAATGAAGGCTGAGCATCAACGACCCGCTGGGGAGTTGCAACCTTTACCTGTAGCTGAGTGGAAATGGGAGAATATTACGATGGACTTTGTTTCGGGCCTACCGAAAACGCCGAGGGGACATGACTCCATTTGGGTGATTGTTGATCGTTTAACGAAGACTGCCCATTTCTTACCTATTCAGGTGACCGATTCAGTGGAGAAGCTTAGTCGCTTGCATATTCGCGAGATCATTCGCCTTCATGGGATTCCAGTGTCCATTGTATCAGATAGAGATCCGCGGTTTACTGCTCGTTTTTGGCAGAGTTTGCAAGCAGCGCTTGGCACGAACTTGTTATTTATCACTGCATATCACCCTCAGACAGATGGACAATCTGAACGGACAATTCAGATTTTGGAAGATATGCTACGAGCTTGTGTTTTGGATTTTCGTGGTAGTTGGGAGGACCACTTGGCACTTGTCGAGTTCGTGTACAACAATAGTTATCAATCCAGTATCGAGATGGCGTCTTATGAGGCCTTGTATGGGAGACCGTGTAGATCACCCGTGTGTTGGACCGAATTGGGAGAGACAATTTTAGTCGGACCGGACTTGATTGGAGAGACCACCGAGAGTATGAGAACGATTCACCAACGACTTTTGGCAGCACAAGAAGAGACAACCGAACAGATCAAGTTGATCCGTCAAAGGTTGCTTACCACACAGAGTAGACAGAAGAGTTATGTTGGTCGTCGTCGTCGCCCTTTATCATTCGAGTTGGGGGATCATGTGTTTTTGAAAGTATCACCGCGACGGGGTTTGTCACGTTTTGGGCGAAAGGGTGAGCTTTCACCACGATATATTGGGTCATTTGATGTTATTGAGAAGATCGGAGAAGTTGCATACGTTTGGCCTTACCGCCAAGATTGTCGGTGTACATTGTTGAAATCTGTCAAAAAATGCCTTTGTTCGTGCCCGATGCACCGGTGCCTTGTTTTTTGTGACACCGGTTCCACCTGCTCTCTGCATTTCAAATTTGTGCTTGACACTGGTGCCTTGATTTTTGATACACCGGTGCCTCCCTTTGAATGTGCTCTCTGTATATTAGACTTGGTACTTGACACCGGTGCCTTGATTTTTAATACACCGGTGTCTCCCTTTAAAATTTTCAGATTTTGGACTAAGCACCGGTGCCTTGTTTTTTGTGACACCGGTGTCACTTGCTCTCTGCACTTTAGCATTTCCCTATGCACCGGTGCCTTATTTTTGGGGACACCGGTGCCTTCCTTCTTGAAACTTTCTATTGATTTGGCCATGTTTTGGCACTTATTTTTGACGCATTCTTTGGCCTATATTGGAACTCCGTGAACTCTAAAACTTACTTTTCTTGGACATTAAATGTTGGCTTTTATTTATTGATTTAGATCATGTTAAGCATTGTATCATGCCATTAATGAGCACAAAGGAAGTGAATCATGTGACACACATTGATATCGAACTTAGTGGGTGAAAGTGATGAACTTTATGACTTGTGTGCATATTTTTACGATACGACAGGAACGTTATGAGACACATGACATATGTGAACACCATACTGGAATGCCTTCGGGAGTGCCAGGAATGTACTAGAATGCCTTCGGGAGTGCCAGGAATGTACTGAAATGCCTCCGGGAGTGCCAGGAATGACACTTTGATACAAAATGAGGACAAATTGGTGACACATGACATTCGTGGATTTGAATTGAATGGATTAAGAAATCATGGTGCACAATAGAGTTATCTATACTATCTCTCAATCTAACATTGCTTCCATTTACTCTATCTCTCGTTGTGTTGATATAAATGTTCGTATGACTCATCATATCATGTCATATGCATGTAATACCTGTGTAGACTTTCCTACTGGGCTATCGAGCTCAACCCTTCTTTCTTTTCAGGTATGACCTTGGAGTGATAGCATGGGGTGCTTGGCTTGCATGGATCGACATGCATACTTTTGAAAACTGATTCGGATGAATTGCTTAACATTTTTTATTTATCATTTTGAAAAGATGTAATGTAATTCATACTTTATTTATTTCGGTTAAAATGATGTAAACTACTTAACTCCTTTTTGGCTTTGGAGATGATATCCTTGGTCAAAGCGACCACTTTTGTAATCTATTTCAAACTTATTTTGATTTACTCTATCATCAACGTACCTTTTGGGAAATTTGGTGAGATTATGAGTCTTTATTAATGGTAAATGTGTTATTAAATTATGTTTAAAATTGAGGGCGTGACATATTCTCTACAACTAACAACAAATAAAAGTTCAACAATATCTGTATTCACATTTGAGGCATCAACATGTAATAATGAGGTTTTCGATTCTCACGAGATCCCACAAGAATTTGAGGACATAATTAAAGTCTGGTGGATATATGTGCCAAGTGTTAATATTGTCTGGTAGACAAAATACAGCATATAATCAGATCCCGTGAGCCCAAACGGTAAGTTAAACATGCTAAAATTTTGTTCTGTATTTCAACAGAGTGCTCGAGCGGCCAAAACAAGTTTACTGTCCAAATTTGTAAATAAAAAATGTTCGCAGCTCTGTCAAGCGACCTCAAACTTGTTCGAGTGACCTATTAAAAAAAATAATTTTTTTAAAAAATTTTAAAAATTCAAAGTCAACCCCGCTGGAGCGAGCCATTGTTTTTTCTAGATTCTAAAAATTCTAAAACTGAACATTTTGGTACGGACAGAAACCCCAAATACAGTGCAATAACCCTAAACATGCGATTATAGCCTAAAATCATGCAAAAACCCTAAGAGTTGGTAGATAAACAATCCTACATCAATTTGACGAAACACGCGAAGAACAAAAGTGGATCAAAGCGATTTGAACCAAAATTTTTTAAAAAATCCTAACTTTTCTCTCTCTCTCTAGAACTCTTCAAGAACACTTTTAAAACTTTTCCAGAAACTCACTCACCTCACAATCTTACTCTATGATCTCTGAATTTCAAAAATTTGTGTAACAAACAACTGATTTGGTTCTTTTATTTATAGGCCAAGGCATAAAATCATCCATTAACACCCTATTAACCTTTGCTATCATTTGGCAAATAAAATTCTAATTTAAACCCCCTAATGGTCATCAAATCCCTGCATAAATCTTGTTGATTGTCCATTAATCAAAAAGAATCCGAGACAATTCATTCGTTATTCTAAAAGCCCAAATTAATGCCCATGAATACACAAAAATCTCAAAAGATGCCATTTTTTAAGTTGCTGTAAATCGAGAGCTCACTAGAGCGACCTATTAAAATAATATATTATTATTATTTTATTTATTTTTAATTAAAATTTCAAATTTAAGTAATTAAATGCTCAGAATAATATACAGTTTAATCTTAATATTAATTTTAAATATTTATTTAAAATTTGGGTTATTGCAGGAGTAGTCTGTCCTCCTTAGTTTGAGAGGTCCGCCACAAATACTGGGAAGAAGAAAATTGACCCACAGAGAAATTGAACTATTTTGTCGCACCTTCAAATAAACACACAGATCCACACCCATACACGCGCATGTATGCACGCGCGCACAGAGAGAGAGAGAGTCCAGTAGGGCTATCTGTGCTTATGAAGGAGAGAGTGATTGGAAGGAAATGATATAGCAGGGCTCAAAATTATATAACCATGAGTAAAATGATAAACTTACCATGTTTTCATAAATATGTTATGTAATAATCACATAATCTGTAATTCCAAAACTAGGTACCATGCTACTTTTAGTGATAACATCTTTTGGTAATTCTCCCAAAAATATTTTCAAGCCCCCAACGAAAAGTCATATTAAAGCTGACCCCAGTGATTGAAATTTTTTTTTTGAGTTGGTCTAATTAGCCTGCTTGTTATTTAAATAATATACACCGTTTTTAGTTAGCCTTACCTCCCATAAGGCTAACTAATACAACTTACATTGTCTTAGCAAATGACCAAAAGCCTCACCCCCACCCCTTATATATATACATATATTATGATATACATTTATACAAACATGTGTGTGCATATAAAGTACGCTTTTAATAAGGGATTCCTCATTTTGCTAAAATGAAGATCTCTTATTTTCTAGCTAAATATTGGTGGTCTAAACCATTCAATGTATTTGAAACATATTTTTAAAGGTACCAACGAGAAATCGGCTAAAAAAATACCCGAAAGAATTTAATTCAAGTAGATTTTAAATGCTGACAAGAACAGTTTTATAAAAAAACTAATTGAATTAAGCGATACCCTTTAATATTTTGAACTAATTTCTCGCGAATACTTTTAAAAATATGTTTTAAACACATTGAACGGTTCAAATAATCAATATTTGATTAGGAAATACGAGGTTCTCATTTTAACAAAATGAGAGATACCTTATTAGAAACTTACTCTATATATATTTATAAATATATATAATATATAATGTTCGGAATAATATATTAAATTAATGACAAAGGACATAAATATCTTTTACCCGTTTATTTCCTCCTTGCCTAATACATAACCCTTCATTCAATCATTGGGCTATTTAACATACTCATTTTAATACGTCATCCAAATATTGAATTATTTAACACAAACTACCTAAATATCACATCAATGTGGACCACCCCCACCCACTATTTAACACGCAAAAAACTAAAGATTTTTTTTGGAACTTGGGAAAAGGAAAAGAAAAGAAGAGAAAGTAGTAGGGGTGTAGCCGATCTGGTTCGGTCCAGTTTGGTGAAATTTATAAGACCAAATCGGTTATTTGATTTGAAAATTTTATAAATCGAAATCGTACCGATTGAACCAGTCTAGTTTCAATCGATTTGAGTCGATTTTGGTCCGATTTGAACTTTTTTATTTTTTAGGCAATATTTTGAGCCATTTGAAAAATTAACAGTTCGGGGTGATTTTCTGGACCGGTGGTTTTCCCAGAAAAACTTTTCTTACTCTTGGACTGGAAGTTTTCTATTTCCATTCACTCTTCCAAAATGGCGATTTTTTATTTTCATAATGGTCGTAAATCTTAATGGACTAAGGGCTTGTTTGATTCGAGGGATTAGAGGTGAGATTGGACTAATAATCCCTCAACTCATTTGCTCCCATGTTTGTGTACATTAATATTATCCGTAGACTATTAATCCCAACCGGATTAAATATCCTTCTCGAGGAGGACAATTCAATCCTAAGGGGTATGGGATAATAATCCCAAGATTATGGAGGGTTATAGATTAATTAAAAATTTATCTAATTATCCTCACATCTTCTAAAAATATGATATATATAACTTTGTGGAAAGAGAAAAATAGACCAATGTAGTTCTTCCTCTGTGCAAGAAAGATGTCACACTAGACCAAACCCTAGTTGAAAGAAGCTCGTTGGATGATCACCGAAGCAGGTATATCATCTTTCTTTTTCTTTTTTGATTTTTTACATTTTTGGATTTTCTCTTCCACACCAGACCAAACCCTAGCTAGAAGTGTAAGCCTAAACTAGCGAACTGAACCAAATTAGAAAATCAAACTGAACCGATGGTTTGGTTCGATTTTGAGCTCGATCAACCCAGTTTGGTTTTTTATAGAATATTTCGATTTTGATTTTCAAGCTCTAAATACCGAACCAAACATGACCGGAATAAAAAAAATTATTTTTGTTATAATTTATATTTTTTGTAAATTGTATCTCTTTCGTCATATATATTTTTTGTTAATCTTTTATTTTTTTAAACTGTATTCTTTTAGTTTTTTTAATATGTAATTTTGATATTGGGTTTAACTCTTTGATAGCTCAAATAATTAATTTCTAATAAAAAATCTTATTTTTTAACATTTGACTTGATACAACCAAATAGAAATCGTACCGAATTGGACAAAAATAAAAAAAATCAAACCGAAATAATTTGATTTTGTTTTAGTTTGAAAAATCCTAAACAGAAATTTTCTGTTTGATTCGAAGATCTCCTCCAAAATTGGACCGATTACACCCGTAACCCCTAATTGTTTTTCTCTGTTTTTTGACTTTTTTTCTTCTCTATCGTTTTGATGGTACATCTATATTTTTCGTTGGAAAATAATATTTCTATTTTGGATCCTTGTAACGAGAATCAATACGAGAATCAAGCTTCTGTCTCTTTCATTAGTGAAACCGAATGTATTTTCTTCTAAATATTTTGTGAAGAAGCATAAAAAAAGTTAGAAATTAAACAGACTGAAATTCGGTCAGATTGTAATTTCTTGTTTATCTTTATCATTTCCTATTTTTAAAATCAATGAGTGAAATACATAAAACAATATATAGAAGAAGAAATCACACTTAATTGTGGTAAAGTATTGAAATAGGGGCAAAATAGTCAATTCAAACATTAATCTTTATCCAAAGGTATTGCAAACAAGATTGATTTGATATGACTTGTCCGTCATATAATCACATGCATAAACAAATACAGGATAAGAGAAATTATTTTACTAATAGTCCTAGGGCTAAGGCTATGTTTGGTTAGGTGTTTGGGAGATTTTCTCCCAAACAAGTTTCTGGAACAAGTTTCTCAAATATTTTCTCAAACATTTTCCCAGACAACTTTTTCTCTCTATAAAAAGTGTCTCTGAAATATTTTTCTCCCAGACAAGTTTCTGAGACCCTTATAACCAAACAACGTCTCAGAGTTTTGTTTCTAAAAGTTGTTTCAGAAACACTCAAAACGGTATAATCTTATCTCCAATCAAACAGGCCCTAAATGACTAATGTAGTAATGAGTTATAAGTTTATAACACATAAACCTAAACATATAATATGTTCACATTCATACCCCAGTAGGTTTGGTTTCGACCAGACCCATTTTTTATATCCCAAATTAAAAATCGGACCGAAAAATTATTTTTCTAAACTCTCAAACTAAAATCGGATCGAATTGAATTTTTCAATTCTCAAATAGCTAGTTCGATTCTATTTTTATTTTCACCCTCAGAAAATAATTAAGGAAAAAATTATGAAGAAAACTAATTATTTATCTTGTTTGATTAAGAAAAAAGACTTCCGTTTGTTTGATTTTTGAAAAGAAATGAAGGATAAAAAAAATAAAATTAACTAAGGGTCCATTTGAACTGTAGTATTTATTGAAATTTTTTTCGTCCTTATTTGAAATTTTTTTGTAATTTTTTGTTTTTCATCAACTTTTTGTGTTTTGTTGGTTTATCTCGACAAAAGCTTTCAGAAAAATTATCAATCATCAGCCAAATTTGAAAAAAATTCAAAAAAATTAAAAATAAATCAGAAACAAAGTTTTTTTATACTTATTCATCGTCTTTAGTGATTTTTTTTAACTTTTGGACATAATTTTATACTCTTTAGATTCTTTTCATCAAGACGGACTAATAAATTATAAAATATTGAGCTTTAAACAACAAATAAATAAATAAATAAAGATAAAAATAAAAAAATAAATAAAAATCATAGGCCAAAGGACCCCAAGTACCTTTAAATTTTAAACTGAAAATTTAATTTTTCTCTGCCATTTTTTCTCCCATTTTCTTCCAATCCGTTCAACCCCTCGCCGTCACTGAATGGGAACGTGGGAATCCCGCCATACGCGCGCGCGCGCACACACTCACACACACACTCTCTCTCTCTCTCTCAACCCACTTCCTCTTCCTATATCCCTAAGTGCAGAGCAACCCATTCGAAGATCAATGGATTTCTAATCAATCTTGGACTCAGTACAAAGCTTGTGGAGTGTTGCTTCCCCAAAAAATGGCAAATTGGGAGCTGAAGAAGTGTTGCAACCACGAGCAAGTGGTCTTCCTTACTACTATCGCAGTCTGCGCTGTCGTCATACTTGCGGTAACAACTTTAAATCTCTCTCTCTCTTTCTGTGTATGTGTGTGTGTGTGTGTGTGTGTGTGTGTGTGTGTGTGTGTGTGAGTGCATTGTCGTCGTTTCCTGGTTAACTTCTCAGTTGAGCTCATAACCTTTGATTAAAGAAACATTTTCCTTAGGATCTTATGGCTTCCTAGATGCTTCGTTTTCAAGTGATTTGTCAGTGCATTCAAGTGCAAGTCAAGTGTTGTCCATGTGTGCGCATTGCCCTTTACACATTGAGGCGCCCCTCTGGTCAAATTGTCGTGGGTGCCTAAGAAACCATTCTTGGGCTTTGTTGTGCATGCTTTACTGCGATGGTCATGAATAGTTCGATCGAATTCAGTTTGAAACTTTGAAATGTCAGAAAATTTTGGAGTTTGAATTTTATTTCATAAGAGCTATTGAGTTGGTGCTCGTTCAGTACTAATTTTGCTAGTGTTTTGTTGTGATCTGATCTACTGATCCGGGCAGCCTTTAACTTTGGGTAACTTCGGTTATAAGAACATCATATTTACATGATTTTGCAGACAGGATACTTATGGATTGTTAATGTACAAGGAGAGAAAAAGAAAATAAAAGTAAGCAGTTCAAAAATTTGTGCCTGTTTGGTATTATTTTTGTTCTCCGTATTTTGTTATTGTTATCAGAAAACACATAAAACTTCCTCGCCAAACAGTTTCCGCAACTTGTTTTCAGGATGAATTTTTGAAACCAACCATTTTGTATAAAACTAACAAAAAATATGTTTCTGACTTCTTGAAACTCTTTCTGCTTGAAAGTGAATACGACATGAAAATGATTGGTGGTCTTATTTTCAAAAAAGAAACTTTGAATTGTGTTCTGCATTGCATTTTGAAATAGTAACCAAACAGGGGTAGTTCTTACTTTAAAACCGAATCATTCGTCTGCATAACATTTTCTTGAGAAAAGAAAATTTTACTAGAAGCTAGTATAGTATTTCAGTCAGACATTGATGCTCAAGTACAAGATAGAATAGAATGAAGTTTAACCACTCTTAAAGCCAAATTGGTGCATGCTTTTTCATGATATCAAAGTATCTAGGAGCTTGTCTTGCTTCAAATGTTGAAGGTTTTTTGTTGAGACTTGTTATCATTTTCTTGGCTGTACATTGTTCCTTACGTTGTTGCCAATCTCTTATTCCCATTGTAGCTATGGAGGACAAGGCTGCTGATGCCATTCAAGCTTGTCACTGTATTTCTTCATGAAGCCAGCCATGCTATCGCTTGTAAACTTACATGCGGCCATGTGAGAAGCACTTCTTTTCCTTTGTTTCCACTGATCATTATATGCGGTCGAGTCATTTGTTAGTGTCTCATATCATGGAGTTTTATATCTCTCTGATAATTCCAGCAGAGACCATGTTTTCTTCTGAACCTTAATAGCACAAGAGGAAACCAAACATAAAATGACCTGCACTGTTAGCAAGCATGTACATGCGAAGTCTCTCTTCTAAAAGTTAGACATGCAATTAAATATCAGCATGAAGCAAACGATACAACAAAATTTCCAACTATTATAATCTGAATTCTTATATAACTTGCTGGGAACTAACGTTATCTGGTACTCATGTCTGAACATCACATGCGCGCGCGCACACATGTTGATGAAACTTGAAGCAGATCGCTGTGTAAAGATGACATTTCAGTATAGTTCAATCCGAAGCCACGCAATTTAGAACATTCACAAATCCACTTCTCATTTTAATGGTGAGACCTGATTAGGTTTTGTCGTCATGATTCTTTCAAAAATCTTTACTGTATGAACATCAGGACAAATACCTCAGTTTAGGTTTCCTTATTGTTACTGCGAAGGTCATTCAGTGACAGGTGAAGATGTGTTTTGATATGGTAAATGGATCTCTTAAGTAACTATCAAAAGGATAAATCAAGTTACTGCTACAAAATATACAAAACCTCATTTGGAGGCCGATGAAAATGGAGTGGTTCATTTTTATGTGGTTTATGAACTGTTCGAACTATAACTTTGTTGATCTTTCTGCCTATATAAAGTGAGGCCCACACGTCTCTTTGAGATGGATCCACAATATTACATATTCCCTTCTGTGAGGAAATTACCATGTGTGGTTGTTTAAAACCATTGATGGGCGAATAAGAAATTGACTACAAAGCTCATCATTTGATATTGGCAGAAGGATGGTAACCAACTCATCCACATTGGTTGTCTATGTAACCATAGGTGGATTTACATACTTGTACCTTGCACATGGGGTTAAGATGAAGGAGGGAGGACCTCACCGAGGGTTGGTGCACCACACACGCAGACCCCTTGCCCCTGGTTATTTACTACTTTCAGAATGGCTAGGTGGTTGGTTAACGTACAGTTTTTTCTTGTATACATGGCGTCTACTGGCTATGGAAGGACAAGTCCTGTGCTTTGTGACACTATTTTGTAAAATCGTCCGAGTCTTGTGTATGAAGTGGTTAGGTATGTTTGTAAGAGGGAGATTGCAAACACTGTTTGGTTTGCAGTGCTTCGTGTGTATGTTGTTTACATTGTATCTTGGGAGGCACATGTCGAAGAGTTCATGAGCACTAAAGGGATGAATTCAGTCTTAAGGACATAGCGTCTAAGTTCAAGCACTAGCTTGGGAATGATTTTGTTTTCTGATATTTGCACTGCTTAAGTGTAATTTTAGTTTCTGTTCATATCAGTTTGTGCATGTTTGTTTCTATTACTGTTTAGTCAACATATGGAAAATGTCACAAGATCTTTGAACTGAAAAATTCCAAACATGTAAACAGTAATTTGTCTGTACTTCCGCCTCCTGTTTTTATTAATCACTTGCTCTACGCTTTCGAGGAATCTGTTCAACTTTGATCATGTTCCATGGTTCAGTCAACTGTATATACTACTACATGATATCTCTTAGCGTAGAAAAAGACCAGGCAATCTAATGGGAAATAAAAAGTCTCACTGTTTCTAGGGAAGTTGTACATTAACCTTTTAGCTGTGAATATTATGGATTTACAGTGGATAATTTAGTGAGGTCTTACATATTTTCCTGAGCTTACATAGATATCTTCACTCCACATTTCTTTTTTATTGAGCAAAAAACTATTTGATATCACCCTGTATGTATATTTAATCATTTCTGACTACATGGATAGAGATGCTGCCTCAAGTCTGTTCATAATCTTGTGCTCTATGTTCCCCAAGGCCTTCCCCGGTATCTTTCTGTTATACGTCACCCAAACTGAGCTACTCAAGCAGTTCTACCATCTTACTGAAAATTGGTGCAGAGTTTACAATTTGTTTAATATCTTCTTGTTGGTGATGTGTTGGTTGTTTTCTTCCGCTCAGTTAGATATCTTCATACCTTATACATGCAGGTGGAGGGCATCCAGGTTCATGCTGATGAAGGTGGATCTACGCAAACACGTGGTGGCATATATTGGTTGATCTTGCCAGCTGGATGTAGTCCCTTTCGCATTCCCGACGAGTTTTCTTTTCAATGGTTTAATGCCAAACTACTATTTTCATGCATCAAATGCCATTTTCGGAAAGCTGGAGTATCCCGAAACAATACTGATTTATTAGATATCCACCCTATTTCTTTGTTTGTTCAAGTTCTTTAATCCTTTTGTGTTTGAATTTCAAGATTTTCTTTTGTATGATAGTTTTCTAGCGTAACCTGGGAACTGGCTTACATTGTTTCTTTTTGGCATTGCAGATCTCGGGTCATCATTTTGGGGGATGGTTTTGGTACTTTCATCCACAAATCTTCTTACTGCAAGGATTGCTGCTGGATGTTTTGCCTTTTCTCTTCTTGTTGTACTCTTTGTAGCTAAAAATGTAAGGATATGGACAGCGTAGACCTTCGCTCCTTGTGCTCAACCATTTTCTGATTTCATAATTAATTTGACCTCTGAAGAGCCTCATACATAAATATAAAGAACTATGCTATTTCTTTACCAGATATCCAGGAAAAAAATTGGCATTTTCGGAAATAGGAACGACATTAAGTTTAGAATGTTTAGAGGAATGCAGGCCAAAACAAGTATTTAATGCGGTCAACACACACCTTAAATTATCTAGTCCTAACAGACTGGACTAAATCAAAGTTCTACAAGGGGCTTCGTGATCCAGTAATCCAATAAGAACATCAGGCCAGATGCGCAATTTGCTCGTGCAAGTCTTACTTTCCAATTTTGCCTTCATGGGTTCTACATAATTTTGAATTGCTTGTAGGTCTTGCACTAACCATACTATTTAAGACATATTCTTGCGCAAAAAAAGGCAGATAGACTTGCATAACTTACTTTCTCTATTTTGTCGGTAAAACAGTGGACGCTGAGGGGGCTTTGTATTGGTACGACCTATCAGAATCTGGATAATCTTGCTTCATGTTATACATACTGGCTGCAATAGTAATTTGGTATATGATTTCCTCATTTTGAAACATCAGGCCTTATTGTATTCCTTGCTGTAGTTTGGGTTCTGCAAGAAACGACAAAAGTCCGAATTCTTCGGTACACTATTCTGTTCATTGGTAATTATGCTTTTCCAGTTTTTTCTTTCATATCCTTTATCCTTTTGAATGAACTTACATTTGAAGTTAATTACGGGGTGACAATAGTAGCTTATTTTGACAATTGGCAATTGCAGGTGTGATGAACAGTTTGTTTTCAGTATATGGTATGGTCTTGGAGATAAGATAACCAATAAATCATAATGTAAATGGAATTACGGCTGACTTGTAAGGTATATGTGCTAATGCAGATATATATGATCAACTGCTATCCCGAAGTGATCACTCTAGTGATGCAGAGAAGTTTGCAGAATTTTGTCCTTGTCCTTGTAATGGCATTGGATGGGGTATTATTTGGTAAGAATTTTTTCTCTCGTGTTTTCTTCTTCTTTGCTGAATGACAGAGAGGCACTGAAGATTCCAGTTCTATAACATTCTCTCTCTCTAATTTGAAGGACCGTGCCTGCAGGGGTTTCATATCTTTCTTGTTTCTCTGTGGATCCATGTACCTTGGACTAGTAATCTTGTCTTGAGGTATTGTCTCCGCCATTCTTTTTTCTAATCCAGTTGCTGTATCAATTTTCTTTAGATTTTTGTTCATGTACGATGTTGGGAATGACAGAGGACATTATAATAGTATCTGATTGCACGGTCCCTTGGAGATGCTTTCAGCCATAAATAAATGAACTGATTTATTGAATTGTGTCAGCCTAGGGGGTAATGTAAAGAAAAGCGAGCATGAAAATCAAATAGAGTTTGCATCTTCAACTGTAAAACTATTATATTCTTTGGTATGAGGTCATTGTTGATGATAAACTCGTCATGCTTAGAGTCTTATATTTAGCATAGCCAGCCCAACCTCGGAGAAAGGAGGAAATTGTTCAGCTGACAACCAACATGTTAAAAAATCACGTCAAATTCTTATTTTAAAGGATGGAGAGATTGCGTAAGTATAACAACATGGATCAAGTTGGATTATTAGGTGAAAGAGTGCTTCTAGCATATCATGCGATCAGCTGATACCTGCAAACCTGGAAGGAATATTACATAGAACAGATATAATGCAACCATTACTATTTACAACAGTCTTGAGCAGCTAAAAGATGACATGTAAATAAGACGTAATTGAAATGAGGGTATTAAGATCGATGCGTGGGAAGACTAGTAGATAAAGGATAAAAAATGAAAATACTCGTGAATTTGTAGGGTAACACCAATTCAAGATAAGTTGGGAGAAATATGCTATGGTTATTTGGTCGTACCAAACTGAGACCAATAGATGCATTAGTTAAAAAGGCTAGGCAGACGAGAAGGCCTAACTTAAAATAGGATGTGGTTGTGAAAAAAGGATATGAGTTTAGCAAACTTAATTATCTGGGTCTAAGAAATACGGATACATACACGGGATACAGGCACGAGAGATGGACAACGACACTACACAGGTAGGCGGACATGTAAGTCCTCGAAAAATTAGGACACGGGCACGTTAGGGACATGTCGACAACAATGTATGTTTATATTATTGCAGTATCTTGGGAATTTATGTGAAAGTAAAAAAAAATAAAGTATTGCTATCAGAAAAAGAGAAGAACACAAACAATACTAAATTCTGAAAACAGAAATTAACGGTCTCTATGTAAACATTCATGAATCAAACATCCCTGGAACTTTTTGTTTAGGACCAACTTCAAATTTTAACCACCTAATGTGTCTTTAATGTGTCCCTAAAGTATCCCTAACGTGTTGACAATATGTGAATAATAAAATATTGTAGTAAAACATAACTCATATTCAGGTGTGTTCTACACTTGTCTAGAGGGTTGTGTTGTGTCTGTGTTCTCGATACGTGCTGGACATAGATACGCGAGGACAGTAAACATGTTTGTATTTTTTAGATTTTGGTTCTTGACAGAGCAGGCTGGCAGAGTCTGAGGCACAAAACTTAATTTGGTTTGGTTTCATGATCATTGTTAGATGGTTGAATTTTGACATCGAAATTAACTTGTTTTCAATGTCTTATGGAATATAGTGGAGTATAACATATAATTTAACTTTCCCATTACTTGCTTTTTTTATGAGTCCGTGTTTTGCATTTAGCAGCATTTAGATTTGAGCTGATTTCAGTAACATTTATGATATTCTTCATTAAATTTCTGAACTTCGTTTTTTGTATGTGCAGATAAAAACAAATTACGGTGGACCATCTCAGACATAAGACAGATTCCCAGCATAACCTGGACCGAAGCATATGAGAAAGAATAACGAGCAAATATACGTACAACTCACAAGCATTTACATCTGACTAAAGACACTTATAATACTAGTAGACTTTCCATTCAGAAACTTTTTCAGTTAACTTTAGAGAATCCCTCATCAGTTTTCTTTCTTTTCCTAAACTTGAAGGTTCATCATCCCTCGGATTAATTTTCCCTGCAATATACATTATTGGGATGCGATTTCAAACATGACAATATGTATTGTTTCGGATTTTGTTCCCAGGAGAAGTTCACTTTTAGGATCAAGATAATAAGAAGTTTGAAATTGTTTTCACTTTCCAGAACTTGTGTCAATTGTCATGTTGAATGCGTTCATTCTTACTAGTAGCATTAAATATGTTATTGGGAAGAAAAAGAGAAAGGGAAATATAAGTGTATAGGGCGTTAAGTTATCCTATCACATGTTTTTATTTATATAGGCAATAATTTAATTAGGAGACTACACATAATCAATGTGGGACTAAATTATATTCTAACTCTAATATTCTAACACTCTCCCTCAAGTTGGAGAGTAAATGTCGATAAATCTTAGTTTGTCACAAAGTAACTGCAATCGTGGTTTGAATAACAGTTTAGTAAACATACCGGCTAACTGAGCATCGGTGGACACGAACGAGTAGCAATAATATCATCGGCCAATTTCTCTCGTACAAGATGACATTCTATTTCGATGTGTTTAGTACTCTCGTGGAGTACTGGATTGGATGCAATATGAATGGTTGAGCTATTATCACAATATAGATTTTACTGGCACCTACAATGGAAATCTATCTCCTCAAGAAATGAACGTATTTAAACTGTCTCACAAGTCGTGTGAGCTATAACTCTATATTCGGTCTCGGCACTATATCACGCAATTATCGTTTGCTTTTTACTCTTCCAATTAACAAGATTTTTACCAAGGAAGATACAATATTCTGTAGTGGATCTCCTGTCAAACGGACTACCTGCCCAATTAGAATCAGTGAAGGTCTCAATCCGCAAGTCTCCACTAGTATGATAAAACAGACCATGTCTCGGATGAGCCTTGAGATACCTCACAATTCGTAGAATAGCTTCCCAGTGGGGAATACGAGGAGCAGACATAAATTGGCTAACTAGTCTAATGGCAAATGAAATATCCAGACGAGTAACAGTAAGATAATTTAACTTTCCCACCAAACGGCGATATTGATCTGGACTAGAAAGCAACTCCTCATGATCAACACATAATTTGACATTCGGGTCCATAGGAGTCTCAACAGGCTTTAATCCTAGTAAACCAGTCTATTTTATAATGTCCAACGCATACTTCCTCTGTTATAGATTAATACCATTCTTAGAATGGACAACCTTAATACCCAAGAAGTATCTCAGTTTTCCTAAGTTTTTCGTATAGAATTGGTGTTGTAGGAAAAGTTTCAGATCATCAATTCCCTTCTTGCTATCACCTGTAATAATAATATCAATAACATAGACAATCAATAAGATTTTTCCTTGGTTGGATGAGAGAGAGAAAATAGAGTGGTCAGATTAGCACTGCTTCATGCCAAAACGCAGGACAACATCACTGAATTTGCTAAACCAAGCCCTCGAAGATTGTTTAAGCCCATAAAGGGCCTTCCGAAGTCGGCATACCTAAGAGGGCATACCTGAGAGAACTCTCCCTGAGCAACAAACCTGAGTGATTGCTCCATGAAAACTTTCTCAATGAGTTCGCCATGCAAGAAGACATTTTTGACACTTATCATTTCCTTTTTCTTAATTCAACCTGTACATTCTCTTAAATGTAGTGATTCTAATTTCGATAATTGAGGGGTGTTTGAGAATCATTTTGCTACTTCAAATTATAAAATTTGAACTATAACTACACTACCCACACATATGGCACACGCATACACAGTAAGTACGTATGTATGTGTGTATATATATTTATATATGTATATGTATACCTGTATCTCTCTCTCAGCCACCCCAAACCCCTTGCCACTTCACCCCCATGGTTTCCTCTAAACCACCCAATGCTTCACTCCACTTCTACTTGCGCTTGCCTTCTTGCCATCTCAACCTTGCACAGAACTCTCCGTTCACAGAGGTTAGGCTAAAAGAAATGAAAGATTGACTTTTTCTTTTCTCTGTTGAGATTAGATTAGTGTTCAATGTAACCACACAAGTACAAGATCGAAAGTGAGAAAACTTTCCCTTTAGGGTTAAATAGCTATTTCATTTCAAATCAAGTAAGTTGCAGAATCAGAAGAGAAGATATTAGCTGTAGGATTCTCCTGCAAAAGTTTGATTTTGAATGAGCTTCAACAACGGATGCTTTAGCAGATAAGTGCTCTCATGTCGAAATTGGCCCCCACACCTTCGAGATTACATTTCAAGTCTTGAATATCCCAGCAGCTTATAATTTCTTGCTTGGGCGACCTTGGGTTCATAAAGCGGTGGCTTTCTTAGACACTGTGTTTACGAGTCTTGCCCATGAGATCTTTGCAAGCAACCTTGGATTTCCAATTTCTTAGGAAGATGTCAATCGTACCCCAGGTTAATGAAGAAAGTGGAATCGTTTGTATGTGTAGGACCTTTCGCTTTCACACTTGAGCAAATTATATATATAGTTAGCGACTTAGTGGGTTTATGGCCTGCCCCGCAACAAGTACGGTCCCACTTGTATATCGTATTTGGCCGAAGAAGCATTTGACAAGTTGGAGTTATTACCTTCTTGGGACTCTGTGGACCAAGATGTTTCTTTGATTGGGATTTCGATTGCTCGTTCATTATTGGATCTCGAGAATCGATCCTTAACACATCTAATCCATACAGTTGCTAGGAGGTTGGTGGAAGAAATAGACAGAGCACATGAAGGAACTTCACAGGGGAAGGGTCAATCGTCAATCCAATCCAAGTCTAAAACCAAGACCGCTTCTAAAACACATGCCAAACCTACACGAAAACTCACCCCGAGAAGAAAACAAACTAAAACACCCATTGAACCACAAACCGAGGGGTAATCTCATGTCGTGATGAGGAGGCTGAAAGTAGCTCCTCTAGTGAGGAGAGGGTAGATTTGCAAGACGCTAAACTTGTGACTGCCAAAAAAAAAAAAAAGGGAAAGGGAAGGTTATGGCCACATCCCAATCAAAGTCCAAACCCCCGTCCAAAGCCCCATCTAAACTACTCCTACTAAACGTACCAAGAAAACCACCACAAAGTAGAAGCAACCCCCTAAATCCTCGGGATCTGAATCGAAAAAATGAAAAGTGAGTGTATGAGGAGGAGGAGCGAGAGAAAATCAAATAGGAGAAGACGGTGGAAGAGAAGGGTGTCACATGCGAGCAGCAATGTGAGGATCCGGGATTCGACCTCTTGTTTTTATTATTTTTAGTGTATTTGAGAACTAGTGATTTTGAGTTTAATATTCCAGTTATGGCCCTATTATAATAGTTTAGAATTTTGGGGCTGATGCGGGGTGTTAGGGACTTGAGGGGAGTTAGTGTAATTAATCGAATTTTAATTATAAAAGAATTTAGAAACCCTACTTTAGATTTTTATTAAAAATACGCAGCTTTTTCTAACGAGATTTCTAAACCCTAATAACTTAAAAAGGGAGAACGGGTGGTTAGACGGTGAATTCGTGTAACGAGACCAACTAGGAAGTTATAGAAGACATTGAGAGCTTCACATAGAGCCTAGAATCAACTTAGTACGAGGAGTATTCGATGGATTTTCAATCGCACAAGTATTTCTACATTTTATTCGAATAAGGTATAATTTCATGTTAATTTATATTGAGCTGTTGCTTAGATCTTGTCTATTTCAATAGCATTTACATTATTTTTGGTGTGTGATCGAGTCATGCATGTTGTGTGGAGATTTCGAGCATATTGAACAGCCAGGTTGCAGAAACGAGGTCTGTCTGATAGAACAGATTTTAAAAATTTACTTAGGCGACTCGAGCGACCTCCTTAAATTTTCGACAGTCTGTTTTCAACAGTAGGCTTGTTTTGGCCGCTTGAGCGAGCTCTTGGCCGCTCGAGCGATCTGTTGAAAAATAGGAAGTTCTATTTTTAATTTTCAACATGTTTCTTGCCTTTTGTTCCATTTATGCCTACTATTTAAGTCTAGAATTGATTAATATTGATATATATGAGCATGCATGGATGTCGGTTACTGGGTAGCAGATGACTCGATGGTCAAAACAGCTTGTGAACTCGACTTGGAGTCATTGTAATTTTTTCAGTGAAAGACTGTGAAACTATCGGGTTAAGAGGTGGCTCGACGGTCGGGGTAGTCCGTAAACTCTACAATAGGGTCTCCGAAGTGGGCTGCCCACAGTGCAAGACAGTCGAAATTATACATGAGTTGCATAATGAGCATGATAGCATTGGTTATTTATTCAGTCGTTTACCTTATCGTCAATTGGATAGTATATTGTCGAAACAAACATGCTTTACTCCATATGTCGATGTTTTTAGTATGACTTCCTACTTGAGGTCCGACTTATTTTTTTCGTAAACTAACAATTTACGAGTAATGAGATGGAACCAAGGGTTTAGATTCCACTTTTGAAGATAGTTCAACATGCTTAGTTGGATTTACTATTTCAGTGATATTATCATGTTTAGATATTCAGTTGAGTTTTCAGACTTTGTTTATTTAGTTATTTGGGCATTGTGGGCCCCTTTATTTGATTTTATGTATTAATTTTGGAGAGATTGTTTATTTGGCATTGTGACAGTTGGCTAGAGCACTTGTGAGTTTTATTTATTTATTGGAGTAATGGTCATGTTGAGATTTTGTTATGATTATTGTATTGTTACATTGCTTATTTCATACCCTAGAAATTTGTGGTGTGACAACTTGGTATTAGAGCATGGGTCAAATACCTAGAGTCGTGGTTAGTGTCCTAGAGGTCTAGAGGTCTGCATGATTATGTGGAGTTATGCCTTAGGATGTCATGACTTATCTTTGGACGTTCCATGCAACTACTTGCAAAATTCGATTAGAAAAGACGTCTGATCATTATGTCTTTTGATTGGAGGTCTAGGAAAATTAATTGGAATATCGGTTTGACTTTCTCAAAGGCATTACTCAGTATGTGTCCTATGTGCTTACATGCTCACCTATGTATATATGTTGACTGTCATGTGTTACTGATGAGTTTAGTCTTTTTGTGTCGTAGGAATATGTCGTTGATGCTTTTGTTGATAGTGTGACGACCTTAGTTGTGTTGTTAGCCATGTGAGATTGTGACGGTAATGGTGATTGATTTTTTGAGGTACTTTACTTTTGTCTCGCACATGGGCTAATGTTTTGTTTGATACCGATGCTTCACATTTTTTTATTTCTTCTAGTTTTGTTACTACCTTGGGTCTTAAGATCAATATGTTGGAGTCAGTTCTATCTGTTAAGATGCTTGTTTGGGGCGATGTGATTTTGAGGCATGTGCGTCGCTTTTGCGAGATAAAAATTGCCAATCATAGTTTGTCCTTTGATCTCATTCTATTCGACATGAGTAGTTTTGACGTTATTCTGGAAATAGACTGTTTGACTTTCTTTAGAGCCACGACTGATTGTTATCAGAATAAAGTGACCATTAAGATTCTGGAGCATGATAGTTTTCAATTTTGGAGAAACAAAGGAGATGTTAAATCGAGAATTCATGAGTTGTGGGGCAGAGAGACCGTTGGTCGTTGGTGATCCGTTCATAGTGACATGAGATTATGAGAGAAATCAAAATTGCGGAGAGTTGGATAGAGTGGTTCATGACTTTTCGGATGTCTTTCCGAAAGATATTGTGGATTTACCTCCTCGACGGGAAGTGGAGTTTTCTATTGATCTTGTGCCTGAAATAGCTCTAATTTTCATTGCACCATATTGATTTGCTCCAGCAGAGTTGAAAGAATTATAACTTCAGGAATTGATGGACAAATGTTTCATCCAACCTAACACTTCACTTTGGAGCACACCAGCCCTATTTGCTCAAAAGAAGGATGAGACATTTATATTTTATATTGACTATCGGTGATTGAATAGTGTGACTGTGAAGAATAAATATCCAATACCAAGAATTGACGACTTATTTGACCAGCTCAGGGGTTCTCGGGTATTTTTAAAAATTGATCTAAGGTCGAATTATTATCAGTTGAGAGTCAAGAAAGAAGACATAGCCAAGACAACATTTCGAATGTGGTTTGGTCACTATGAATTTGTTGTGATGCCATTTAGCTTGACCAATACGTCGCTTTCATGGAATCAATGAACTGGATCTTCAATGAATTCTTGAACCGTTTGTCGTAGTGTTCGTAAAACCTTTCAATTTCGTTTTCCGTGATTTGCTTTTTAGTTGTAAGAGTTTATTTTATATGTTCATATAATTTTTTATTAAAAAATTATATTATTTTTTAATTATATATAAAATATATTATTAAAAACAAATATTTTGACGTGAACTACTAACTCTTAATATATAGGATAAATTACACTAACCTTGCTTGAGATTTCTAATAGATACATATCTTTTGAAATTCTTGAAATTACTATGATCTTTCTTACTTTTTAATTTATTATGCAATTACTTAAAATCAATCAAACATTATTAATAATTAAGTTATTAAAACTTATAATTTGGAATTTTTTTGACAAATGAATCATAACATAATTTGTACATCTAAAATAACCTATATTAAATTTTTTAGATTATTTTAAAATCAAAATTCAAACAAATCTCCGAATTCAATTCAATTTCCATTTTAAAAAAATTACAAAAATTAAAAATAGACTACTTTAAACGTAATAGGTCAAATGGACCCTAAATACGGTTAAAGCACTAGCAGCTGGACAACTCAGGTATTTCTGTCAACTTGCTCCGACTACAGATTTTTCTTTTTCTCCTATAGCTGAACGTAGTTACTCATCAATCAGCAAAACGAATCCAAATTCATGGATCCAAAACACAGGATTTGTCATATTTAAAAACCATCATATAGCAATACGAAAAAAAAGATAATAAGTTTCACAGGTTTCTACATTCTAAGAACTCATCAATGTCAAATAATTTGAAAAGGGCCAAACTAATTGAGTTTAATTCACCAAAGAAGGGTGAGAAGGATACACAGTAATTCTAAGCCTCCTTTTGAGTACCGTAAAACCCAAAAATCCTAAGCCTCTGCTATAGGGTACTCAAAAACAACATCTTTGCCCGAAAGCTTCCTGTAAACAGAAGCAAAAGTCTCCAGCTTGTACTCAGTGTTGTTTCTCTCTTTAGGGTCCAAGAAAACCTGTCCAAATTTAAAATGTGTTAATTTGGGAGATGATGCAAATTCTCAAAATCTTTCTAAATCCTTCTTTAGAAACCATCAAAGAAACAGCATCCTGTTTCCTTTGGAAAGTCATTTTACACCTTAACAACCTCATTCCATGTGGATGGATCTCTTCAAATTTCAAAGCAATACCTGCCATTTGATGTTCTTCAGTCCAAACTTATGAAGCATGGATACTCCGAAACTGGTCACGTATGCGTATTAAACATCCAATATTAAAATTAAATCATTTTAATTTTGGATACTTTTCGGATATGCGGTGGATACTTCTAAGATATGACAGGATACTTTAGGGATACGGCTGGAGATATATTTGATTCAATTGAAAGTGCCAGTATACTTGAAGTTGCTAATTTTTTCCTTGATGAGCCAGATATAGAAGCCATGATATATACGGACGAAAGCGAAAGAGATGCAATTGAATGTTGAAGTTGATATGAGTAGAAATAGTAGTAATTATCACTTATTGGTTTAGACTTTTGGCATATATTGAATGTTTTGTAGTATTTTTGGTTGCTTTCTTTCTATTTTGAAAGACTTTTAGAAATTTACTTGTACTAAATGATTGGTATAATGTTATTAGCAATTCAACTACGCTTCTATTTCTTCTGGCTCATTTTTATGTATAATATATAACCAATAATTCTAAAAAAAATTATTTTTTATAGCCGTATCCCTGACGTATCTGCATCTTATTTTTTTAGGCTTTGTCGTATCGCTGTATCCGTATCCCATGTCGGTATCCGTGGTTACTAGGTCCAAAGTCCAAACCAATTAGAGGGGTTATTAGTTCCCCTTCGTTCCATCTAATTTTTTTTTATTACTCACTTTTTTTCCATCCTCAAAGAAAAAAAATACAAATCAAATGAACAGATTCTTTTCCCCAACACTTCCGCGGCATATAGACCTTACATTACATGAACTTGGGCATGGGGTATGTGCCAGTGTCGGCATCTAATTCACATCTCAAGCTGATAGGGACACAACAAATTCTTCATATTGTTTGCTATCTAGGAAAAATGGTATCAACTAAATGCCTTGGGGCGTTTCATGCACGTTACAGGAATTCTTTGCACATTTCAGGGTAAATTCCAATCACAAACTATGCTTGGCAGCTGAATGTTTAACTAAACATGTTGAATACTGATAACATGCCCTTCTTGGTGTGTACAGTGTCTGACACAAGTACTTAATACTTTTACAGGAGTCCATGCAACACAGAATATATCACTTGCCAAAGCAGAAGAGAAGGAATGAATGAACAAATGGAGAAAAATAAGCATAAAATACGATCCTACACAGTAGTTAAGATTACCTTCATTATCTTGGATCCATCCAAGTGATACCTAATGCGCTTCCCAACTATCTCAGCAGGGACGACAACATCCTCAAGCATGTCCTCATGTACAGCCGTGAGTGTTCGACTGCGGGGCCTCTGAACAGCTGAGCCTTTCTTTGGAGGCCTCATTACCCTCCGAGTTGCAATCAGGATCACATCCTGCAAGAAACCATCATATATAAGTATCAGCATACCAGTGATGTCCTGCAGAAGATGTGTGTGTACAATGTCAGTCAAGAATTACAAGAGAGCTGGAAGGAAAGAAAATTCCCATCGTAGTGTCAAAGTGTAGGCAAGTACAAACCCAACATCACTTGCGTGGAGTGTGCGTGCGTGTGTGTTTGGTGGGGGTTGGGGGTTTGGTGTGTGTGTGTGTGTGTGTGTGTGGGGGGGGGGGGGGGGGGGGGGGGGGGGGGGGGGGGGGTGGCGGCGTGGTTTGTAAATCTTGAAAATGATTCACAAAGATAACCCTGTGGAAGATAAATAATGGATAACCAAAGAAAGAATTTAAAGGGAACAGGGACAAGAAAAAACTACAGAAATTCAGGAAATGCCAGAGCCAAAAAAATTGGAGAACTGACCTCCGTGGTAAGCCGTAGGTAGGAAAGGCAAAGAAAAATAAAAAAAGGCACCAAAATTTTTGTCATTCAGCAGAAGCAAAGTGCTTGTGATTACTAAATTAAATCCAACGAGAAAATTCTCCGGCAAATAATGGTACTAAATTCAGTATCTCTTAGTCATGCGAGGAACTCTCTTAAGTCTTAACACATACAAATCACAGGAAAATGCATCTCTTTGGCACAACAAATTGATAAAAATTGGAACTGCTAAACCATTATTCTGAAGTTATCCTGTGAAGTTAGCTTAAACGTCAACCCAGAGGGATTTCACTAGTCATTTTGTAGCCAATGGTCATGACCAAGACATGTCCACAGATATGGCCTTTCAGTATTTTACTTGTGCTCCTTCTACCAACATAATTTGTTACCTTCCCGCTAAATTTCTTCTCAAGCTCCCTCACGAGCCTGACATGAATCTTTCGAAAGGCTTTCCTTAGTCTGTAAGGCACGTGGATGACAACGGCCTTCCTGTTCCCAGAAACATCAACTTGACTGCAACAATGGAGACAAAAAGCAATTTACTAATATGCTATTTAAGGACCATATGGCTTCGTCTAAGAATGGATTTAGCAGACCATCTTACAGTGCCGAATTTATGAACAGATCCTTCAAGTCACTTTTCAGCTCTTGGTTAGTGTTCTCCAAATCAAACAAGGCCTGCACAGACAGACCGCAGAGTATCAATGAAGTCTGATATAACTAGCTGACAATAAAGTACAAATAAGCAGTCAAATAACCTGTGCAACAGACTCTTCAAATTCGGTTGGTTCAGCATCCTTATCTTTATGGATTTTCCTCCTTGAGGTGTACATCTTCACAGATCTGTAATGACTAATCAGTATCAGTTCAGTACCAGGTTTACTCCTGCAAAGGTAGATTTTGTCAAGGACAGGATATCCAATAGGTAGGTAGTTATTAATCTGGTAATTAGCTAGTTATGAAGTAATGATAGTTAAGGCTTTTATGCAGTTAGATACAGGAAGCGTAGGCTCGTAGCTACACATAGTGTCCTCTACATAAACAGAGGGTTGCTTGTACTTCATTAATTGAGAAACAAATACAATTCATTACAGTTTTTTTTTTTAGTGTGGCTACAATTCATTATGGTTTGGTACTGTTCACATGGTATCAGTGTGTGTGGACAAGAATCCTTCGTGATCCTTATCTTCTTTGTTCTCAAGCATCAAATAACTTCGAGCTTCACCAACGGTGACTGAAAATTCTTATCCTTCTATAACTATTCCACAACAATCTTCTTCACAACCAAGTGTTTTATGTGGATATTATAGCCTTAACTGATGCAGACTGGGCTGGTAGTTCTTTAGGTAGAAGGTCTACTGGGGGTTTCTGTATTTCATGGGCTGTAACTTGATTTCCTGGTCTGCCAATAAACAAGATACAGTGGCTCTCTCATCAACGGAGGCCGAGTATAAAGCTCTAGCCAACACAGCTGCAGATGAGGTGCGGTTGTTTCAGCTGTTCAAAGATTTGTTTATTTTCTAGCAGACCATATGGTGACAAACGTTCATTTCTTTTCTCTTGTCGTTTCCCAATCATTTTTTCTCGGCAATGAAACAACGCATAATCACTGAGAGAAGAACCAAGGCACCCATTTTTAAGATAAAACATCTTATGCCATTGAGTACTTGCATCAACAGAGTAAAACACTACTTGAATTAACAGAGTAAATGAGCTTCTTCTTCTTCTTCTTCTTCTTTTTTGTTCCATCAGATTCGGAACACCATTTTATATTATGTTTTCCTTTCTTCACTATATTTTCCCAGACAAAATACAGAAATAACAAAGCCTTCCCCAGTATTGTATGCATACCTGTCAGGTGAAGGAGAATAATGGAGAGATCTGTAGCAGTTCAAGCTATAAACCCTAACCTTTGTTAGATTCACAGGTGACAAACTCTACGGTTCGGCATCATATAATAGGATTGAACGGACGAGATGCACGTTTACTACTAACAACTGGACGGCGTGGATTTAAGTGGGTCACAGTTGTTGAATCTATCCGTCCCTTATATTCATCGTATGGTGACTACATTGGATCCAGACACTTTGATTCAATGCCCAAAATTATTATTGATCCTCATTAGTTGAGTGAATCTTATTCTTATCAAAAAAAAAAAAGAAAAATTATAAAAATTGGACATACACTTTCTGAATCAATAAAAATAAAAATAATATTCACCCTCTTTAAATGAGGATGAACAAAATTGCACTTGATATCTTAACTTATTCAGTATGGGTTAATATTTCATAAATTTTAGGATACTTATATTTAAAAGTTCCTCTTCCTCCTCTCTCCGCTCAATCTTTGTGATCATGAGTTTAGAGTTGAGTTGTTATCGATTTGTTTTCTTTGCTCAATCTTTGTCAATCCCTCGCGGCGTTTATTTTCTCAGTCTATTTAATTAGTTTAATTTTGATTTATTTATTTTGTCTCTGTTTTGTTAAGCTATTCATTTCGTTAAAATATTGCCATTTTTCTTTGTTTGAATGTATTTGTTAGTGATCAAGGTGATAGAGTTTTGTATGTAGCAAGTTTGATTTATGATTTATCTTGCTTGTGTTTGGTTGGTTTATGTGAATTTATTTTGTTAGTGATCGAGTTGTTGTATTTGTATGTCGAGTTTGATTTATGATTTTCGAAAATATATTCGGACGACTATGATTGTATTTTTGCTCATATTGATTTGTGAACGTATAGTTACATTCGATTTCACCTTTGATTGTTGGATAGAGAAATTTATTTGTTTTCTTATTTTTATCCAGTTTCACTTTAATGGTTTGTTTTACAAAAATATAAATAAAAATCCGTGGTGAAATAGTAATTTTAACATTGCATTTGTTAGAGAGAAAACTTTGATGCTACAGAGATATATTATCTATTTTTATTGTTTTATTTATCTGCTTTAAACTCGAGTTTTATTGTGGAGATAAATTTGTTTGGTGCAAAATAGTTATATTTGTTGCATAATTCTTATCTGTTATGTCATTTTAAGCTAGAATTTTATTATCTATCTGACGCAAAATATACAATTGGTATCTCCTATGCAATTGAGATCAACTTATATGTAAAATAACAATTAACCTTTTACAAAGATAAATTTATTTGTACTAAATCTTGTTGTAGGGATAAAATTGTGTGTTGCAGAATATATAATTTTCATCTCATTTAAAAATTGAGATAAATTTATCTATGACATAAAAGAGTTGTTGTTACAAAGATAATTTATAGGTTCCAATTTATGTCATTTACAAAAATAAATTTAGTTTGCAGGATAAAATTGTACTATTTTTTCTTAAAAGAGAGATGAATTCATCATTACTTCTTTTGTGTAACTATGGATTGATTACTCTTGTAAAAACCCAGAAATTTTTGAAATTTTTTTAAAAATAAATTAAATAAATTAAATTTATATTTGGAGATATTCGATCGATTGGTTAATGTGTGTTTCGCAATTTTAGTTATAAGACCCAAGCCCGGGGTCTTTGGTTTTATTTTGCGTGCGTTACATACATGGTGTTTAACGTGGGGGCCCTTGGGGACCCTAAATAATCAGATTTTGGGGCAAAGGGGTGGCAAGAACACATATTTTCCCATTTTCCCCCTCACAACAAATTCCTTCCACCATTATCAAATTCCTTTGAGATATAGGAAGCTTGCATCGTGCTTGACGTGGAATTGAAGACGAATCGTGATTTGGAGCTCGGGAAGGAAAGATCCGAAGCTTGGAACCTAGGGCTTCTACCTCTTCGTCAAATCTTTTGATTCGAAACTTGAGGTAGTTGAATTCGTGTTTAGATTGGGTATTGTTGCGTTTTTTACGGATTTGGGCGAGTTGCGAACTGTCTGTGCGAAACCAGAGATCGACCAAGTCGCTTGGGCTTCGCTCGAGCGACCTTGCTTTTATGAAAGTCGCTCCAGCGACTTGTCCAGCGACAATCCAGCGACCTCCACTGATTTTTGGCACATCCAGCGACTTGTTGGGCAACTTTGACTGATGGTTTTCACCCAAATTTGAGATTATGAACGTTTAAGAATATTTTCACTCATACATGTGGTATATGGGACGTTTGACACAAGCGGGTTTTTTAATGTGGCAATAAACTTCGTACGCCTTTATTCATATTTTCATTTTTCTTTCATTGTGAGATTAAAATGTGATTGGCGTGATATGTGAATGGCCCGTAAAGTGTCAAACTGTGAATTTTTGTATTGCATTGACATGATGCGATTTCTAGCCTCCGACGGGAGATGTGCTAGTTGTGTGATGCCTAGTCTCCAACGGGAGATGTGCTAGTTATATAAAAGGTCTAGCCTCCAACGGAAGATGTGTTAGTATGTTTTAGTGTTGTCTAACCACCAAAGGGTGATGTACTAGTTGGAATATGATAACTGAGTCGATATGAGAACCGCGAATTGACCAAAATGGTTGACATACAGTACTGTGTTCTAGACTAATGGATTATTTGTCAGCCGCGTGTTATTATGAATTGTTCATGAGTCATGCCATATCATTACATATTCATATAATATTGGCAAGAGCACATATTTTGGGGTGTTTAACTGAGTCGATATTATTATGAATTTATTTCGCACGCGTTACATATGTGGTGTTTAACGTGGGGGCCCTAAATAATCAGATTTTGGGGGCAAAGGGGTGGCAAGAGCACATATTTTCTCATTTTCCTCTCTATCTACCACAAGCTCTCCCTTCTCTCTAACCTCACAACAAATCTCTTCCACCATTATCAAATTCCTTCGAGATATAGGAAGCTTGCATCGTGCTTGACATGGAATCAAAGACGGATCGCGATTTGGAGCTCGGAAAGGAAAGATCCGAAGTTTGGAACCTAGGGCTTCTACCTCTTCGCCAAATCTTTTGATTTGAAACTTGAGGTAGTTGAATTCGTGTTTAGATTGGGTATTGTTGCGTTTTTTACCGATTTGGGCGAGTTGCGAACTGTCTGTGTGAAACCAGAGATCGACCAAGTCACTTGGGCGTCGCTCGAGCGACCTTGCTTTTATGGAAGTTGCTCCAGCGACTTGTCCAGTGACGATCCAGCGACCTCCACTGATTTTTGGCGCGTCCAGCGACTTGTTGGGCGACTTTGACTGACGGTTTTCACCCAAATTTGAGATTATGGACGTTTAAGAATATTTTTACTCATACATGTGGTATGTGGACGTTTGACACAAGCGGGCTTTTTAATGTGGCAATAAAATTGACCAAAATGGTTGACATACAGTACTGTGTTCTAGACTAATGGATTATTTGTCATCCGTGTGTTATTATGAATTGTTCATGAGTCATGTCATATCATTACATATTCATATAATATTGGCGTAGATATCTCTACTGGACTTTTAGCTCATCCCTTCATTCTTTCAAGTACAGTTCCGGAGACTTGACACGGATTGTATGGATGCATAGTGGTGCATGTTTTGAGAAGACTTTCATACTAGGAGTTACATAGCATCTTTAGAACTATTTTTTTGAAAGATGTAAACTAACTCCTCTTTTGTTTCTTCTTTTGTTGTTGAAAGCAAATGGTATTGTACTTGTTCAAACTTATATTTTGGTGTGACAGGCTGGGAGTGCCACTCATGAATTGTAATATTTGAAACACTTTATCAATGATGGATTATGAAAATTGTGGTTTGAGAAATTGTGAGATTTAAAAATGGTAAATAGAGTTATGCCATATGTTTGAAAACGAGGGCGTGACAACTCTTGTTTTTAGGGTGGCAGATGATTTTACATATGATGATCTTATTCATAATATTGTGAAGAAATGAGAAAATTTGGCATCGAGTAGCTTCCATATTTTGTATGCTTTATGCGACCATCCAAAATATTGTCTTGACAATGTTGACTATGATGATTTTGGTAATACGGTTTCATTAGTTGCGTATGGTGTGGATTGTCTTGATGTATCCGTGTGTGAGGATAGCTGTTAATATTCGATTGACAATGCTAGTAATAGTGACAGTGCTAGTGGTGAAATTATTGAATATATTAGGAGTTTGTGAAATAGAATAATCTTCTTGAAAAATTTTGCCCTCATAATGATACAATATGGTTATCTACTGATTGGATTAAATTGACTGATTATGTTGGTCAAGATTTCAGATGGGGTGTTGATGAATGTATAAATGCTTTGTGAAAGTTTGCAATTGAGCTTGGATTTATGTATAAGTATTTGAAGAATGACAAAATAAGAGTAACGACATAATGTGCAAAAAGGCCATCACAAGGTTCCAAGTGGTTTATTCATGTAACTTTAACAAAATTGAATAGGTTTTTTCTTTTCTTTGATTAGAAAGTTCAATAATTAACACATATGTGGTTGTACTTTTAATTTGTTGTTCAAAACACCTCGGATGACCTTAAAGTTGGTTGTACATGAAATATTTTGAGGAGGTTCGTGCCAAGCCTTTGTATTCGCGTATGAAGGTTGTGAGACTTTTTTGAGAAGACTTATAGTATTATTAGTTCTAGTTATAACCATGCCTGGTTAGGTGTTGACAAGGCTAGAGGCACTGATGAGTGAATACATTTATCGGCTCAATATCTTCGTTATGGAATTCGTGCGTGAGTAGCATTTTTATAATTGGTATTGCACATAAGATATTTTTTATTCTGTTGCAGAATAATTACTTTAAAGGAGTACTTCACATCATTGATATGATGCCTGAGTGTTCCTATCAAGTTTCAGAGTTTGAAAACATGTCGCCAAATCTATCAGGCTCGAGAAAGTGTCAAGGATCGAAGGAAATATCGAGAGGCCGAGGGTTGGAGTTCAATATGCCAAATTGTAGAATAGCAGAAAGTTCATCTGGATGGTGCAATAATTCCTACCAAACAACCATTTAGTACAGGAAAAAAATTGAGATACTACAAGCTAGTTCATCTAGATGGTTCAAAATATTCATCCAGATGACTTGTGATTTCAGAAGCCACAAGCAGATACTACAGCATACTTCATCCGAATGACCCAAAATAGGTCAACCAGTAAACCTGGGATTGTGAAAATCTCTTTTTGCTGACTGATGAAGGATGTTTTGGAATTGCCTCAAACCCCGTGGAAAAGCCACGTGGAGACCAAATAATGCTTTGGATTAAGGGTACTTTATGCCACTTCTTGTGGACTTTTGGAGAGATTTTACTTAGCCAAAAACATCACTAGTATGCTGAAAAGCCACCATGCTCGGAAGCAATGATGCGCTGATACTTTAGATGGCACGTGAGGGTGCGTGGATGAGTTTTCGGGGACGTGGTTGGTGGTGTTGGAATTGTATGGAGATTCCGAGCGCGGTGGTGGTACAGGATGAGTAAGGGCGGGTCCGCGATCTAACCAGTGGGTAACTAGTGGTAGATTTGAGATCGGACCAGTTGCGGAACAAAGAGAAAAAAGGAATCAGAAGGGAGGATCAGATGAATGTTGATGCTCTAATCAATGAGGCAGAACTTTCGACTTTGATACCATGTTAGAAGTCCATAGGCCTAACTCAACCTTGAAAATTGGTTGACCGACTTATATGTAGAGGAATAATGATCAACATAAGCGATGTGGGATTTTCACTAATATAAATTGATAGCATATCAAAATATATGGTTTTGCATTGGGAGTTATTCTTGTATGTTGAAACCATGCAAATGAGGTGTAAAAATTATAGCAGTTAAAATTTAAAGATGCGAGGAAGAGAATAAAATCCAAATGATAACGAGTAAACAATGAAAATAAAGAATTTTAAAAAACTAAGGAAAGAACTTAGCTCACGGGATGAAGAAGGTGAACACAGGACTCGCCGCGTGTCAAAACTAAAATATTTACAAGAATAAAATTTGTTCTTAAGTTTATATCTTGCTTAAAATTTATAAAAGTTTACATTTTTCTTATAAATAAACAAAAGGATTAAACTGGTGGATCGAATCAAACCATACTATTTTGATTTGATCAGATTTGCAAAATGTCCAAATCAAAATATCGGATTTGATTTCAAAAAATGTCTAAACTGGACCAAACAATCCGACCCACAAATATGCAATTCGACCCACAAATATCATATGGGCTAAATGGGTCGAGTGGTAAGCCACAGAATTCAATTAGACCCGAACAATCTGACCCACAAATATATACTTATACAACTCGATATTGATACGTGGTTGTGGTGAGAGATTGATTGACAGCGAGAATGAAAGGAAAAAATGGTAGGAAGTGGAGGAATTGCAAGGGCGGCTACGACTATAACTAGGACTACGACTATTGCTCTGGCGATGGAGAGGATACCAAGGGCAACGTCGACGGAGAGGATAGCAGGATATGCTTGCTACTTACATCGGCATCTTATAAGATGATCGATTTGTTGACTATAGAAACAAGTGGAGGTGAACTACAGATGAATCAGTTAAGCACTCTACAACACACTCCTGCTAGAGCCAAATTTGGTCTCACCTCATTGGTTTTGAAAACTTATGTAATAGGGAGTGATGCTGATCAGGAAACAAGAAGGTACCCAAAACGAGTTTATATTTACGATTTCAATTCAGATTCCAAATAATGGGAGGAGGCCCCCTCCTAAACACAAGGAAGCCAGTTTGGTGGTTGTTTCCGTAAACCAAAAGATATATGCCCTTATCGGCTATTCTGATTTTTGGGATGTGACGTGAGAAATTGAACCTCATGTTTGAGTTCCTTGATCCTTATGGGTGCAACGCTTGGAGCCGTCTGCCTGATCCCCCATTCATTTCCTTGTACAAAGAAAGCATGGAGTTCGGCGGATAGATTATTGTTGGCGTCAATATTTACGTGCAAGTAGTTGAATAACCTTCTAGTTTTAAATCCCTATATTCCTTGAATGTTGAGAAAAAAGAGTGGAAGTTGCATAATATGACTAACAATGGCAAGGCAGCAGGTGTCGGGGCCTCTGATGATACTATACTTGATAATCCTAGATTAAATGATTGGTACTGTGGGGCTAATGTTGGGGATTATCTGTTGTATCAGCTCAGCCTTCTGGTTGTAATGAAGGGAGCGAAGGTGCATGCATGTGATCTCACCACTGCCGATGACATTGAAGAAGAAGCTCACCCACTACCATAAAAATACACATGACCTACACTTAATTCGCCGTGTTTTTAAAAAATACTAAGAATAACTAAAAATCCCATTTTTTTGTATTTTGTATTTTGTATTTTTTGAGTTCTAAGATGACTTGAACACGTTATGTATGAAAGAATGTTCTAAATATTCTTTTTGTTTGAAGACATTGTGAATGTTGACACAATGTTTATGATTGATTTTGAGACAATGGTGTATTTGCGTAGATTGTTTAGTTCAAACTTATTTTGCTATGAGTTTGGTATAAGAATTGCAGGTTAAGAATGAGATTATAAGAAATTATCGCCAGAAATAATACCTTTCTTGACGTTTTGTATTATCGGCGTTCGTTAATGAATGTTTAGCGACGCTTTCAAAAATTCTTGCAAATACAATCCCGGTGTTTATAAATATAAACATTCCCCTTGTTTTTCAAAAAAATTTACCGACGTTTTTAAGAACCCCACAAATATATTTCTGGCGTTTGCTAAAATGTAGAGAATATCTCATGGTACCAGAAAAGCGATGTCGCTAAAAAATTATTCTCGACATTTTTTTAAACGCCAGGAATATACGCCAACAAGTTTTAGCGACATTTATAAACGTCGATAAGTTTTTCCGACAAAGGTATCATCGAAGTTTTGTACAAACACTGAAAAAGATGCAAAAAAATGCTGAAAAATATTTTCTCAGCGTTTTTGAGACATTTACCGGGGTTTCACAAATGTCGGGAAAGGTCCATTTTGTTGTAGTGTCCACATCCATGATGATGATGATGATTTCTACATCGATGATGATTTGGATAATTACGCTCTTCTTATATTTGGTTTGAATCATGTTATTGATTCAGTCCCCATGTATCTGAGTACTGAGGGTTTGTTGCTCACCTTAGAGACAACCTACTTTGCTTGCTTTGTCTGTACTACACTCGCATCCAGGATAAGGAATGTGGCATCCCATGTACCGTCATTTATCTTTTGACATGCTTGTTTGAACTTGTTCCCTTTGAGATATCAAGAGGGTCAAAGTTTTTGAAACACCTGTAAGAATAAATATGTTCGGACAGTTGATCAGATTCAATTCTAGAAAATAATTCCATTAAATCGATAATAGAATGTATAGAATAGAATTACAATGTAAATTTAAAAAATAAAATACATTACCAACCAAATTTTGTGGAATCACAGTCCCTTAAAACAAATTCGCCACCTCCCGTAGGTGTTGGAGGATCGCTCTAGCACTTGTCTCCCAGGGTAAAACGGCTCACTTGGTCGATGGAACACCACCTGATCAATCACATATCGAACTAACTGTTTGCTTCTCTCTCCATTAAAAACAACAAAAATCATATGAGAAATTTACAAGTCGTTCATTGTTCTTTTAGACTCTCGAAACAAAGACAAGAATTCACTATATATAGAAATCTTTAAGCTCTTGTAACCGCTAAACCCATAAATGGGAGATTAATATGATCATTGATGGACACTAATTCAGGCATGAATGTGTAGTAACAGTCGAGTCCTTTCGGTTGCCTCGTCAAACCCTCAAGTGTCTCAATTTCATTCATAACCCTTTCAAATTTCCAACACCACCATCTCCTAGCACAAAACGCGACACATGCTGACTGCATACTAGACTCAGACTTGCCAATTTCATCAATTTTTATTGCATGGTATCAAATTTTTTCTTGGATTAGTTGTTTTATTCATGCTTTCTCTAACCCTCATTTATGATGCCGCTCTTTTCCTTATCACAATTTGAGTTCTTTCCTTTCTTATGCTTCCATTTCACGATTAATGCTTCGTCACTCTCAGGCTTAGGTCACTGTAATTCTTCTCTAATTACTTATTGAATGCTTGAATTGTCCCCCGTTTGTTTCAAGGATTGAATTGAGGATAACTTAGACTTGAGAACTATGTACAAGATTACTAGTATCTAAGATGACTGATGGCAACATATAGTATGTGTCAACTGGCTAATGCTTGGGGTATATGGATGAGTATTATGGTAGGTTCATGGAGGAGGAGATTATTCTCGAATGGAGATTATTGAACGCCAACAAGCAGCTAATAGGGACAAGGAAATGCACTTAGGACCTAAGCGACAACAAATCTTATGACAATGCAAGTTTTAGTCTTGCTTCTTGAGTTATATTGTTCGATTGGTGCACACATGTTCTTATACTTATTGGTCAATTTAAGCTTTAGTCATATCCTTCTTTGTTATGGATATCACATAATAGTTTTGAAAGCACATATACTTTATCCTTTCTCAACACCTCCCATCGACAACCACTTAATCACTTCTCTCTTTCTCTCTCCCAACCAGATGGTGACATCGTCGTTAAGTTGTGTTTGAGACACAAAGGCACAAAGCCTGTGTAAGTCTCTCAACCATGTTCTCCTATTTCTAGTGTTTTAGATCTTCATTTTCACCTTTTTTTATCTTCTTCTTGATAAAGAGAAAATCGTGTAACCCCACCGTACCTGAATGTCAATCCGTGGAGGTTATTCAGACGATTCCAAGCCAACAATTGGTTGACTATGAGTTCCCTATCAACTTCACCTGACTAGTTTAGGTCGCTCCAAACTTGACTTGAACCGACCAATGCACCCCCTTATCAGAGACTTTTTAGCCTGTTAAAACATCACCACAGATGCGTTGCCCACCACACACCTCCCACCAGTGACCGCTTCATCTCCTTCTGTGACACCCCAGCTAGGCTGTGGTGCCAGCTGTGAGGCTGGCGTTCGGGAGATGGAGTCTCAGTAGGACATCTGCGTGGGTGATCAAGGGTCCCACTTTGCTTGGTGGACTTAAGTTCAGTGATATTTATAAGATTATGTACCTTCCTTATACAAGACCTTTTAAAAAACCATGAGGCTGCCAAAATTTATTGGAACTTCACAGTTAAGTGTGCTCGTCCTGGAGCTATCCAAGGATGGGTTTAGAAAAATTGGGGATGAGGAGATCGCAGAGTAATTATTCAATGCTCTTGGAGTACCACTTGGCATTCCCAACAATTCACAACAAATTTCTCAGATGGGACATCAAAATACACTTTTTTTGGGTTATAGGGAGACAAGAAATGACCGAACATGGTGTTGTAGTGCGGTAACTCATTGGTCGAGAGTAACATTGCGCATGGTACTCTAGCCAGAGATCATCACACATTTAGAGCTACGATCAATATGTGCATTATTGCAGGTGAGAAATGTTCCTTCCATTTTTTGAGAGGCAAAACCGTTAATCTCCTGAAACCTATAAAACTTGAATCTTTCTCACCCGCCGACTGACAAGTTCGAAACCATCTGCATGGTGGCGGGTTGGATCGGTCCTGTTGGATTGAACACGTTGGATGGGTATTTGCTCTCCCCTAAATTCTATCATTCTATGCGGTGTCTTTCCTTTTTCCTTTTTGTATGACGATTGTGAATCTTTTTGACTAAATATAACTCCAGTCTCACTCTATTATAGGTGCAAAATTCTAAATGAAGGTCACCATATCCATTTTCGGCGACCTGGTGAGTACAAAATTTTCTGCTTTTAGCTGTTATTTGAAATATATTTTGGTTAGAGTTTCTTGTGAGCTTATGTTAATATTATCCTCCATACACAAAATCTCAATGTAGAGGAAAGCCTCATTCCTATAAAGATGATGTAGTTGGTAGAGTTGTTCGAAAGAGACTAGATAAAATTGTGCGAGGAGTGGATATTAGTCAACTAATTGTTGTAGTAGGTACAGAAAATGCTTCAATTTCTTAAGATCCTCATAGGGACGTGCTTGTGTATGTGCATGCTTGTGTGGGGTGGAGAGAGACTGTTGTCTTTTTTCGTTAACTTGTGTTTCATTAAAGTTTCTTGTGAGCTTATTGTAACTTATGTTAGCTATTCATTCACAGGATTACCTAGCAAGGATTCAACTTTGTGGGAAGATGTTGAACGTAAAATGGTGATGAAGGACACAACAGGTTAATGTTTCTATACGCAGAACACATTATCATGGATAGAGAGTAGCTACTGTAATGCATGATGGTGGTAAACTCATTTATGTTTTCTTTCAATTCTCATTTAGCTTATAAGTTGGTATTTTTGTTGGTTTAGTAACTTATCTGGAGTCCAAATTGGGGTGGGGGGTGTTTTATGACACTAGCAACATGCTTACCTAATGTTACTTGACCTAGAGGTTTTTCACAATTGGTTGATGGTATTCATACTTTAATAGTTTGTTCGCCTTGTAGCTTGAATAAATAGATGAATAATACGGCAAACAACCTTGGGGCTTTAATATGAGAAGAAGATTTGAATTCTTTTGTGTGTGTATGCATGTCTTTCACTCCCCCCTCCCCCTCCCCCTCCCCCTCCCGCCCCCCGAGAGAGAGAGAGAGAGAGTTAGTTTTAAATTACTCCAGAAGAAACATAGCGCTCTCTTATTATGTTGTTTTAAATTTCTCTAGAAGAAACATGTTGAGATGATCGCTACATATGTATCTAGATTCCTGCTATTTGCTCCTTTCCTCCCTCTCTCCTGCCCTCCCTCTCAGTCTCTCATTCCGAAAAGAGAACAACGGCCTTTTCTCTGAGTTGTTCTCAGGATTTGATTAATCTTCTTCAACTCTTGAGGCTTCAACTCTAAAACTTTTTCAGCTCTAAGGATTCGATTTCCGATGATGACATGCAAAAAAATCAATTGTAACCTTTTCACCAACTAATTTTAATTTTGTGTTGCCTTGTATAGAATGAAAATGGGATAGAAATGTTGTATTATGAAGGTGGACTGAGTGCATAGGAGTTCTACTCAATTTTTATTGGCTGAAATGCATTTACATTGTGGACGAATAACCTAACAGACTTAACCAAAATATTTTGATCTACTGGCTCCGCCCGATAGCATGTATAGATATAAAAACACTTTATGCAGGGTTGTGCCCAATGATGGAATCATGCATTCTTGCATGAAACTATTTTTCTCACTTATACTATGGGTCATTTATATGATCACTTGACACACTTAAACACCGTAAGCCATCCCTTTTTGCAGTGTTTTATGTCTAAGTTTGAGGTTGTTGTTAATGTGAAGTTGTTCAACATTGCAGTTGATGTTTCGAAGGCGGCAATTGTAACGCTTCATATAAACCATTAACCCAATAATTTGTTGGAGCCTAGTCATGTGACCAAAAATGCTTAAATCTAAGTAGCTAGTAATAGAATACATGGCTTATTATATACCTAAGATCACCCATGTCGACTTTTCATGTGAGACGGAGTGTCACAATCTCCCTATCTTTAAGACTTCGCGCCCTCGCGAGAGTTAAACACTAGATTCACTACGGCCTAACCCTGAGTTTGTTTTCTAGTGGCTAAACAAACTCCTAGCCCCACTCACTTGTTTACATGGGTCGCTCTGATACCATCTATAACGTCCGTGTAAACCATTAGCCCAATAATTTGATGGAGCCTAACCACATGGCCTAAAATGCTTAAGCCCAAGTTGCTAGTAGTAGAATACATGGCTCATTATATATCCAAGATCATTCTTGTAGACTTTCCATGTGGGATGGGGTGTCATAGCGATGGTGTTATTACTAAGTAACCATAAAGAAGATGAAAAAACAAATTCAAACCATCTATTTAGATTTGTTGACACTAAAGAGCTTTGGGTCATTCTCTTCCCTGGCTTTGTGTCTTTGAGAAGATAAAATAACTTCTTGTTGTTCCCTCCAAACTTTAAACCTAGTCACAGGTTTCAATCGCTTTAATCGGTCTTTTAGTTATTAGACAAGATTCTAACCGGAGCAGACGTTCGGCAGAAAAAGGTAGGTGCAAAGGGCCATTTTTTCTTACAGAGAAAGCCATTTCTTTCTCTGGCCTGATGAAATTCAATAATTTCTTTGCTCATTCATATTTTCTTGTAAATATGACATTGAAAGTGTAGAAGTGCTAACTTTTTCAAAAGAATTCATCCAAGTATTCATACATAGATATGCATAGGGTTTTTGGACTAGCATAAATATGTCCTAGGTACCACTGCAATTCTTGCACAAAAGGCACATGCCTCTCTCTCTGATTGGTGCTAGAGGGCAAGAGGTTGTTATAGGGATGTCATTCTCCAATATCTACCAACCCAAACTTGACTTGGGACATGACCCATGTTGCCATTCTCCCAGTCCATGGGTTATACCGAGACATCTCCCACTCATTCACTGATTGATTTTTCTAGTTGCTAGCTCAAGAAGTGTACCAAATAGTTGTTGCTGGTACTTTTGAAGAATGATATTTCCAGAAAGTATTCTAATCACCGAGGGAAAGTTGAAGTTGGGTTTTAAGTGATGATATTTTCTTTTTCTATGCAAAAAAATGTATTAATTACTGAAATATGAGATTACAATGGTTAAAGGACTTCAAAATAGTTGTCATAACAACGATCAAATCCAAATTCTAATTGTGTTGACGCTCGATAGGCCGACAATAACTTTTCAGTTAAAGCCTTGGATCACCGCAAGGTTGGGCAAGATACCACCCAAAACAAGAGACCAAAAAAGTCCAAAATTCGGGAATTGTACCTTACAAAGCAGCACAGATGATAAGAGAAGATTAAGAGTAAGAATCGGCAGCAACCAATAGCTCCTCAAACTTGTATCCAAACTGTTTTATAGTAGAGAATCAAAACTATAGCAGTCTATCCAATTGTAGTTTAACTAGTTGAAAACTCGATATTTGTAGCAACACATTCTTGAACACCCTGTAGGCATTTTCCAAACTGATGACACTCTGATACTAAAGTCAAAACTTGCAGAACCAAAGCGCAATACTAAGAACATAGTAATTGATAACGTACCTAATTTTAGGATATGATTTATAAGCCAACAAATGTCTTAATTTTGTAGCAAAATAACTTAGGATCTTTCCCTCCTTGCATGTTGCCAAAAATGGTCGTTCGTTTGTTGCATAGTAATTTTCCTAACAGAGATATCTTGTCAAATCTTGTAAATTCTTGTTCGAATACTTGCTGATTATGGAATATTCTGACTGCCATATCGAGTGGTGTGTCGATTAATATGGCATGGCGATGGCCACACATCGAGCCTCCATCTTCGGTCGACAATCTCTCATCATAGGCTATTTGGTAATACACAAGCCGAAGATTCTTGGGCCCTGTTCGGAGTTTGGCCACTCATTCTGGATGCGGATTCCATTTGGCCGACACGACCCATCATGCTCATTACTCGATCGATATGTTCAACCCATTATCTCGGACATAGGTCGGCCCAATAATTCAGCCCATTACAAACTTAATGAAGTAAACACAACAGATTAAGTGAACACAAAAAATGCAGTAAATACTTTATTGTTATATATAAGCACATGTTGAGTTTTATCGGGGAGTATTCTCTACCGAGTGTTAAAATTCATGGAGCAATTTTTTTGTCCCTAGAGTTCCATGGTAAATGTAGGTGGGCAGCTGGAGATGCAAGCCGAGGAGAAAGAGTCGAGCTATAAAAATGATAGAGCTACATATAAAAATCCGATTGGGATTTTTGATTATTATATTTTGGTTAGGTTTATTCGTTAAACAGACAAAATTAATTTATGTGAAATAATTGTTTAATTTTACAAATGGTAATAAAAAAGAGTTTTAATAACGTGATGAGAAATTGAGATGTTACAGTACTAGCGTGTGAAATTTGTTGGAATTTTAGAAGGATTGTGAACGAAATTGAGACATTGAAAGGTCTCGTAACTGAAAGTTCTCAACAACTACAACTCATTCATGTCTGCATTGATTCCATCAATTGGTGTCCATTGATGTAATGCCCTGAATTTCAAACACATTAATTTAAAAGAATAAAGTAACCAAATACTATCGTTTCATTTAAAATAAGAGTTTAGTACAAAAGATAATTGAAATGCATTTCAAAAAGGATTGTTTACACCCTATGAAGCACGGACACGCCTCGGAGGTCCCCGTATGCGTGTCGGACACTCTGGGGACACAAATACGCTAGAGACATGCCGACAAACGTATGAGACACGCCGGAAAATGTGTCCACGTCATTTTTAATTTTTTTCGAAGGGGAATACGTGTTGGACACGCGTCAGACATGGGAGTGACACGGCAGGGACTTTATTGTTATTTTTTTATTTTCAGAGGTAAATACATTATTACATATATATATATATATATATATATATATATATATATATATATAGGGGTACTTATTTTAAGGTCCTTTCTATTAGTCTTTATTAAGTTTTCATCCCATACACTTTTGAACATTAATTTCCAGTCCTCATTTTCTGTAAATACCGAACCAGCCCCCAGTAAACTCTGACCATGGTTTATTCGGATTACACCATAAGCCCCTAAAATCACGGTGACAGAAAATCGATCGCGCCGGAATAGGAAATCTCGTCCAGAAATCCCTAAAATTAAGCCTAAAATGATAAACGTAATCCCTAAAATTAAGCCTAAAATGATTCTCCAAATTTAACCTCACCAAATCAAATATCCCAACTGTTGAGTCCTCACCATCAATTGACTGGACCACGGTATAATCCATAGGGCCTAACATGCCTTCAGAATTTTCATTGTTGCCGTCTCGATTACCAATATCAAATATCCCAACTGTTGAGTCCTTAACAAGTACCTCTATGTCTTCATATTCGGCATTCTCTGCAAGCCCGAACATCGTACCCAAGTCGTCATTGTTGTCCAATAGTAGATTTTCATTGTCAACCAATGAGTAACTCAACACCACGGATTCAGGGTCCAAATGATGCCATCTATCACATACCTTGTTCACCACCTGCACAAAGTTCCAGCTGCGATCTATCCGAATTGCAGCAATCTTTTCATTATGCCTACAAATCAGTATCAAACCACCATCCATTGCAACAATCATGTAGCACAAAAGGGGAAAAATCGGTATTACCTAATTTAAATGTCAAGCGGCAACGTGACACAAAAAATATAGTTGCCCCAAATTTACAATGTTCAGCAAATATACCATAATTACTCAAACATATTATCACTTCCAAATTTACAATGTTCAGCAAATATACCATAATTACTCAAACATATTATCACTTACAAATTTACAATGTACAGCAAATATACCACAAATTTCCTAATGTACCATAATTTTAACTTACCAAATTGACGAACATGGTAAATTCCCATTAAAATTTGAGTTATGGTCGTCCATGGTATATTTGCTTGATTTATGGTAAATTCAGACAATACGCATGGTAAATTTTGTCACCCCCATCAAAATGCGCATTATGGTGAATTTCGTAATCATTATGGTAACTCAAACATATTATCACTTACAAATTTACAATGTACAGCAAATATACCACAAATTTCCTAATGTACCATAATTTTAACTTACCAAATTGACGAACATGGTAAATTCCCATTAAAATTTGAGTTATGGTCGTCCATGGTATATTTGCTTGATTTATGGTAAATTCAGACAATACGCATGGTAAATTTTGTCACCCCCATCAAAATGCGCATTATGGTGAATTTCGTAATCATTATGGTAAATTTACAGATGGTAAATTTTCACCAGTATGTCAAACCCTTTGGATTCGGTGCCCCATTCGAATCACAAAATTAGACCCACAATGCGTTAATCATCGCAATAAATTTTGGGTTTCAACATCAACCACCGTAATATCGACATAACGAAAATAATCATCAGAACTTACCAAAATCTTCAGTCCAAACCGGTGATTAAATACTTCCGGGCAGAGAACTTCAAGTTCCAATAATGGGACTTTACGGGGCAGAGAACTTCAAGTTCCGGCGATTGAACACTTCGGGCCAAAGAACTACTTTTTTCCGGTGATTAAAAACTTCGGGACAAATCAAATCCGTAACAAAAATAATCTGTGCAAAATTCGTGAAAAACAAATCAAATCCGTAACAAATCAAATCCGTGACAAATCAAATCCCTTAAAACTACCATTTCCGTAACAAATCAAATCCGTAACAAATAGTATCTGTGAAAAAATTCGTGAAAAACAAATCAAATTACTAATATTTCGGCCACATATAGTAATATTTCCATAACAAATGAAATCCGTAACAAATCAAATCCCTAAAATTAAGCCTAAAATGATAAACGTAATCCCTAAAATTAAGCCTAAAATGATTCTCCAGATTTAACCTCACCAAATCAAATGTTAACTACACAAAGGGTAACATGGTAAACCATCTCTCAAAAGTAATGGCAAAATTGTCCATCTACACTATTATAGGATGATAACATAATTCTGAAAAGTGGATGGGATGAAAAACTAAGTCGGAGGAGTAGAAAGGATCCTAATTTAATTTACCCATATATACATATATATATATATATATATTATAGAAAGACAATTAAGGGTTTAGTAACCCTAAAATACCATGCGACGTCTATAGTTTCTTTGAGCCCCATCAACAGTTCTTCCTCCGATAGCTATAGTGCATATTCCGACGTCCTCCTTGTTCTCCATCTCTGGTGCGTCTCTCTCTCTCTCTCTCTCGCGTTCTATCTCGTCTCTCTCTTCTCTCTTCTCTCTTCTCATGCAGAAGTTCATCAGTAAAGGGTATTATATAATCAATAATATACTAATATAAAATATTACTTATCACTGTTATCAATACTACTACTGATAATATAGTATGTATATAGACTGTATTATATAATATATGTAGGTACTAGTCTACTATAGTATTATATAAGTACTAAATATATAGCTGTACTACTCTGCTAGAGACTAGAGTACTATATACATATAAAATATCAGTACTTTGACTACTGACTACTTGTTCACTGGAGTATTACATAAGTACTGAAATATCAGTATTGGTCTACTAGTACTACTGATAATATAATATGTATATAGACTGTATTATATAATATTTTTATGTACTAGTCTACTAAAGTATTATATAAATACTACTAGTTATACTAGTCTGCTAGAGACGAGAGCATTATATAAGCATTGATTGACAAGTGACAACTTGTTTACTAAAATATTATATAAGTACAGATTGAATACTTGTTTACTAAAGTATAATATTAGTATTAGAGTATTATATAATATCTATAGTACAGAAGACATATATATACATATATATTAAAATTATATATACTAATTATATATGTGTGTGTGTGTGTGTATGTGTATACAGGATATGTCTTCTTCAACAGGTGCTAGTAGCACACCTCAACTTTCTACCGGAGAGGATACATTGTCACTTTGGAGGTTTGTAACTAGATTAGAAAAAGTTAGTGAAAATGGAGGAAATTTCAAATGGAATTGCAACTTTGTGGTGTGCAAAAAAAATGGCTCTTACACAAGGGTTAAGGCTCATCTGTTGAAAATTAAGGGCGAGGATATAAGGGTGTGTTTGAAAGTAACAAGTAAAGATATTGCCGGGTTTCATAGGTTGTTGGAAGAAGAGAGCATAAAATCAAAACAATCTTGTCCAAAAAAAGTAGAAGAGAGCATAAAATCAAAACAATCTTGTCCAAAAAAAGTTTCATTGCCTCTTTCTAGTGCATCTCTTACGGGCATAAGTTTCAATCAAATACAATAAGGGTTGGGATCAAAAAGGAGGAGGGGAAGTACCTGTGAGAGTGATAATTCGATTACTAAAGCTTTTAATGTTGGGGCCCGGGATCAATTACATGGTGAAATTGCTCGAATGTTTTACTTCGGGGGCTTGCCTTTCAACTTGGCAAGAAATCCTTACTATGCAAGCTCATATACTTTCGTTGCAGATAATGACATATCGGGATATTCACCACCAGGCTATAACTTGTTGAGAATCACATTGCTTTAAAGAGAAAAGGGCAGACATTGAATGACTGTTAGATTCTATAAGAGGCACATGGAGGGAGAAGGGCTTGATGATTGCAAGTGATGGTTGGAGTGATTCTCAAAGAAGACCTTTAATCAACTTTATGGTGGTCATTGGAGGTTTACCTATGTTTCCTAAGGCTGTTGATTGTTCAAGGGACAAAAAGGACAAATATTTCATTGCTTCTTTAATGAATGAGGTAATCATAGAGGTTGGACCTAAGAATGTGGTTCAAATTCTAATGGACAATGCTCCAAACTGCAAAGCGGCAGGCAAATAATTGAAACACAATATCCTCACATTTATTGGACTCCTTGCGTAGTGCAGACTCTCAATCTTGCTTTGAAGAACATTTGTGCCGTGAAAAATGTGGAGAGTAATTCGATTGTTTATGACGAATGTAGTTGGATTAGCCTCATTATCGGTGATGCAGTTATCATTAAGAATTTCATAATGAATCACTCCATGAGGTTGGCTATTTTTAATGAATTTGTTTATTTGAAGTTACTTTCAATCGCGGAGACTCGTTTTGCTTCTTCCATTGTGATGCTCAAGAGGTTTAAGCTCGTTAAGCAAGATCTTCAATCAATGGTAATTAATAGTCAATGGAATACTCATAGAGAAGAGAATGGGGCATCATTTGTGAGGGATATCTTGTTGAAAGAAGAGTGGTGGGATGATGTGGACTACATTCTATCATTTGCTTCACCTATTTATGACATGCTTAGAGAATGTGACATGGATAAGCCTACTCTGCACTTGATTTACGACATGTGGGATACTATGATTGAGAAGGTAAAGTGTGCCATCTACAAGCACAAGAAGATGCAATTGGAAGACAATTTGGAGTTTTATAATGTGGTTCATCAAATCTTGATAGGTGGAACAAGAATAATACACCCCTTTATTGTTTGGCACATGCACTAAATCCAAGGTAACTGCAACATAACCTTACCATTTTAATTAATTTAGTTTAAAGTTTATTCTCATGCCCCTCTCAGTTTTTTATTTGCTTTGTAATTTAGGTATTATAGTGACATATGGCTTCAGGAAGATCCAAAGCGAGTTCCTCCATACAAGGATGAGGAGGTTACAAATGAGAGAAAGAAATGTTTGAAAAGATACTTCGATAATTCCACAGAGCGTACCAAAGTAAATATGGAGTATGCCAAGTTTTCAACCAAAGAGGGGTCATTTGCTGATGTTGATTTTATTGAAGATAGATGAAATATGGATCCTCATAGTTGGTGGGTTGTTCATGGTGCATCTGCCCCAATTCTTCAAAGTTTGGCTTTGAAGATTCTTATCCAACCTTCTTCTTCGTCACGTTGTGAGAGAAATTGGAGTATATACTCCTTCATCCATTCATTGAAAAGAAACAAAATGACACCCCAACGGGCGGAAGACTTGGTGTATATTCATAGCAACCTCCATTTTTTATCAAGGAGAAGCCCACAATATTGTCAAGGAGAGACCAAGATGTGGGATCTTGCGGGAGACCAATTCGGATCACTTGATGAAGTTGGGATGCTAGAGGTTGCGAACCTCTCACTTGATGAACCTGAAATGGAGGTAGTCGTATTGACAGATGATGGAGATGGAGATGGAGATGGTGGTGAATTTGGTGATGAACAAGATGAAGTGATGGAAGTTGGGTCTAATTAGTAGTTAAAATTTGAAGACAAGACAATTATTTTAATGTCTCTTTGATTTTTATTGAATTTATGTTCTTGTGTTTGAGTAGTATTAATGTTTTTTCATTAATCTTATTTAGTACATATGTAAATATATATTATATAGAAAAAAATTGTCATGTCCCCGCCACGTCCGTGTCCTCATTTTTTAAAAAATCTCGTGTCCCGTGTCTGTGTCTATATTTGTGCTACATAGTTTACACCAAAAAGACTTTAAAATAAAGTCAGAGCAGTCTACATCTAGTCTAGGTAAACCATAGCTCCATTGGGTCTTCTTCGGAGTAAGCGCCATCGTGAGGTAGATAGTCTAGTCTGGCTCTGTTATCGTCAGTACCTGGCATGAAACGCTAATGGCAGAAGAAAATTGCACCATGAGTTTTGGCACTCAAAAAGTTACCCTACTCTTAAGTTTCCTTTTGAATATTTTAGAATAACAACATGATATGAAATGTACAAAAGTATGGAATAATCAAAGTTTAATGACATCATGTGATAAGATAAGTGTAGAAACAATAAGTACAAGCAAAACTGAAATAATGTAATTGAAATCATCCGAATGGTTTATCCCAGTGTGTATCAGTTTCCAAAATATCTCATAAGTCCTCGACTTGAGTCAATATATTCTAAAGTATGACCACGTCATATAATTTCATCAATTCTTCTAAGAATGACCCCGCCATTTATTTTAATTTAAGATTTTTAACAATGATAATTCTAAAGTATGGTGCTTCTGAACGATAACGATCTAGACCAATCGTGCTTCCCAACCACAGTGCCCCACCACACCGTTCCTATTCGTCATGTTCCCAATCAATATGTTTTTCCTAACATTATATCTTTTCGATATCGTGCCGAAACAAATTACGTTTTAGTTTATGCAAGAAGGCTATAAGACTACAAAGGGCATGGTGAGACTAGATATAATTGAGACTCAAGCGTAACTTGGCTAAACGCATGACACGACTAAATGCAGTGCTTGGATAATGCATCGCTTGGGTCCAACACACCTCTGGTTTAAGTCAAAACTCGACTTAAGTCGCATCACGGCTACAACACACACATAAATATTCCCATGAAGAATATAATCCACAACAACTAAACGTATGACAATCTTAGTGTGTTTTAACATTTGGGTATCCATGGGATACCCTGAGTATCAATATTTAATCATCGTCTAAATAATTAGAGTGTATTCATGATATCATGCAACTAACATTTATCATATCAAGATCGTAAAATCAAGGCACTTGCATTTAAGTAATTGAAATATAATTACATAACAATAAGATTGATATGTTATAAATAAATATTGATTGAATTAATTCTAAAAAGTTATTTAATAATTATAATACGAGGTAAATATATTTGATGAAATGTTATTGTAAGTATCGTAAAGGTGTAAGGTTTTAAACAGAGTTTTTACAAAAATTAAGTTTAAATGATAATTTAGAGTTTACCTAGTATAAATATGATTGTAGTCTAAAATAGGATTTAAGTATTTAATTTAATAGAAGTTTATTAGGTTCTTTTGTAATTAAATTGAAATAAGCGTATATTCTTAGTTTTCATAGGCGGGATAAATTTGTCATTACACAAACTAGTGGGGTAATTATAATGAACTAACTTATAATTTATAAAATAATAATCCTGGGGTACAATTTGTAGTTAATAAAAATATAGTTTACAATAATAATATAAGAAATTGTCAAATAAACACAATTGTGGAATAAATTTCTGATACTTTCATTCATTGTAGTCTTACAATAATATAGTACAAACATTTACAAGGAAAGAATCAACGATACAAGGAAATATTTACAAGGAAAGAATCAACGATACAAGGAAATATCCTACAGTCAAGGTAGAAAAAAAAGGCGAATACTTAATCAAGGATATTGACCATATCAAATCAAATCCTTAATTTTAACACTCTCCCTCAAGTTGGAGCATGGATATCGCACATGCCTAACTTGTCTAAAGAGACATCAAAAACATTGCTGGCTACAGCTTTAGTAAGAATATCGGCTAGTTGATCTTCAGACTTCACGAATGGAAAAATAATGATCCCAGCTTCAAGTTTTTCTTTGATGAAGTGCCTATCAACTTCTACATGCTTCGTCCTATCGTGTTGAACTGGATTATGAGCAATTTCTATAGCTGAAGTGTTGTCACAATACAACTTCATTGCGTCATGATAGTCAACACCCAATTCCCTAAGCAAGTTCTTCAACCATAGTAACTCACAAACTCCAAAAGCCATCCCTCTATACTCAGCTTCTGCACTTGATCTTGCCACTACTGGCTGCTTTTTACTCCTCCAAGTCACAAGATTTCCCCCTACAAAAGTAAAATATCCTGATGTAGATCTTCTGTCATTAGCTGAACCAGCCCAATCTGCATCAGTGTAACCTTCTACCTTCAAGTGATTATTCTTGGTGAACAATAACCCTTTACCTGGAGCAGACTTCAAATATCTTAAAATACGTTCCACGGCATCCATGTGAGGTTTACGAGGATCATGCATAAACTGGCTCACTACACCCACTGAATAAGCAATATCTGGCCTTGTGTGGGACAAATAAATCAATTTTCCCACAAGTCTCTAGTACCTTGCCTTATCAGTAGAAGTTGCATCCAAACAGTGAAACAACTTATGATTTTGTTCAATAGGAGTATTTGCAGGCTTACATCCAAGCATACCTGTTTCAGTTAACAAATCAAGAATGTATTTTCGTTGAGATAAGAAAATACCATTCTTTGAGCGCGCTACCTCAATCCCAAGAAAGTACTTCAAGTCTCCAAGTTGTTTCATTTCAAACTCCAAAGCTAAGTATTGCTGTAGGCTCTCAATTTCATCTTGATCATCATCTGTCACCACCATATCATCAACATAGATAATCAAAGCAGTAATTCTACCATTTTGGTGCTTCAAAAACAAAGTGTGATCTGAGTTGCTTTGTTTATATCAAAAGTTCTTCATAGACTTGGTGAATTTGCCGAACCAAGCTCTTGGAGATTGCTTTAACCCATATAAAGCTTTCTTGAGTTTGCACACGGTTGGAATATTGGAGTATTTCTCTATACCCGGAGGGGGATCCATATACACTTCTTCTGTAAGATCTCCACGCAAGAAAGTATTTTTTACATCAAATTGAAGAAGTGGCCAGTTCCGGTTAGCCGCCAAAGACAGGAGCACTCTAACTGTATTAAGTTTGGCAACAGGTGCAAAAGTTTCTTGATAGTCAATCCCATAAGACTGTGTATATTCTTTTGCAACCAACCGAGCTTTATACCTTTCAATTGTCTCATCCGCCTTATGCTTGACCGTAAACACCCATCTACATCCCACGGTTTTCTTTCCCTTTGGTAGACGCACAAGCTCCCAAGTATGATTCTTTTCAAGTGCTGTCATTTCTTCTGCCATGGCTTGGATCCATTTATCATCTGCTAAAGCTTCCTGCATTTTACTAGGAATAGGAACAGACGATAACTGTAGCACAAAGGACGCATATGACTTGGATAGTTTTTGGAAAGACACATGATTACTAATGGGATATTTAGCTTTGCATTTAGGATTAGGCTCATATTGAATGGGTGGTATACCACGATTAGAACGAGCTGGAAGACGATATTGAGACACTTGAGATTCAAAAATAGTACCATCATTGAAAATAGGATTAGGAATAGTGGATACCTCTAAAGGAATCTCAGGAGAAGATTGACCCAGTGGTTGTGTTGGATTATTAAGAGACATTGTACTATCATGGAGAGGATTATCTTCGATGTTTGAAGTCGTTGGTTCAGCAATTGGTAACTCTTCCCTTTCATCTGAAAATTTACCCTTGTCTGTAGAATCTCCAGACAGAAAAATATTTTCTGAATTTCTAGGAAAAAATGCCTCCACTTCTTCATGATTTATCATTTTTTCCTGATTCTCCCCCTGAAGTGAAAAATCTGTAGTCACTGGCCTATAAAACAGTTCTTTCTCATGAAAGGTAACATCCATGGAAACATAAAGCCTCCGAGAAGATGGATCATAACACTTGTACCCCTTTTGATTGACCCCATATCCCACAAAAATACACTTTAAAGCCCGAGACTCAAGCTTATTCCGTTGACGCGGATGTAAACGTACATAGACCACACACCCAAAAATTCGAGGGGCCAAAAGCACTACTGGTGGAAGAGTGTAGTGATCAGAGAGAGCATCCAATGGCCTTCTAAAATTGAGAACGCTAGATGGCGTACGGTTTATTAAGTAGACCGCTGAATTCAGAGCTTCACCCCACAAGTAAGAGGGAACATGACCCCCAATCAAGAGAGATCGAGTAACTCCCAATAAATGTCTATTTTTTCGCTCTGCAACACCATTTTGTTGAGGGGAATCTGTACAAGTTGTTTGGTGAATAATCCCTACTGAGTGCATGAAATCCAACAATTCTTGCTTTATGTATTCTTTGTCATTATCAAAACGAAGGACTTTTATTGGAATGCCAAACTGAGTAGTCACCATTTGATGAAACATGCGAAAAATTGAGCAAACCTCACTCTTGCGCTTAAATTGATAAAGCCAAGTCATTCGAGTGCAATCATCCACAAAAGTTACAAACCACCTCATCCCATTAAGAGTAGAAATTGGTGCCGGTCCCCAAACATCCGAATGAACTAATGAAAAAGGTAGATTTGTTTTGCTATTACTCAAATGGAAAGTAGTACGGTGGCTTTTCGCCATCACACAAGTTTCGCAAATAAAATCTGAAAGATTACATCCACTAAATAGTGAAGGAAATAATCTCCTAAGATAGCCAAAAGAGGGATGTCCTAGTCTCTTATGCCACAACCAAATTTCCTCCTTTTTCTTATTCACCAAATCTTCAGTCACCACATGAGCTTGCCCATTTTTGTTGAGATGTTGGAACCCATCCTCCAGATAGTACAATCCTCCAACTTGTCTACCACTGACAATCTTCTCCTGAGTATGGATGTTCTGAAAGACACAGTGAGTAGGAAAAAATAGAGCAACACAATTATGAGATTTGGTTAATTGATTTATGGAGAGAAGATTACAATTTAATGATGGCACAAATAAGACATCTGTGATAGCTAATGTGGGAGATAATGGAACTGTACCAACTCCAATAACTGGAGATGATACACCATTGGCATTGGTAATGGTGGTTTTGGAACATTTGGGGGATAAGTGACTAAATCTATAACGATCACAAGTCATATGATCTGTTGCGCCAGAGTCAATTATCCAATCACTATTTCCAATAAAAAAACATACCAGTCTTAGCAGTAAATCCAAGAGTTGTGGCTAGATTCTCTTTTGAATTAGGGTCCTCCTCCTTAGCATTGGAAGACACATAAGACGCCTTTTTGCCCTTTGGATGCCAATCTGGAAACCCATGGAGTCGAAAGCACGTATCCACCGTATGACCAGTACCATTACAATGAGTACACTTCCGATCCTTCTTTGAAGTAGGAGTTTTCAGAGAGGCCATTACAGCCCCTTCTCCCATCTTTCCTCCAAGCATAGCATCTTGGCGATTAGCTTCCGCACAAACCATAGCATAAACAGCTTGTATGTTGGGAAGTGGTTTGGCAGCAAGTACACGGCCTCGAACCCCATCTAATTGAGGGTCAAGACCAGCCAAAAACATATACACACGTTGAGAATTAACCTTTGTGGTATATGTTACAATATCATTGGCACATTTCATCATACAATCATCAATTTCATCAAGTTCCTGCCATATTTTCTGTAGGTTGCCAAAAAAAGAAATAACCGAACCTCCATTCTGGTGGACAGAAATTACCTCGCAGTGTAGTTGATAAGCTTTTGATGCATCTTGATCAACCGAATATGTCTGTTTAACTGCCTTCCATATCTCCTTCGCTGTACCCAGTCGGAGAAAGAGAGATCGGATATCCTTCGTCATTGCATCATATAGCCAAGGTTTAACCAAGCAGTTTTCATCCTCCCATGTTTCATATTCCTCCGATTTAACATCTTGTGGCGCAGCCTTAGTCCCCGAAATAAAACCCCAACGTTTTCTCCCACAGATTTTATTTCGAGCATTCAAGGACCACTCAACATAATTGGTACCATCAAGCGGTTCCGGAGTGATTCGGGAAGAAGTTTCCTGGATATGGAACCCAGGGATACTAGTAGGTTCATTTTTCTTTAGAGAACTACCACTTTCTTCAGTCATAGTGGTAAAAACAAAAAAAAACTTCACAGCGGAATGGTATGAACAGAAAGAACAATTGTGAATACAGGACCAAACTTCAATTCCTAGGGTAAAGAAGAGGATATTGAAGAAGACTCTGATACCATGTCAAATAAACACAATTGTGGAATAAATTTCTGATACTTTCATTCATTGTAGTCTTACAATAATATAGTACAAACATTTACAAGGAAAGAATCAACGATACAAGGAAATATCCTACAGTTAAGGTAGAAAAAAAAGGCGAATACTTAATCAAGGATATTGACCTAATCAAATTAAATCCTTAATTTTAACAGAAATATATAACGTTAAATTTTAATTATAGTCGCTATCCTCCCTGGTCTTGACCCCGGTCATGGGTCTAGACGTCTAGCCTGACTACCGACCTGAAGATCAGACCTGGGTTTCATCAACAGTCTCTGTAACTTGTTGGTTCTCCTCCGGCAAGGCTCTGTTAAATCTCATTTTATGCTAAAACACTCAAAATGGTTCAAGGATGAGGGGCTTACAACTAGTTTGGAGTTTGGTAGAGGTTTGGGGGGTTTCTGTCGCGAGTCGATTCCGGCAGAGTTTTGGGCTTCCTTCTTTTTCTTGGCAGCAACTTCTCCTCTCTTCTTCCTTGTAGCTTCTAGATGTTGGTGAGTGTTTAGAGGAGGGGGAGAGTCTACCTTTTATAGCCAAAGGTTGAGAGATTCATCAACGGCCAAGAGGTTTTCACGGGGGATAGACGGGTGGGTTAGCCATGGATGATGGCTTGCCAAGGGATGGGCTACAGGAGGTTGTAGGAGATGATGGATGGGAGTGATGGAAGAGGAGGGTGGGGGACGTCGTGGGGTTTGTTAGGTAGGGAGGAGAGAGAGAGAGCCAAGAGGTAGAGAGAGAGAGAGATGTTCGTGTGTGTGTGTATGTGTGTGTGTGTGTATTCTATATATATATATATATATATATATATATATATATATATATATATATGTGTGTGTGTGTGTGTGTGTGTATATATGTATATATATATATATAGAATACACACACACACACACACACACACACACATATATATATATATATATATATACACACACAAAGTATATTATAATATAATTCATAATATATATTTACTATTAATACATAAATACATTTTTGATAAAAATAAAAAGTAAAATGTTTATGTATAAGTAAATGAAATATCATATACACGAAAGAAAATGCTCGAAGTATTTTATTATGATTAAAATTTTACGGGTCATTACAATTGATGTTTGTATTAATCCCTTCATTCACGTTTTTGATGATTTCAAAAGCTTAAAAGTTCTATAAGTTCTGAATCCCATCTTTGGTTTTTGATATTTGAAAATTTCATCTATACAGTTTTCTTTAGGTTTTTGTGTTCCTTGTATGAGAGAGAGACAACAAAGTAAGTTTGACAAGCAGTTGACGATCTGTGTTTCGTCGGCTGAGTAACTATTTTAGCCTAAAAAATAGACGCCGGTGCAAATTCTCAAACACTTGCAGTGAGACAATGAATTTATTTTTACGGGGATTGTGAATCTATAGAACTGGGTTTGATATTATTTGCCTTCTCAATTTTTATTTTCCTGGTTGATTTTGTACTAAATTTATGTTTTGTATTTATGCAATGATAGATTAATTGAAATTTTTTCTAAAATGAATTCGATTAACTGTTCGCATATTTTTTCTTATAATCTTAAAAGAATTGTTTTTTAGTTGATTGGTATTTGAATTTTTCATGAAAATAGTTTCTATTTCGAGACTTTTCATTTTATGCAGATCAGAATATCAGTTAAGTTCTTGTAAAAACAATCTCAGTGCATGAGCTTCGGAGTACCGTTCAATTTTTTAGTTGATTGATTAGATTTTTTATTCGGACTCTCGGAGTACCATTCAAGTGCTTGTCTTTTCCGTGACTTGCAATCATTTGATGTGAAAGCAAATGCTTAGCATATCATTCTCAACTACATGACTAGTGGATCTTAGTTCTAGGAGACCCACAAAGTCATACCTATTCACAATCACACAATCTTAAAAAGTCATATTTTCTGTAATTGAATTTTGCAAATTTCCAAAACTAAGGCAGGAAGGTATCAATCTTGAAAGATAAAAAGGGGCAGTAATCTGTATATATCGGAATCTACTTTTTTGTGAAGAAATTTATTCTTGCGGGATAGGGTTGGAAATTATTGGCCATCAATGCTGGATAATCGCGAGTTTCAGACCATGGATGGCATTGTGTCCAATCAACCATTTATTTTGAAAAAAGTTTCTGGTGTGAAAAAAAAAAAAAAGTCACTGGCAATGGATTATTTGGAAAAAAAAAAAAAAATTGCAAAAAATTCTTGTTATGTTGGTTCGAAGTTATAGAAGTTGGGGGGAAAACAAATTGACCCAGAGTACAAAGCAACCCTGGAAAGAAAACATATCTGATAATTCTTGCATAAAATATGTAGTTTTTGGCCTTAAATTTTTTCTTGTGAAATTCCTATCAATTAGTAGATGTGATGTGTTGAATTGTCTTTGTCATTTGTGTAAATCGAGACTACAAATTCCACACGAGAATTTCTCCTCACACAGTTCAATTATTATTGTTGTGTTCGTTTTGATCATGAATCCACGTTCTGATTTTGCAAGTACTTTAAGAATTTTACCTTCTCAAATTCTTATTGAAGCGGTCTCACTTCACACTTGTATAGGTGATCTCTTATCAAGATTATATTATAATACTTCGCTTTGAATCCTAATTTTTCAACGCAAAGGACTCGTTAAAAGCATAGTTGATCCTTTATTCTCACATGCATCATTGTTTTATCATAAACATGGGCAGGGCGGGCTACTCTCCTCGGTGATTCTATTCGATTACGCACACAATTAGGTTATCCATTTGAACATTGATCTCAGGATCTCTAGTCAATTAGGTTGAGTTTACTTCACAGTAGCTTTCATCGTCATAAACTCCAGTCATATTCTCCTTGAGAATTTATCAATTCACTCTCTATTTAAATGAGCAAATCTGCAATACTATCTTTTGACATTGACGTTATTTATGACAATCTAAATTGTTGCCAATTAGATAGAGTCAAAATTGATTATATTCAGCTTTATCAACTCAATCTTGAGCCTGGATAGAGCCAAATTGTTCATGGAAAGATGTAACAGCACCATCGGAAACTTTGAACGAAGGTGGGAAACATGCTCTCACTCTGATTTCCCACTCCTAACCAATTTGTAGGCTTCTTGGCTGCACACATGAAATTATTAGGAAAATAAAAATATTGAATATATGCATAATAAATACAATATCGAACCAAATTTTGTAAAATCACAATTCTCTTACAATAGATTCGGTTTCTTACCTTGAATGTTGGAGATTGCGCCGACATTTGTCTAGATTTGTCTTTTAGAGGAAAACGACTCACTCAACCAATAAAACACCAACCATGTCAAACCGAACTGTGACCGTCTCCCTCACTTAAAGACCACTCAAATGGAATATATTGTAGGCTCATAAAAATGTCACCAGAACAATGGACACAACAAGATTTATACACACGGGAAAAGATTTTCGGATGCGAAATCATTGAGATCTTTGGGTTGTGGACATCAATAAAAGACTTTTTGCAAAACTGCTAAGACTTTCCAATTGCCTAGTGAGACTCCTCGGTATTCCAAATTCATTCAAAACCTTTAAGAGTTCCAATAACTCCTTGAAACAACAGAACTGTACAGACATGACTAAGAAAACAACCTTGAAAGTGAAGGTCTAGCAATGGACAAGGAATATTACTATTCTCTTTTTTAATTTCAAAGGAAAAACATCTCGAGAAATAAACAGCAGTGTCCATACATGCAATCGACTTCTTACATTATAAAGGGTAAATCCCAAAAGTACAAAGGATAATGAACTAAGAAAAAAGTTTTTTACAAATTACCGAAAGATTTGTTAGAATCCTATCTAACAAGTATTCTTAGTCAAAACGAGATTCTCGGGAGATATAGAAAGAGACAAAACTGTATATCGATATTTGAATTAATTATATATCCATACATAAGAATGGAAGCTGAAATTCAAATAATATCGCCTCACAATGGCAAGAATCAAAACTTACAAAGCTTTTGATGCTAGTTTCTTCCCATCCAAGCATGTGGTAAACCGGTTGTGTGCTTATGTACATGGAAAATATTCCGAGAGTTTTCTTCGTATGTTACCTATGATTATGAAACCTATCTTCAACGCAGATATTTGGCGGTGCCGTACATTCTGTAGACCCCACAGTCGTGAGCTGTATCGATCCTTGCCGCATCACCTCGGAATATTTAGAGTCACCTGGTTGATCAGCAAGGCTTATCCACTGAATCTTTTGATGGTACAAAGGGAAGAATCTCATCTGAATCGCTGAATATGAGTAGTAGGGGATCAGAGCCGAGATCACCACAAGTAGTGTGGATAACCAGAAAGAGGGTGATGTGGCAAGGGACTCGACCAAGACTTTGTAAGCAGTGGTGGAAAGCGTAGGAGGCATGGATCCGTATACCAAGAGAAAAAGAAACCACAAGCAAATTCCACCCCATACAACGAAATGTTGGATCAAGGTGAAGTAGCTAATCGTGAGGGCCATCTGGCAAGTCACGACACAAATGATGCAAGTGTACATTGTAGCCCCCACAATTTGATACCCGGCAACTTTTCCGGTACTGTTGAAGGCCTGGGGGTCCAATGCTTTTGTGCAGAAGAAGAAGATGATGGTGGCGCTGCAAAGCCCATTGAACATCCAGCCCAGTATTCGGCGCCAGCTGAAGAGGATATTCTTAACACCTTCTTGGTAAACTAATGGGAACTGCCAAATGGAACATCAAATGAGGGAACAAAGAAAAAGCAATAAAGATCAACACCTGTGATGTAATGTTTTTGTGCAGACGATAATAAATGATGAAAAACAGTACAAACCCCAAACTTTTTTTCCCAGAGAAGTATCTAGAATGATATGTTCCATGGACATGGTACGGGTGCATCCCCCTCAGCCATACGTATCTTTTTTGTCCTCTTATTTTCTTTTCTTTTGGGCATTTTGGTTAGACAAGCGCTGACTCATATGTAGGGTCAGATCTGTCAAACTTCCAATTCAAGGATATGTGGACTTGGTGAAAAAGGATCATATGTTTGAGACAAGTTGACCTTCTAAATTTTGCCTTGTTTTACAGCAATAGTGCTACAAAACACGAATACCAGAGCAATGACAAAATACAGTGTGATGCAGGACAGGTTGTCCAAGAGTTTCTCGAAAAGTTGGACCGTCACAAGTCAAAGAGGAAGTAGTCGAATAGTTGCTTTTAATTATATGAGAATACTAAAACATGTTTCTTTTAAAATTCCAAGTTTTAAGAGTCTAAAGATTAGATTCTCTGTATTTCACAAGTTAGAGTGGGTTCTTCGTATTTCACAAAGGAGTCCAAGGGGTAGTTCTGGTATAAACTTTTACCTGCTCTAAATAGGGGTGTAAGCCTAACGGCAAACTCAATCTTCCAATCAATAATGTTTCCGATAGTCTCTTTCCTTGAGGATTTCAAGGTGTATTCGTGGACTCGAGTTTTATCTCATTTGATAGAACGTTATCTAGTCCCGTGTATATTTCTCAGTGTCAAGTGGTATCAAAGTGGGGATTTTCCTGGCTCAATGGCACAATGCGAAGCAGTAAACACAAACCCTACTGACGGTGATCCTGGGGTCAACGCCTTATGGGAAGTGGTCGAGAGACAACAACAGCAAACGACGGAAACCCGTAATATGCTTGATAGATTGAATCTGACGCCAAAATAGGGCACCAGTAGTTGATGGGAATCCTGTCAAGGAGTTGCCCAAGGTCGGCCTATGAATCGGGTGCACGCTACAAGATTTGCCCGAGGCCAGCCTGGTATTTAAAACATTGGGAGACATCCTCTTCGTTATCCCAAAGATAGTGAGGGATCTGAACCAGACATCGAAGGACATGCAGGATATCCTCGACATAGGCAACAACAGTGGATTGACGATTATTGATTGAAGCTAGATCTTCCCCCTTGGTGGAAATTTATGAATTGGAGAATTCCTTGACTGGATCTTTGAGGTTGAGCATTTCCTTGGAATGATGGAGGTTCCCAAATCTAAGATGGTAAAGTTAGTCACAGGTTAAAAGAGTGGTGCTGGTGCTGCAGACAGGGACAAGGAAAGGAGCCTGTTCGTTCATGTCGAAGAATGAAGCAACTCCTTATGGGTATCTGCCACTGGATTATGAGCAGCATCTGTTCCATTCTCATAAAATTGCTTGCAGGGCTCAAGGTTTGTGTTTGATTACACAGCTGATTTTTGTCGACTTGCAGATCGCAATAGTCTGAATGAATCAGGAAGTAGGCAGATACTTTAGCGGCTTAAAGCCTTCAATCCCGGAGAAGATACGGCTGCAAGTACTGTGGAATGTAGAGGAAGCCCACAAAATGGCTCTCAAGGCCGAACAATTGGAGCGCACAGGCAATTTAGGCTACAGCAAGAATGTTACGGACTCTTCCTTCGATGCGACTGAGAATGGAAAAGCGACCCAATCAACAACTCCAGTAAGCCAACCAAAGGGCGTCGGTGGTGGCAGGGCTACTCAAGCATCTAGTTCCACAAACAGAGACGCTGCCAAAAATCAGAACCCTCACGCCAAGCCCACAACAAACAAATGCTATAGATGCAGCAACCTTGGACACCGTTCCAATGTTTGTCCAACGCAGGCCGGTGAGCTTGTTAGAAGAAGACGACGCAGGGGTTGACGAGAATGATGAGAATCCATATGATGGGGCTGAGTTTGCAGAAGAGGACAGGGAAAGAGTCAATTGTGTAGTGACACACATGTTGTTTGTGCCAAAAACAGAAGACCAAGTGTCACCCAAAAATTTCACTCAGTCGACAAGGGATGAGCAATTTTAACACAACAACAAACAAAATGATAAGTGCTTATTGGTGATGTAGCAATTGCGTGGCAGCTTGAGCCTCCAGGTGGTGAAGAAGCTTATTTAGACACATCCGAAGTCCTAAAAAGAAGGGCACACTCGCAATGCACATGCCGCTTGAGTTAAGAACTTTAACTTGAGTGAATGATATAGAATCTGTAATATTTGACTTTTACATTCCAACTTCTCATTGAGAAATTCCCTTTGTCATTGAGAAATTTGGCGAAGCCAAGACCTCAAGGCCAATATTTACTTGCATGCCCTAATTCAAGTTCTTACTGCATCCATGGCCCCATATTGATCCTGACATTCTAGAAGTTCTTCCGTCCGTAGTCTTGTTGCGAAGAAGAACCCCTTCTCTTTCATATTTCTCAGCTACATTGGTCAGGATGAGAACCAAAGTCTTACTTCGGCTCTTGGATTCAACTGAAGATCGCATGAACTAACTGGGTTAAAAGTATGCAACATTACTTGTATCAAGATTGGAAAACTTTACGGATATGAGAAACGATCTGTTTGTCAAAGTTTTCCTTTGAAGTTAATCTCGGGATGTTAGGAGCCAATGCATGCTTCTTGTCACAATCCTGTAATGCAAAGATCTTATCATATGGTCCACTTTCTGTTACTGTTTTGGATATTGCTCACCTTAGTGGCCTTCCTTTAATAGGCCTCGGGGTAAACGATTTGTTAACCCCTGACATAGTCGACCCAACTTTCGATCTGCCTAATAGTTTGATTATACAGAGGCAATTGAAACTTTCTTCCCTAACAAATTCGCTATAGCCCCAACAATGTATGAGAAAATTGATTTTTAGTTGCATTAGATTTGTAGATTTCTACTATGTCCAGGGTTTTAAAGTTACAAAGGAATACGTGAATATTGCCATTTGCCTAGCTCAAGGCAAGAAATTAGCCCTAGCTCCTTTTGTCTTAGGGACTCTATACAAGGGCTTGCATTCGTTAGTCAATAAACGTATTGCTGACAGTTGTGGTGGCCCATTTTGGATTTTCCAAACGTGGCTTTATGCCTATATTCCACAGCTTGTAAAGGGGAATGTCCACATGCCTTTCTGTGACACTTCTCCATGTCATAGTTATGCTGAACATTTCCTTGGGTCCTCAACAACATATACCGATGACTCTCTTCAGATGTATCTTAATTTTTCTATACTTTGACCAAACAAGGGAACTAGCCTAGCTTTCTTCCATTTAAGAAAAATTCATGGCTCTTTGATATGTTGCACTTACATTCTTTAGACCAAAAGGCATTACTACCCACACATAAGTGCCTACTGCACCTGGACAACGGAATGCCGTTTCAAGTGTCTTCAAGAGATATAAATATCTGGTTACATCCCGCATGTCCGTCCATGAAAGACATGACTTTATGCTTTGCAGCTCAATCCACAAGTCAGCCGCCAACAAAGGGTATTCATCCTGTGGAAATGTTGTGTTTAGATTTCAAAAATCAATGCAAACTCTGAGTTTGCCATTTTTTTTAAGAACATGAACTATATTCGATAGCCATTTGACATATCGTACAGTTCTTATAAACCCTGCTTTTAATAATTTTTCCATTTCTTCTTTGACTAAAAGAGTCACATGTTTCCATTCGTCTAGGTGCTTATTTAAAAGGTAAACATTCCTCTTTAATTGGGATTTTATGTTCTACTCTAAACCGGGCATTTCATTGAAATTCCATGCGAAACAATCGATGGATTAAACAAGCAAATACTGAAATTTTAATTTCATTAAGATTGGCACTTACAAAGATTGGCCTAGGATCCTGACTGCTTCCTAAATTGATTTCTTCTAAAGGATTTTGGACTTCAGCTTTTAAATCATCTAGCCTAGCTAGTGCAGACTCCAAGTCTTCCATGCACAATTCAATACTAGACAAAGGACTTTCATCGAAAACACATTGAACCCAATTGCAAGAAATAGGCAGTAGAACTATTATCAGAAATGGTGGCCTGGCGGATACGACTGAAGATCTCACCAAGAGATGGTAAAATCCGTTCTCCCAAAAACTGCGAATTGACTGAATCATAAGTAGGAGAAGGGAAATTGGATAGAAATCGAGCAACAAACAAATACTGTCGTTGACGCTCCATAACCTGAATATCAGCAAAAATAGGCTCACTAATCTTGATCTCCTCACAAAGACCACAAAACTCAGCATAATGAGTTTTCAAAGACCGTTCGCCCATGGTTAGTGAGAAGAAAGCCGGATGAAGATCATATGTCCGACGGAGATTGTTAACCTAAGAATTCAACTCCTGAGCATGTTTCCATACATGCTTGGTTGTGGGTAAAAACATCAAAGGACCACTAATCTAGGGTTCCATACTATTCCATAAATAGGTGCTAATGCGAGCATCCTCAGATTTTCAGGCAGCAAATATTGGACTAGTTTGCGTAAGGGGATCATCAATGAGCCATTGTGACGTTGAATCACCCTCAAAATAGACCTCGATAGCCTTGGCCCAAATAGCATAATTCTTATCATTCAAAAAGATGGAGGTAATAGGCCTCCTGTCACAAAATCGAGAAGAACTAGCAATAGTATGATTAACATGAGAGGTAGCAGAATCAGATTCCTTTTCAGACATTTTGTCAATCAACCAAATAACTATATCCACCAACGAATCGAAGCAATAACCAATCAACTAAACTCCAATCAAAGAAATCATCAAGCTAAAGTGGCCACCCAAGCTGTCAACATAAATCGAGTCCAAGATTGAACCAAAATCAAACACCAAATATAGCCGAGTGCAAATTGAAATCATGATAGCAACTGAATAACAGGTCTCACCGAATCCGAACGAATCACATACCTGATCTCCTCAGATTACAAACCTCATATCACAATGCTAATGCTGGGGCTTATAAGTGGTGGAGGAAAAAGTGATAACAGATCCTCATTGAAGATAGCAGCCACACCAGATTAGCAAAGAGAGAAACAGTAGCGGCAAAGAAAGAGATCAGCAATGCCAAAGCATAGCCGTCAATGAACGAGCTCCGGCGAGGGTTGATCTGGTCGGAACCAGTGTTGGTGAGCTCCGACGAGCCTCACCTACGGTGGGTAGAGCCTCGCCTGATACTGGCGAGCTCCGAGAAGCTTCGCCTAAGACGGATAGGGCCTCGCTTAAGTCTTGTGAGCTCCAATGAGCCTCGCCTAAGGCGAACGGAGCTCCAACGAGCTAGGGGTTTGGATGATTAGGGTTTGAATTGACGGCTCGGGTTTGGCTCTGATACCATGTTATCGAGAGGGATTGATCTCCCAAATGATATGAAGATTTTGAAGACCTTCAATGTTGTTGTTTGTTCGAGTTCCATGGATGAGTCGCAATATTCAGCCTTGAACTCAGGGTCCAGTTCTCTCCAAGTTAAGGGGACTATCGCAGGTCGGGTTTGCTGAAGAGTTTACGTTTGGGAGTCAAAAAGTCTAAAGGTTAGGTTCTTTGTATTACACAAAAGTCTAAGAGTAAAGGCGGGTTCTTTGTATTTCACAAAGGAGTCTAATGGGTAGTTCTAGTATGAATTGTTTGTATTAATCAGGATTGTCTTTTACCTAGTATAAATAGGGGTGCAAGCCTAAGGGAAAATTCAGTCTTTTAGTCAATTACATTTTATTTTCCTTGCAGATTTCAAGATGTACTCGTGGACTCGATTTTTATCTCGTTTGCTAGAACATTATCTAGCCCCTTATATATTCCGTTGCGTCAAAATGTCTATCATAAAAATAGGACACATACCATTTTCTGTCCAGATGTCGAGGGTCCCACACGAATACTTAATGTATTTTGAGAATTCCACGTAACATAGCTAGAATACTGTATTGGTATCACTGCATTTAGTGTAGATCAACACGGATGAAATCCAGCACTACCATACGGGCTCTTCTCTTGAGAATTTTTCTGGTCCTAGCATCATTTTATTTTTTATCACCATTACAATAGGTAATCCCATTCTGAGAAAGAAGCTCAAGTCAGTTGCCTGCCATCTTTCAACATTTTGAAGTACATTACTAGAACACAACTGAACTCAGAAAATTGCATATAGCCAAATCCTTCTTCGCAGTTGAGCACAGGACTTTTTTGAAAGCAAGCCCGGCTTTAGCATTATTTTTTAATGGAAGTACTTTCATGTACATGACTAAGGTACGGGAATGTGTCTGAATGTCAGTTGCATAATCCTCATGTGGACACTGCAAAAGTTTTAAGTTTATTTCCATATTAACCCAAGTACCCATCAAGCCATTTGCTGCGAAAAGCCAAAAATAGTTGCTTTTATCACAAATCTGGCTGTAAGCTTTGTTCGATAAACAACATAAAGCACAAAGTACATTATGAGCAAATGCATAGAAGGAATCGAGTTCATGCTCTTCCTTTCAGGAAGGGAGCAACAGCCATACCTTGAGACAAAGCCTAGCAGATAGGTCCTGGTCAAAAACTCCTAAAGCAACCACAGGAAGTGACGTGAAGAAGACACTGTACAGAGATAAAAACCAATCATTGTATGCAGGTTGCCCGGAGAAAGATGCATGTGCCTCGTATAGGAAGACCGTGGCACCAAATGCAATATTCTTGTAGAAGAAATAGCATATCTGCCAACAGAAGGAATAAGTCAAGTGAATTAAGATGATTCTAGAAAATGATGAATTTTTAACTTGTGGAAAAACATTTCCAAGGGTTTAGGTTGGGTTTGGGGTTTACCGTACCATACAAAAAGTTCAAATAAACAATATTCAAAACTCTTTCAGTTTTCGGGATTTAATATGAGCATTTATGCTTCAGAAAAAAGAAAAAATGCAAGAACAAATTTGAGAGTGGATATGCAGGAAAAGTTACTACCATGGACGAGATTCTTCTATAACACCAATGCCCATGCACCAGAAGCAACCGCTCCAAAAATCTGAACTGAGCAATTGCAATGTCACTCGACATGACGGCCTGTTATTTGAAAAATATATAGAAGTTCAGAAGAAAGGAGACGAAAGAAAATAAAAAGAAAGATTTTCAAAACCCACAATGAGCACAAACGTATACACCTATTAGTTGAGCACCTGCATTCCTTCAACACCACTGATCCCAATGCCAATATCAGCTTCTTGAAGCATTCCCACATCATTGGCACCATCACCAATTGCTAATGTTGTTTTCCTGGCCCCCTTTTTAACAAGTCTAGTGACCTGTGTTTTGCAGGTATCACTCTTTCAGAATCTACGATGCTCTCTAAACACAGAACTTACCAAAAATTTCAGAAGATAGTAGAAAACAGAAGGAATAAAAATGGAAGAAGGCTTTTGCTATGGGGGGAACTGAACAACTCACAAGTGCCTTCTGTTTCGGTGATGAACGGCAGCAAATAACAGATACACAGCCGACTGCAAGTTCTAAGAAACGTTTTTCCATGTCATCCTCCAGAGCGTAAACAAGGGATTTACCATCGATGATCAAAGCAAAGCCTTGAGAAGTTCCTTTTGATGCAGTAACTTGAGCCTTCCCTTCACTTATCTGGAGGTGAACACTCTCCTTTGAAGCCTAGCAGACAATTACAAAATCCATCAATGTCTTAAATAGGATAATCATGTATTGGTAACTCTTTTAAGTGGGAAATACAAGGAACATGGCGAAATCGAGTCTATCTAACACAGATATTGATATGAACACACTTAAAAAATAGAGACAGACACAGCGGAAGACACGACAGTTTGTAACTTTTTTTACCCACATTTTAAGCACTAAATATAAGGTTAGGACTCCGAGTGATGATGAATGCCTAAACACATATACATATGTTTTATAAAACACTTTTGGCCCAATAATTTTGAAGTCATAAATATTCACCCCATAAAAGCTTTTAAATTTACCAAAAGCCAGCCCTCCATATCCCCATGTGTCTCCTGCATCGCAGGCATGTCCCCAGCTTGCACCACCTTAAAAATGTTAAAATTTATTGGACACGCCACGTGGTGGGCGTGTCCCGTACTTGCTTTGGCGTGTCCCCAGCATGTCCAACATGGGCACGGCGACCTTCTAGGTGTATTGGTGCTTCACAGATCCAAGTCTAAGACAATGAGAACAATGTTGTTGCTCATTTGACATTTGACAAAGGCACACGACCTTAATGGAACCCATTACTGACGTTGTAATCGGTAGACAAATACAAATTGAAATTAGAAAAGGATATTGCCATTTGTCCCGTTGGAGAACTTGGAAATCTTAAATAGCTATTCCAATTTATACGTATAACAAGGTGAAGTGTTTCTACAGGCAATCAAAAGGAACACTACGTGAACTTCTACATTTCTACTATTGGTCAAGAACACAAAACTAGGAGGCATCTCTGATATCATATATGGATGTTCCAAAAAGCAACAATCGGTGACTAAAAACTTCTACATTTCCACTATCATTCAAGAACCTTGACTGGTTGCATTGACAAGAACTAATATGACAAAAGCTCATATGCCTTTGTTGCCTTGCATGATATGAATCTCTCATTTACCCGCCACCCTCCTTCCCAACCCCCACCCAACACACACACACACCCCAAAAACAAATTAATATAAAAAATGACTAGGACATTAATAGTCACAACTCACAAGTATAAACTTGGCTATTAACTTACTATTAGTTCACTGAAACATGTCCCTATGAAGAGTGGAGAGCAACATGATTAAAGAAGGTTTACTTGGCTTACAAAACTTGCCTAAGAAGTACAATGAGAGAGGGAGGGAGGGATGGGGAGAGAGAGAGAGATGTTCTTAATATTACCTCAGTGGAACTCCTCTAGCATGAACGTAAGTTGTGGTGTGCAGTCATGCCACCATTAATTTTTATTATTAAAGCATACCACAAGGCTCTCAAAGTTTCAGTCAGCAGTTCTAGACTTAAATTGATTATAACAGTTCAAAGAATTGGAAGTTTCTCCAAAAATAAAAACACCAAATAGAATGTAAATTTACCTTTGCAATGGCATTCTTCTCTCCTGCTTTCTCTAGAGATCTGATTTCTGGTGTCTCCAAGTTTATTACTATCTGCTTCATTCCTTGTCTAAGCAAACTACAAGCGAAACTGCAAATTTGAACTTCTGTGTCAAAATGCCCCACACTTGATGATTGTACAATAATATATAAAGTCGCACTTACTAAGCATACCCGATATTGATGGCTGTTTCCATCTTATCTCCAGTTAAAACCCATATTTTTATTCCTGCTTGGGCAAGCTTGTCAATACACTCAGGAACCTACAGCGCAGAAAGACAAAAATGAGTTCTGTTTACTACACATTCAAGGATCATCCCTACAATGCCTGTTCCGGATTAACTCTTTCAACCCACCCCATTTTGAAGTTTGTCTTCAACCGCTGTTGCACCAAGAAGAGTCATATCCTTCTCAATATTTTCTACCACTTCATCAATCAATGCTTCCCGATCTGCACTAACAGAATTCTTTGCCTCCGCAAACTTGTCATTGAACTTTTTGTACTCTTCCACATTGAGCTCACGATAAGCAAGTATTAAGGTCCTCAAGCCTGCACCAGCATATTCATTCACATGTTCCCTGGTTTTGTCTTGAAACCCCATTCCATTACTGGCAAGCCTTTCAAACATGACACTGCACGGAAGATCATGAAACAGAATATAGATGAAAAAGACAAATAGCTTTAGAATGCATCCAAAAATAGTGTAAATGTGATGGAAGGCGTAAAGTTACAAACCTGTCAGCACCTTTACAGAGTAATAATAGGTTTCCCTCCTCATCTCTTACTATTACAGACATCCGCTTTCTCGAGCTGTTAAATTCTAAAACGTTCAAAAGCTTATAAAACCTGCAGAAAGGGAAGTGCTCACGTCACATATAAGTCAACTCAGTTGTTGCTTACTTCGAGTAGACGAAGCTAAATCAGCTCAACATGTGCAGGTGCAAATTCAGATAGGTGTAGTGCAACGTCTATGCATGTACAAGTTTCTGCTAATCCGGGTAGTACCCATCAATACCCAAGAAATCCCTGCTTGGAGTATGAAATCTGTTGGCTCATGGTAGCTATTAGTGCTTGGACTCGGGAAACTGGATCTACTGGGAATGGATCCAAATCATAAATTCGCTATGGGATTGGCACTTCAATTAATGAATCTACTTTAGTTGCACTTGCCTAGAAAGTGGCAAGGTATCAAATTCATCTAATTTCCGTTTCAAGGCCACAGGAACATGTCAAATATCTAAATTTCATGTTTTTTAAATAAAAGGTGTTCACAAGGTGCCTGAAGGAAGTTCATGCACAGTACAAAGTAAAGGAGTTATATGCATAGTTCAAGGATTTGAATTACAAAACGTGCTTGTTAGGTGATTGTCTCTTTTAAACATGTCGGAAACAAATTCCATAAGATTATCTGAGTGTCGAGAGTCCAACACGGGTACTTTACAGGTATAGAAAAGTCCAAAACAAGTGTACACGTGATGATCATTACCCATCCCACCAGATATAGTCAGGTAACTAAGAGATCGCCAATCAGTTGTAAACTCTACCTTCATGGCCCAGTTTTGAATATCTGGTAAAAAAAACTTTGAAATGGAAGGATTGACAACATATATTTATTCAAGCACCTAACCAGCACCTGCTTTCACTCAATGCAGGTTAAACAAGAGGAATTAACTCTTTCTAAAGAAAACAACAGAACAGAATATACCGCTACTGCAGAAGCTAAATGATATAAAGAGCTTTACTACTCTGCTTCCTAATATGCATGTAAAAGAATGCAAGTTATGGGTAAAATAGGCATCTTACAGATTGTCCAGATAACTCAATGTGCATGCAAACGACAACTGAAGGTATGGTAACATAAAAACATGACTGCACAAAATTTAGAGAAACCAACCTTTTAACTTTTTTGCCAGACGCAGGATCAAACTCGTGCAATGACTCACTTGTTTGAGTCCTTTCATAGCATTCAAAGCCAAGCTCTCTTGCTGCAATCACAAAAGCTGCCTCATCTGGTGACTCAGCTTCATACGACACCTTCCCCGTGTCTTCATCGAGTTCAGGTATGGCTGTGTGACAAAGTGCTAGTAAACGAAGAAACTTCTGTATGACATCTGAATGGGGCTCATTCACCCAGTTCCCATTCATGATCCTTTTGTCCTCAAAATTGAAGCCCTTGATGACTGATTTTACATCAGAAGAATCCTTAACATCACAGCCATAAGCTATCCCAGCAATAGAGCACCTAACAAACTCCATGGAATTACAAGTTAATGTTCCTGTCTTATCAGAAAGTATGGTGTCGACTTGGCCAAGCTCCTCTGTTAAATTTGAAGTACGAGCATGAGCAGGTTGGTCTGCTTCTTCATGATACATATAAACATCTTGATTGATAAAGACACTCTGAAGAACTTTGACGATTTCGATTGACACGTACAAAGAGATCGGGATCAAGTAGGCGTATAACATCACAGCCGTCAGATAGTGATAAATCGCAGACTCTGGGGCCTTTTTGGGATCAAAGAAAACCGTGGAATTATCGGGTCTTAAGTACCACCTTTTCATAGTCCTGTTTTCTAGGTCATCTCCAGTTGTAATGCCAAAGTAAACCGATCCAATAAAAGCTATCGTAAATAAGACACCAAATAAGAAGTAGATGATGTTATCCATTTTCCTCTCGATTTTGCTTCTCTTTGAAGGGGGGTTTGTAGAGTTTTGAATTACCTTTGTATCTTGACCAGTGAAGATAACAGCTCCATATATGTATTCAGTATTGCGGAGTTTAGAATCTCTGAGGAGAAGTTGCTGAGGAGTTAGGGGATGCTTTTGCTCTTGAAAATCCATACTTCCCACAAAAGAGTATAAATTTGCATTTGGGTCCTCGCATCTAACAAGGGCCTCAAAATCACTAACATTAGAGTCCTCGAGTAAAAATGAAGTGACCTCTAGCGCTTGTTTTAGTTTCAAGTTTGTTTCCCCGTCAAGGTTCATGGTTTCGACATAACAGATTGCATCCTCGTAACTGGATGAGAGCAAGAGAAGATCTGCTGGAAAAAACTCGTCCTTGTCTACCTTCACTATATCTCCTACTTTGAGATTCTTCCATTCAGTAGGCTCAAAAACACCACCGCCCCGATGCACTTTAACCTTTCTATTGTTCACCTCAACATCCTGAAACAAACCACATGGATAATTCTGCACTGATGATATCCGTACAAAAGACATTGAAAGTAATAATCTTTATAATTTCCTTTAACGAAATAAACAGTTCATTAAATAACCCTTGCAGCATGCAATAAGCACTATCTACTTTATACTCTAGTGATTCCAAGCATCAACCACTTGGCATGTACAATAAAAGCTTCATCTACCAACCAGCAAAATGTTCCGAGTATCCAAAACAGCTTGAGGTGCACACAATAGGCAAATTAATCTATCTCTGAGACACTTTCACATAATTAACTATCCATTCTGAACAAAAAACTTCCTATGCCATAGAGGCATTGCCTAACCATTTTTGACTGCTAATCAGTTCAGACCATTCTAGCTAAAAGTTTCCCCTGTCAATTCAAAGGTTAATAATTTCATATAAGAACGCAGAACAGAAAAATAATATCAATCTACAATTTGTTTCAGCTAACAATTGATCCTCCTGTATGACTATCTTCAGTTGAATGAAATGAAAAAACTAGATTAAATAAAAAGGAATGCTTAGCAAGATCTAGCAATGAGAGAATACCTGCTGTTTCCGGTGCAAATCCTCAATACCTTCCTTGACCATGGTGGCCCCGATCACAACAACTAGAGGGAGAATAGCACTGACAGTAGTATAAGGCGCAAGTGGAGTGAAGGCTAAGGTGCCAGTGACAAGGAAGTAAAAATTGGCCACTCTCCTGAACTGCTCAAACAAGGCCTTTGGAAAGAAACTTGCTGCTGTGTATTTTGTGCTCCTAACGGAATTGGCAGCATAATTACCAACCTCAGCCTCGAGAAAGCCTGGTTCGTTGCAATAAACCACCCTAGAAAATCCAGGCCCCCCAATCTGTGATTGATCGCCTTTTAAAAAAGATGCTCTCCCGCATCTGAATGAATAAATCTTGCTAAAATGCAACTTCCTCCTTGTTCTGTCGGTTTTCATTTCTCTCTATGAAACTAGTACTTATTCAGACTGAATTACATATCTGAACCTAGAAATGCAAACAAGCAAATTGACAAGCAAGAAAACTTACTCTTCGAACTACAGATCCCAATAAAAATGTAATTCCCAAATAAAACACCCATAACAGTTTCTACCCAGATCCACAGATCCCAATAGTAACTGCCTCAGCAACCCACTGAATTAAATACAATAATATATTAACTTCTACTCGAGTAAGTTTAACGAAAAGTTGACTTCATCAAATTATTTTGAAGAAACAAGAGCGAGCGAGCGAGAGAGAGAGAGAGAGAGAGAGAGAGAGATGGGCAGATGGAGTTTGGCCAGAGAAGGGGTTGGGTGATGGAGATAAATCGGGCGAAGCTTACAAACCCCAGACCCAGCTGGAAAAATTGTGGAATCCCAGCAAAATAACAATAAAAGAACTTAAATCCAAGACTGAAAATCACAGAGGACCAATGTCATACTACGCCTGGCTAAATTCGGGTATTTGGTCTGTCTGCGGCTGGACCTCCCTCTGTCCCCCCATCTTTCTCTCTCTCTGATCTTCGACTTGGTTGTTTTAGAGATCTTTTTTGCAATTAATTCCTACATGATACAAAACCACTCCTATACAAACATTAGAAAAATGAAATCTGCGAAAAGAAATCAACTTCGAAAGTGAAGCTAAGAATACTTATGGCATGGTCTCAAGCCAGAACGATGATTTGAAACTCATGTCAAGAGTATCGGATTCTTTGGAGAGAGACTATCACGAATGACATGCAGCAACGGCGTGAGGACTGGGGAGTGATGACGGTAAATAAATAAATAAAAATCAATGACGTGGAGTGTCTTCTCGGGTGTGTATTCTTTACTATCTGGTTTGTACGAAGATTCACAGGCCAAGAGAAAGGATTATGTTTGGAAACAAATAAATTTTCATCAAAATAATGCATTTTTTTATATTAAGAAATAGCTGCAAAGTTCATTTTCAAAAGTATTTTAAACAATGAAAAATTAGTGAAAATAACAAATTTGGAGTGATTTTGTTCATTAAATTTGAGCTAATTTAATTTTTGAATTAGGGTTTACTATTTTAAAAATGTTAATAGGTAAGGTCTACTTTTTTAAAAGTGTTAATAATTTAGATTATGTAATTGACAAAAATTATTTTTATTACAAAGTTATTAAATTTTAACAAATTTTAAAGCCATCGCGATCTTTCAGTACACTAATTTTTTTATAACTTTTTATTTTGTATCTATTTTTTATTGATTATTGATTCGTCTAGATAAAAAATGTAAAACAAATAAAAAATATGTTCAAAAATTTTTTAAAATCAAAAAAGTCAAAATATAGTTTTTACTTGACCTTTTGGTAAACTAATTTTTATGTAACTTTTTATTGCCTTAATTTTTTTTATTAATTATTGGTTCATCTCATAGAAATTTTAGAAAAATAAAAATTATTTTAAAAAATTTTAAAAAATCAAAAGATAAGTCAAAATATGATTTTCTAAATGATTATCATGATTTTTGTCTTCTTAATCTCTTATTAATTATATGTAAATAGATAATACTTAAACTATTATATCGACATAATGGTACGTACAGTATATAACCTCTGTATGAATGAGATAAGAGCCAACAAATAAAGTTATCTCATAATATTTTGACATAGTTAAAAACACAATAATAAATCAAAATAGATAAGATTATCTATTGTAATTTGTACTTTGTATTTTGACATAATATAAAAATAATAATACTATTTGCTGTAAATTGGCCTTTATATTTATGTATAACATATCAACAGATAATGTTATCTATCGTAATTTCATTTCTACATACTGAAACCACAATAATAAATCAAAACACATAAGGTTATCTATTGTAATTTATTCTCTGTATTTCTGCATAATATAATATCAAATAAAATTATCTATTTTAAATGTATTCTGTATTTTGACATAATATAAAATTAGATAATGTTATCTATTATAAATTGGCCTCTGTATCTATGCCTAGCAAACGGATAATATTATCTGTTATAGTTTCTTTTGTGTATCTCTACATAATAGTGAAAACATAATAATAAATTAAAACAGATAAAGTTATCTATTTTAATTTGTTCTCTGTATCTTTACATAAGACAACATCAAATAAGATTATCTGTTTTTAATTTGTACTATGTATTTTGACATAATATAAAAACAGATAATATTATATGTTTTAAACTGGTCTCTATATTTATGCATAACAAATCAACAAATAATGTTATCCGTTGTAGTTTCATCTTTGTATCTCTGCATAATAGTGAAGACACAATAATAAACAAAAACAGTTAAGGTTATCTGTTATAATTTATTCTTTGTATTTTTGTATAAGATAACATTAGATAATTGTAAGGGTAGTATAGTAATTTAAACATGAGGAATAAATATTATATAATAGAAGGATATTTTAGTAACTTTGTATAATAAGGACAAAAAAATGAGTACATGAGGCTAAAATGGGTGTGCAAAAATCAATTTCCTAAAAAAATAGTGCAAAATACATCTACAAAATGAATGTGAAATGTCATTTTGTTATGAATGTGAACGTTGCATTTTACATATAACATAGATAAATACCTACGTTGTACGGAACACCAACTTTTTTAATAATGCAATAATAACGATGGTGAAGGATGTATTGAGATGAAAATAGTGTAGGTCAATTATGCATTGCCATACGCCACCTTCTTTAGTATAATGCATGCATTATTTACGTTTTACCCTCTTTTACTAGAATTTGGGAGTCGAGTGCAGTTTTTTTAGTGCACGTGTAGAGCGAGTATTTTGCCTTCAAAACTACATCGTGTTAATTTCAATATGTATTTTGATAAATTCTCGTCATAAGTTAAAACGATGTAGTTTCGAAGAAAAAAAACAAAATTATGCTGTTTAGGTCGCACTACAAATGCACTACAAGAAACTGCATTAGAACCTCCCCGAATTCCTTTTACAATAATGCAAAACAACACTCACATTCCTTTTTGTTATCGCTCTTTCTGGCATTCCACACACACACACACACACATATGAATTATATTGACCTCTCCTGAGATTTTTTATAAATGCAATGTCCCCCTGAAATATCTAATTTTTTTTACTTTTTAAACTAATATGCAATTATCTCTCCTATCGTTAAAATCAATCAAACGTCATTTGTTAAGGTATTAAAACTTCAAGTCCGGAATTTTTCTAACAAACTAAACTACAAGGTAATTTCTGTTTCGTTCCAAATAGCCCATACTGTTTCAGATTTTTATAAAATAAAAAAATTAGATCAAATTTTGAGATTTTTTTGAATTTTGACTTTAAAAATCTCATAAATTCAACACATAATGTTAGGTGATGTAAGAGGGAAATTGTATTTGTCAAAAACTTCGAGGAAGGTCCGTGTAATTCATCCTACATATTTATATACATACACATATATTATGTATGTGGCCGAATCTAGGGACACATAAGAAAAAATATAAAAAAACACTCAATTTTAGTCGTTAAAATCAAATGTCGAGATCAAAACACCCTCTCTCTCCTCCCTCTTCCCTGTCCCGCCACACCTTTTCCTTCTCCATTTTTGGCAAACCCAACTCCGACGACGGCGACCCCTCTTCAGCAATAGGCGTAAATTGTGTTGTGATTAGCGTGAAAAAAAAGGTAATTCGTATTTTCGTCAAAAAGTGGACTCTCAATCTTGCCAAATTCACATCAAAATAAGGGCTTAACATTGTTCGTTCTACCAATTAAAAGGTCCTACGCCGTGCCAAAAGGAAACTTGAGTATCTAGCCATCACTCATTCATAACAAGCTTATCTTCATTGGCGTTTGGCTTGTGTTCCTTTAGTTTATGCTCCTCAGATTTCTTAGATTTTTCAACAAGTTAAATAGAATGTCAGAAGTGGATCAGAAAATCAACAAATAAACAATCTGTTCTTTTTTTGCTAAGCAATTGTTTATGTTTCTTACCACTAAATAGTGCATAAAAGAGGTGATCATCTAGCCTTGGAGCTTGGTGATCAACAGATGCAGAGATATTCAATCTAAGATGTAAACACAGTCAACAAAAGAGGTGATGGCGATCTCTAAATTGTTGGAAGGAAAAACAAAAAGGCAATGGCAGAAACCCAGATTGGGTAATGGAGCCTCCTCCTTTAATGGGGAGGAGAGAAAGAGGGTTAAAGTGTAAAGAATGAAAGAGAGGAGTGAAGATATTTTAATCTCAACCAGCTAATGTGGAGAACTAACGGTGGGAATAAAGAGGAGCGTTGAAGGTAAGTTTCCCATGGGGTTTGAGGTAATGGAACACAATAGCTGCTACCTTAATCTTAATCATTATTTTGGAACCTAAAGATTGCAATTTTGTAATCTACGAAGGTCAAATGGTCAGTGAAAAATCAGCTATTGAGTGCTGTGGCTACCCCATGAGATTTGCTCAATAAGACTAATTAATCTAGAAGTACGACACACACATCCAAGGGTTTGTCGGAGATGGAAGGGAAACTGTGTGCGGGAGGAGAGAGAGAACATTGATGAGGAAGGGGGGAGATAGAGTTTATGTGTAAAGAGGGAGAGGGAGGAGAGAGTGTATTCTAATCTTAATTTTTTATTTTAACGGTTGAGATGGAGTGTTCTTTTTATGTATTTCCGGATCCGGCTCGATTATGTGTATGTATATATATTTATGTTTTTACTTGTATGTATATAGCATACGTAAATATGCCCATGCATGAATGTATATATTTCTATATATAAATAAATATATATATATATATATGCATGTCTCTACATATATGTACATTATATAAGTAATATAAATACATACGTAAGTATGTATGTATATATATGTATAATATGTATGACTCGATTCTATGTTACAAGAGTGGAAGAATTGATTATATGTGTTGTTTATATATGTGGTGGATCATATTTTGGTACCAGTACCGTGTAGCTTACAATGTATGTGTTAGGGGTGTAAAAAAAATCGAAAAAACCGCCAAACCGGACCAACCGGACCGAACCGATCTTTTTGGATTGGTTCCATGGTTTAGTAGATTGATTATGGTTCTAAAAAAATTAGAACCGGATATTATGGTTTGGTCCATGGTTTCATAATTATAAACCGTGGTTCGAACCGAACCGGACTGATTAAAAAACAAATATATATATATATATATTCTCCCAAAAAAAGTTACAACCCTTCCATTTCCAAAATAAAAAACTCTTTCATTCTCAATGTAGTTGTGTTTTTCATAAACTTATTAGATGTATAAATTCAATTTTTAAGATTAATGAAGTTGATGCAATTATTATATTGTTTATTTTGTTTACAATTTTAAAAAACTAGTGTTATTCTATTCATATTTTTTTTGAAACTTTTTTAATGCTAACATGGTTTGGAACCAGAACCGGAACCAAACCGAACCGGTCTAATGGTTTGGTTTTGGTTTGGTTCTATATGTGTAATGGTCTGGTTATGGTTCTCAATTCTTTGGAACCGTTAGATATGGTTTGGTTCTTGAATTCTTACAGAACCGGTCCAATCCGGACCATGTACACCCCTAGTATGTGTATATATATAGTATGTACGTACATGTGTTGTATATATGTAAATATACTAGTGTATTACTATGGCACTACTAACAACATTAAATGTTGCATAGTGAAATTTTTTGTGGCGAATCTCAACTATTTGATCAAACCAATCTCACCTGTTTATTATAAAAATATGTTTGGAAAGAAAGTAAGTATTCAGATAATTGAATTAGCTTAGAAAATAAAGTGCTTAAATAAAGAGAGAGAGAAAAAGTAAAGAGTTTTTATGTATTTTTGTGTTACTTTTTTGAAAGTTATATGGTCAATAAATGTTAGTTAAGATTGTTGTATAATTTTTTTGTAATAAATCTCAACAATTAGATCAGAGTAATCTCAACCATTGTTGTAAAAATATCGTTTGAAGGTCTCATACTGTCTTGATTTGTAATATAAATTTATGTTTGTACATATGTACATATGTGTATATATATCTATATTATACATGTCAAAATATATGTCTCTACATACATGTATAGTACATAAGTAATATGAATAACTACAAAAAATTTGTCAAAAGGACAAATCTGCATTAATTTGACTTATTAAGAACATATTAATTTAATTTATGAGTCAGGGTCTATGATTTGAGAAGCTTTAACACCGGAGGTCCTTTTGTAGACGGATTTGCTATTGAACGCGAAGAGATAATTTTATCTAATAACATTATTACTTCACAAAAATAAATAACATTGTTTATTAAGATATCTGTTAAAATGAACATTTGATACTAGCTGATAAATACTAACATGTAACTTTATTTAATAAAATTATCATTTCAAAACTAAAAAAAAAAGTTATTTTTTTAATAAGCGAGTCAAATAACATTATATGTTGGTTTAATATATGTATTAGTCAAATTAGAAAACATAAAATATATAATTTTATTTGATAATATTATTACTTCAAAAAATAACAGATAACGTTGTTTGTTAAAGTATCTGTTTAAATTGGCAGAAATATTGACTGTTTACTAATAGATATAGTGATCCAATAAAACAGATAAACTTATTTGTTAAGATATCTGTTAAAATTTAAAAATAATATTAACTGATAAACACTAACAGGTAACTTTATCTAATGAAATCATTGTTTTTATATTTAACGAACAGATAATGTTATCGCGTATTTACTAAAAGGGATGTCTAACAAATCGATAACGTTATCGCGTGTTTATTAGAAGGGATATCTGTAACGCCTCAATTTTTGACACATTAATAAAGCTCTTTTAAATTTTATTTTATTATTCAAATCCACAAATTAAAACAAACCGATCATTTTATTAAATATTAATAAATAAATTACATAGATTTGAAATAGAAAGGTCAATGAAATAACTTTTAACAACTAAAGTAGACTGAGTTTGAAACTGAAAAGACTAAAATACCTTTTTGAATTTATAACTGAATTAAACTTAAATAAAAAAAGGGTTATCGAAGGGCATGACAGCCAGGTGAAGGTCTCACCGTTGGTAGCTTCTAGCTCGATCTGCTCTATCAGCTTCTCGATCTGCACACGTATGGTTACTCGAAATACCGAACCCAAAGATAATAAATGTATAATAGTATAGAATGGAAGAAATTCACAACAACATGATACAAGGTAATAAACATAAATTACTGAATGAAGTAATATATGCTGATACATCAAAAAATATGAAGAAAAGTTGAAGTGTTCTATGCTCATTTCTCGTTGTGTCTTTTAACTTCGGATGACGCCCTGAGAATCAAACCCATAAACAAACTTGACATGGTGGCCAGTGAGAATCTAATCCACGTCGGGAATCAAACTTAGAATACAAGAATGAAGGGGAATCAAGCTAATCCTATTGATAAAGTCCAATAAAATTTTCATAATACTTACTGAAAAATAATAGTTTTGGTCGAACAGACGGACAATATTAACTACGACGTCATCTACCCGAGTCGTGCCTAGGAAAAGTTAGTGCTACCAATAACCCAAGGTCGAGAGATGGTGAATCGAAAGCTCTGATACCATGTTGTAACAGCCCGTTTTTTCGACACGTTCATTTAAAAAAGCAAAATAACCAAATACCAACATTTCATTAGAATAGGAGTTTGATACATAAGATAATTAAAATACATTTGACAAAAGACTTTTACATCAAAAAGACTTTATAACAAACTTAGAACAGTCTAAGTCTAGTTCAGGTAAACCATGGTTCCACCGGGTCTTCTTAGAGATAAGTACTGTTGTGAGGTGAATAGTCTAGTTCTACTCTGTCGTCGTCAGTACTTGGTATAAAACACCAACGGCAGGAGGAAGTTACACTATGAGTTTTGACACTCAAAAAGTTATCCTACCATTAAGTTCCCTTTTGAATGTTTTAACGTGATAACATAATGTGCAATATACACGAGTATGAAATAATCAAGGTTGATGACATCATGTGATAAGATAAGTATGGAACTAATAAGTAAAAGTTAAACTGAAATAGCGTATTTGAAATCATCCGAGTAATCATTACAGTGTATATCAGTTCTGAATATTTCATAAGTTTTCGAATTAAATCAATATATTCTAAAGTATGATTATGTCATATAATTTCATCAATTGTTTCAAAAATAATTCTCGTCATTTAATCAAATCAATATTTTTAAATCAATGACTTCGCCGTATATTCTAAATTAATATTTCTAAATCAATGATCCAAGTATGGTGCTCCTGAACAATAATGATCCCGACCTCCCGACTAACCGTGTTTCCCAACCACCATGTGCCCCAACTGCCCTACTCCCGATCATCATGTTCCCAATTAATATGTTATCTATATTACAAGGGAGGACGGTGTGGGCTCCACATATTTTCACATCAACGGTTAAGATGAATTTGATCCAAGGGCTGAGATTAGAGTATATTTTTACAATAACAGTCAGGATCGATTTGATCCAATGATTAAGGTTTATCATAAAAAAGGTTTATTGGAAATGAAAAAAAAAGGGTTCGAGATAAGTGCTGTATTTATTTAACCACCCACAAAAGGAGAGAGAAAGAGAGAAACATGCATTCTTACATTTGAAGCATGAATAATGCCCCACAAATTCCTAGAATGGAGCAGTGCTCTCCAATGGTCACGGCTGTGCATTTCCAATGCAGCATGCTTTCGCAAGGGATTAATGACCACATTTAATATACATTTGTTTTATGTTCTTACCGGTAATTTTTTTCCCTTCTTTTTCTTATTTTTTCCAAAAGCTAGCAAAAAATAAAAACATGTTAGTTTTCATATGTGTGCATTAAAAATGTATTTTGAGTGTTTTTTCTTTTTCTTTTTACTCTTTCTTATTTGTAACACACTGATTTTTGCTTGAGTTAATGATGTGCTTCTTTAATTTTGAGTGGACAGTTGAATCCACACCACCGGGCTTCTCTAAACCTCACCAGTCTCTACTGTATTGTGTAGATTGCTCTCTGTACTATTTGTGACATATTTTGGTTAACTTCCTATGGGTATGGATCTGTCCGTCATAATTATTTTTGTTTTGGTTTACATTTGGTTTTTGTTTTGCTGCGGGTAATAATTCTATTTGCAATGGGCTTCACGAGACAAAGCAAGATGTTTTCATTGTTTTTGTGTGTCTTTGTGTTTTGTTTGTTGGGACTTGGGAGGGTTGTAGGCACGAGTATTACGTATTTTTTATCTCACAAATTAAGATAGTGTTGGTCCCACATATTTTCGATCCTGCTAAGGTTAAAACATATTTTCACAAGGATATATGACTAGAATTTATTTCATCCAATAGTTGAGATTTATTAAAAAAATTGAACAGGCCCAAAAAAAAAAAAAACATGTGTGCATCGGTATGTGTGATTTGTGTGCCTTTTGTATTTTACTAGATCATTTTCAGCCGCTACCCAATGAGAGGTCAATACATTCCCCAGTAGGCGTGTAAAACACACGTGTTCGGATGAGTGTTTTTTGAACAATTTTTGAGGAAAAAAAATTTTGAAATATTGTTTAGTACAAGTGTTTCACAAAAAATTTAGGAGTTAAATTTTTTTAGTATTTTCGAGGTGTTCTTTGTCTCTTCTTTTATAGAGAAATTAATATTGTTTAGGAAAAAAGTAACCATGTTTGGAAAAAAATTCCCAAACATAGTCCACAAAAATTTTCTAAAATTTTTTATGAAAAACTCAACCGAACACACCCTGTATATGTGTAGAGCAATTACTGCTCCAGAGTCGCAATCCTAGCACGCCTTCTGTTCTATGTTCATGTGCTTTTGCTAATAACAAAGAAATGAGGATTTTCGAAAGGGCATGCGTGCATTCATTCTTAAACCCCCAGTCATGGGTAAACAAATACTTCTTTGGTAAGTAATTGTTTAGGAACTTATATGTAATTTTTTTTTTATCAAAATTCCTTTTTGGTCTGAAATTTTTGATTTTTTTAGCTGAACTCAGGTTATATGTAGTTTTTTAACTTATTTACGTGTAGGTCTATGTTGATTACTGTGTGATTTGGGTTAAATGTTTGTATTTTTTCTTTTTGATATTTAACAATTTTTAGGACGAATTATATCACGAGTGACCCATTAAATTCTGGAGAAACGTCCGTATGAATCGGTCTCAAAATTGCTCGAAGTTGTTTGTTCAGTTAAAGTGTTTAATTTTATTTTTTGTGTGTGTAGATGTGGGTTGAAGATTTTGATAAGGAAATTTTGAAGTTTTTAGATACAGTCCTTTGATTGGGAAAATTTGAACGATTTTTATTGAGTTTTTATGGCGGCCAAAAATCAGGGTTCTACAACGACCAAACATTATGTTCTTTACTTCATCTCTATTGTTGCATCCTCTAAAATTTTGAGTTTAGCCATCACTTTTTGTTAATTTTCTATGATGATTTGTGTGCAGAAAGTCGGCGTTAAGATATACATGCAGCAAAATTCAGTGGCGGGATATCTATATTACAAGGGAGGACGGTGTGGGCTCCACATATTTTCACATCAACAGTCAAGATGAATTTGATCCAAGGGTTGAGGTTAAAGTATATTTTTACAATAACAGTCAGGATCGATTTGATCCAATGGTTAAGGTTTATCATTAAAGAGGTTTATTGGAAATGCAAAAAAAATACATGTCGATGATCAAAGTTATATATTTTTGTTTAGATTAATTTTTTAAAATTGCATAAAGAATTTTTTATCGTTAATTGGTTGACCTAATAATCAATTTTTTAGCCTACAGTATTTTTTAATTTTCCAAGTCGAAATTGGTTTTTAGGTCAAACAACTACAGATATTCAATTGATTTGATCTTTTTGTGGTACCTTAAGAAATTAAATCTGAACAAAATAGACAATTTTAAATTTAAAAGTGGTCTCACATAGTCAAAGATAGAAAAAGTTTACAAAAAATACATGTCGATGATCAAACTAGACTCAACTCATGTTTATTGGTGTAAGTTATTATTCATGTATATTTTCTTTTATCCTTAACAAACTTACTTTTTTTAATTTTTTTTTAAATTTTGTGCACAAGTAAAACTCAAAATCACTCAAGTTTAATACTTAAATATCAATAGAGATGGTTAACACATTATGTGTATGGAAGTATACCCATTTTTGTTTTCTCGCAATTGCCGGACATTAGGATATAGATTTTGACGATTAAAGTGTTTTTTTAGCAACTTAATCTTCATATGGTCCCTTTTTTAGCAACTTTGAAGGCATTTGTTATATATAGATTATTCATCCTATCAATGATGAGTTATATTCTTTATTTTTAGCAACTTATTCTCTCTTTTTAAGATGGATTACATTTTGTTGTTTCAATTTCATTCGTAGTGCAGTAGACATGGGTAATACGTTAGGGTAATCAACGGACAAGTTCTATAATCCCTAAAGACACTGCTCATGAATCTTGATTGTTTTTGGGAAAAAAATTGGGACATCAAAAGAAAATTAAGAAAAATAACAAAATTACTCGCAACAAAATTGAGGGTAGTGACTTTGTGTTTTAATCGGAATAAATTGTTGTAACCCTAGATTTTTTTTATTTTGACTAAATTTTTTCTTGATCAATTTTTTAATTTGGAAAATAATTTAGCGAGTTGACATAGTAACGGTTACAGAGATAACTTTTTCTTGATCAATCACCCCTTTCACGAAATGTATTAGCAGCTAATTTATACTTTGTTGGATTCAATTTTATTGCGTCGTGCCGTAGGCACGGGCAATACGCTAGTTCCTAACATTATATCATTTCGTTATCGTGCCGAACAATATAAGCTTAAAGTTTATGAAGGAGGTAGTTAGACTAAAAAGAGCACGATATATAGGACTAAATATAACTTCGGCTCAAGAATAACTTGGCTAAACGGATGAAAGAAAATGTAAAATACAGTGCTTGTGTAACGGCTTGACTTTTTGAACAATTAAAGAAACAAATTTTATCATTTAATGAAATTATTATCTTTTGCTTTAAATTTAATGGATCATATTTAATTTGTTATCATGCATCCAACTCCTCATTTTACTCAAAACCTGTTAAATTTAAAAAAAAAAAAATTAAGTTCATCTTAATTTACATATATTATTTTCAACTAAATTCATTCAGTACATGTCCATGTATAATTGTGGAAACAATGCATGTGGATTTTCCAATTCTTAATCTTTAATATCATCTTCTAGGTTCAAGGATCACGTTCAAAACTTGGGTATGAAGATTGTGAACTTAACCTATTAGGACAATAAGTTCATGTGTGGTGCTTTGATTTCCCAATTTCATTAAGTTGATCTTATCCTCTAACCACTCATCATCTCTATTTTTCCATTCATGAACTAGCAGCCAACTCCTTGGTTTTTGCCTTGATGCTTGGGTTTTGGCAAAAACTATAAATGAAACTCTTTGAAATTTTAAGTTATATTAAATATCCTCTTATTTCCTTATGCCTATATAAAACTGGCTCAATCTATACCATTATCACGTTCAAGCCAAAGTAGAAACAGAGAATAAGAGAGAGACAGAGAGGTTTAGTGAGAGAAACTTCACTACCTAAATATAAGAGTTGGACGAGGAACACCACTGCCGAATCATTAACCTACCTTCTCGGCTATCATTGTTCACCAGAATCGCACCTCGAGGTAGAAACACATACCTTTCAAGCCCCGTTCCGTACAATTTGTAGATATTATGTGTAATTATTTTTTAGAGGAATCGTATATTTTTATTGGGTCACGGCCCAAAGGATTAAATATTGTCCAAATTACACAATACTTGCATATGCATACACTTTTTAATATGTTATGATGTCCACAAATGCCCATGGGATATCGTGAGAGCAAGAATGCCAATCCGATCATATTTTACTATATTGTTACGTTGTTTCTAGTAAAGTAGAAACATTGTTGAGATTCGAAATGTTATGTTAATGAAATTTATGACGTAAAGAGGTCATGATGAAATTTTGATTTATTTATTTTCTAATCGTTATGCTACCGATTTTATTTCTGAAATTTAGTTTATTTCAGTGTGGAATAATCTAGAGTCATACATTAGGGAAACTAGTTCGAATGACACTGTGACATGACAGCGGAGGATGTCAGACGTACATTATAAAGTAGTTCATGTGTATAGATAAGTAAGTGATTCGTTAAATGAAAGAATGGAAATCAGTTTGGATGAGCTGCCATGGCAATGTGGTTATCTGAGTTTTGACCTATGTGTTTATGGCGTAATTATGCGAAGTTGATTATGATTTGTTATAAGGACTCCAACTAGGAGTAGCTGAACACGGTTGAAGGTGACTTCGGGACATCTGCGATGGCAGCTCCGGACCTGAGGGAGTGGTAACCAATGTCTTGTGCGTCCTTGAACTGATAAGGAGAAGCAGTTAATTAAGGTTCATTGTGACTCAATCAGGTGAAGCCACGTTCGTGAGATCTAGATAGGGTGAAGTAGGTATTAACCTGAGTGGATAGTAGAAGGTCCCTACCTTACCGAGTCGGTATTCAGTCGGGTACATAATCTCAGACTATTGGCCCATGGTGGGTAAGGGCTAGTCAATATCGACCAATTTCCTATGCTATTGTTTAAAAGTGTAAGATTGGATTTCTGAGGTGGTGAATCCTAGAAATTTAAATATAAGATTCATAACAAACCTATATGTTTATTTTTGCTACTTTATATTCTATTCTTTAATGTAATTATTATATTTATCAAATTGCGTGCTTTTTAGGTTAGTATTTCGACTATGTTTTTTGCTGAGTATGCTGTACTCATGGAGTAATTTTTCTGCCCCTAACATTCATATGCGATGAAGTAGTGCATGAAGAGAAGCAATCTGAGCTAGAGAGTTGGTTGTGGAGCTGAAAACTACGACAACAACATATGGAGACTTTACCCATAGAAGTTCTGTTCCATTATTTTCAAATCATAATATAAATTCAGGAGGGGTATTTTAGTAATTTTTGTCAAACATTCACAAATAATGTTTTATTTTGAAATTCACCCAAAGAAGTGAATTGTAGGGGACTACTGGTTACTTGACCTCCAACACCAAGAGGTAATGGTGTTGGACGAAGCCGAACCCAATCATAAGATTGCAAGAAAAGGCCATATTTTGGAAATCTATTTAGTTAGTTGATTTGGTCATGACGCTTTTGGCCGTCGCTTCAGTGAATCACTTGAGCCCTGATACATTTTCGGATTCCACCATTTCATTTATAACTAAGCATTGGGGGCCTTTAATCAAATAGGCTTGTTAGCCAATTACTTATTATTATGGAAAGAACCCGTTGATTCACCAGCTTGGGCTGACCGCAAAGGTAATTAATGTTTCAATTAAGTTTTATTTAAAGTAATGGAATTAAAATATTTTAATTAATGTTCTGAGAAATCGGGGCGTCACAAATTGGGTGATACATAGCTTGATCGATCACACTTTTGGTTAAAGTCAAAACTCAACTCAAATCGCATCACGACTACAAAAATATACATAATATTTCCACAGAAAATATATCCACAACAACTAATCGTATGTGATTATTAGTGTGTTTTTACATTTGGGGACCTACAGGACACACTGAGTATCAGTATTTATTCATTGTCTAATAATTAGAACACTCTTGTAACATCTATCAATTCTATCATCATGCTTAGTTGCAACATAGGCATTTTGAAAGGCAGTAGATCAAATAAGTAAGCATGCGATAAAATTGAGACGAGATAGTATGTGATGAACATGACATAAACTAATTTAGGAACTAGTCTGTTTTATGGTCACATTTAGATTAAGTGTACCCTAACTATTCTGAATCCTTTGTGGTCTAATGGAGTTTAGATTATTTAAATTAAATGACAACCTAGTGTGAGTATCTTTATTCATGAAATGTACATATTTTGTTTAAGTTAAGGTCTAAATGATCAAAGTGAGTTCATGATATCATTTAACTAATATTGTATCATATCAAGATCATATAATCAAGACACTGGTATTGAAATGAAATTACGTAACAATAAGATTAATATACGTAATAAATAAATATTTATTACTTTATTAAAAAATTATTTAATAATATAAGACAAGTATATTCTTTTGCGACTAAAATTATAATATGATATTTCCAAAAAAACGAGAACGTAGGTTTTCATAATATTAATTTAATTAATAATTAATAATAATAATAATTTAATTCTTATATAAGCTAGGAGAAATTTAATAATAATAATAAAAAAATAAACTCTTAAATTATAATTTAATATTAATAGGGGTACAATCTGTAAATAATAGAAATATTGGGAAAATCGAATATATCAAAAACAAATTTAATTGCAGTCAAAACTCTATCCAGAAGTCCATCTAGTCATGGATCCGGTTGGGGATCTGATCGCCTGGATTGGCAACTGGATTGAAATCTAGATAGAAATCTGGCTCTGAAAAAATACGACAGTCTCTATAATTCGTGATTTCTTGTCCGGCGAAGCTCCGTTATGCCTTTAATTACATCAAAACACTCTAAAAGGGTCAAGGATAAGGAACTTACGATTGGTTCAAAGCTTGGTGGTGATTCGGATAGGCTTCAGGTGCCGGCTAGATTCGGTAAAATCTCGACCGAAAATCCTTCTTCTTATTTCTTCTTCCTTCTTTATTCTTGCTTTCTCTTGCTCTACCTTTAGAGGTGTACTGGTGTGTGTTTAGGAGGAGGTTGATGCCTCTTTTTATAGGCAAAGGAGGAGGGCAGATGGATGGTTGAGATTCGGGAGTGGAATTTGACAGTGGGGGGAAAGGTAGCCTTTGATGATGGCTGAGTAGCTGCGGTAGAGGAGGGGCTATAGTTGATGGTGATGAGAGGTGGAGTTGAGTGATGGGAGAGGAGGAGCATAGTGATGTGGGGGTTAAGAGAGGGAGAGAGAGCCTTGAGAGAGAGAGAGAGAGAGAGATAAATATGTATATATGTATAACTACTGTAAGCTATATATATACATATATAGTAACAATCCCCTTTTAATAAGGGATTCCTTATTTTACTACGGTATGAATTTCTTATTTTCTGATCAAATTTTCATGATCTGAATCGTTTAGGCTATGTTTGGTAACCATTTCGTTTTTTGTTTTCTGTTTTTATTTCCTGAATTTTCTGTTTTTTGAGAAAAAAATATGTTTGGTTGATGTTTTACTTCCAAAAAATTGAAAACAGTTTTCATTATTTTCAAAAAAAGTGAAAGTATGAAAAGTGAGCTTTCATTTATTTCAAAAATAGTTTTCATTATTTTCAAAAATCAACTATGTGTATATATATATGTATGCATGTATATATATACACTAGACGTATATATAATTATATATTCGCATATTATAGATTTATTTATATATACATATAATATATATATTTATATAATATGTATAATATATATACTTATAAGTACATAGGGCTTCTAGTCAGTGAGCCTGGACCCAAGTTAGGTCCGGACTTTTAATCTCAGCCCTTGGATCTCATCCAAGGGTTAGGGTTTCTTCACTTAAAATACCCTTTAAAATCAAATACCCTTTAAGTGAAGAAACCCTGACCCTTGGATGAGATCCAAGGGCTGAGATTAAAAGTCCGGACCTAACTTGGGTCCCGGCTCCCTGACTAGAAGCCTACTGCATACTTATATACATATACATATATTTATATAATTATACATATATATTATGTGTATAATATATATGTATATACATATACATATTTGTGTATATGTACTTATATACATGTATATATACACACACTTATATACATATATCACACACACACACACATATACATATACATACATACATATATATATATTAATATATATATATATATATTACAAGTATGTATATATATGTATAATACATAATAAATATGTTTATGTATATGTATATTATAATACATATGCATATGTATATGTATAATTATATAATTATACATATATATAATTATATAAGTATTATATATATATATATATACACACACACACTTAGATATATTATAATATATATATGTATATATGTATAATATATAATAAATATTTTATGTATATACATTATAATACATTATACATATACATTATATGTATATACATGTATATTATAATACATATGCATATGTATAATTATATAATTATACGTATATATAATCATATAGTATTATATACGTATTATTTATATAAATATGTACACAACACACACACATACATACTTATATATATTATATATTAATATATTACAAGTATGTATATATATGTATATATGTATAATATATATTAAATATGTAGATGTATATATATTATAATACATTATACGTATACATTATACATGTATATACATATAAGTATATATATATATACTTATACTTATATATATACATATATATGTATATATACTTATATATATTATAAGTATATTATACTTATATAAATATATATAAACTTTGATATATACTTATATACATGTATATATGTATATAAGTCTTTATACACATACACTATAGAGTCTATATGTATGACAAACTAAAAACAGGTTAACACAAACAAATTTTTTATTTTTGTTTTTTTAAAAACAAAAACAAAAATTAGGAAACAAAAATAGAAAACACAAAACACAAAACAGGAAGTGTTACCAAACAAGCCCTTTTAATGTGTTTAAAACGTATTTTTAAAGATACCCGCAAGAAATAGGTTCAAAATAATATCGAGAAAAGGTTGATCTATATAGTTTTTGATAAATGTCGACAAGAACAATTTTATGAATAATTGAACAGATCAAGCATTTTCGGATAATATTTTGAACTGATTTCTTGTGTTAATCCTTAAGAATATATTTTGATCAGATCAGAAAATAAGAGATCCGCATCATAGCAAAATAAGGGATCCCTTATTAGAATTTTACTCTATATAGTAAATCTATTATATAAGCCTACAAGAATTATTTACAGATTAGATTCTTGAGGTGATTGGTGATTAGATTCCCCTTTTCACTCTTCTACCGGGTTAGATTTGTAAAGACCCGTATTTTGAAAATTATTAATAAATAAAAACTCTGGTAATTATTTTACAATTTCATGTATCAAATTTTCAACCAAATATTTAAAACTTATTCCGTATATTTAAATTTATGCTTATACGCATAACATATACTTTCTATACACATACACTATATATATATATTATATACACATCATATATAAATATACTCCATCAAATATTTATTACATTCATCACCTTTATATTTCATCACTTACTTTATCTCCTTCCCACTCCACCTCCCTCCACCATTCATTTTTCTTGATTTCCTCTCAACCCTTGAATTAAACTTCCCATTTCTCCTAGAAATACTCTTCTCTCCTTCCCTAAATCATCGCAACTTCTTCTCTTCTTTCTCTCCCAAAACTCCTAACCACATCTCATCAACTCTTCTCTTTTCTTTTTCAAATCCTAACCCTATCCCATCAGCCCTTCTCCCTTAAATAAAACTCTTTATTCATTTCTCTCACATATCTTATTATTCATATCTCATACCTTACCTATATATCTTTTCATACGTGTGTGTGTGTGTGTACATACATATATATATATATATATATATAATGATCCGAGATTTTAAATAAATAGTTCGGCCAACTTTATTATTCACTCAGAGCAGCTTGCACGAGTTGCCGTTGTGGCGGAGTCTCATTATCATGCATGTGTTGCATTGAGCATGATATTATGAGTTTAGAGTTTTATCCTGGTTGTTTTGATATGATATTGATGCAATTCTGTTTTATCTCACGTTATCGATGGTTTCTATGTGTTTTTCCACTCGAGCTTCAATTTATGTGTTGTAAATAAGCAATTTTATAAGTGATGAAACTGAGCCAAAAATTAGATTCTTGTAAGAGTTTTTCAAAGTTTAGTAGTTAGGTTTACATTTCAGTTGTTAGAGTTTTGATTAATTTTATGTTTTGAGCAATTGTGGGCCCATAGAGTACACTATTTAGAATTTTGGTATAATGACAGATGTTTATTGTTGGAGTTTTATGTTATTGTTATGGTTTGGCTTTTTGTATATTCGGATTATTGCTCATTTCATACCCTGGAAGTGTGGGGTGTGACAACAATCTCAAGTTTTGAAGCTAGAATCCATCAAGTCACATGCTTATGCTTTCATATTATAATTGGGGATTTACCCCGACTAGCTTAGAAAATACGGTTAATCAAAATAGGGATGTCTATACTAGGGTAGTTTTTTAACTATCTATTAGTAAATCTTGAGAAGTCTGCACCCTTTTGCAAGTGAACACTCATATCTTATCGTTTAACCTTTATCTTGCCACTACCAGGCAGCGAGAGGTATATCTTGGTTCTTGTCCGAATGTTCCCTTTGAGACTACCAATCATCTACATCGTAGTAAGCTCTAGCACTTTCCAACTAGAATATGAATATAACAGGATTACGTTATATTATCACTATGATATGTTGTCTTATGTGGCAATGTGTTAGTGTCGTTATTCTGTTGTTGTGCTAGATGCATGCATTTTGTCTAAGTTTAGACTATAGAGTAAGGCCTAGGATAGTGATCTGGTCTTCGTTAGAGGTCATTCTGGTGAGCATTAAGTTAGTCCTAATTTTGGATCGACTTGACCCCTTTGAGGGATTTCCAAAAACAAAAAAAGGGAAAGAGATAATACAAAGAGTATTTTGAGGTAGGAGGAAGATCCACTATAATTTTTGAAAGATGTCTATCCGAAATGATGAGAATTGCTTCGTTCTAAAGGCTACGTTGGTTGAGGTGCCGGGGGGGGGGGTGTTCAAGGAAATCCCAATATTTGGTTGACTTAGTTTCCCAAAAGTTTGTTAGTCAATTTTTGATTTCAAGCAAATGAAAATGTTTCAAACAAATCAAGTCTAGTACATGATTGAGAAACTCCGTTGTACTTTTTAACAAAAAGGAAGGCTCTTTTTTCTAAAATTTAAGGTGCCTTCAATAATAGGCTCACCTGATTGTCTCAAGCACCTCTAGTGGTTTTTGAAAAGACAACAACTAACGAAAACCTGGGGCAGTTCCAGTCTTTGGGCCGACCTTGCTCATTTTATGGTTGATCACACCAATAGAGCTCCCAGTTATGTGCTTTCTTGTTAGGGACACCAAGATGGAAAACAAAACAAAAATGATAGTAAGCAAGGTCAAAGTCGAGGTATTTGGGACAAGGCATTCTCTTAATTTTCTGTTGAGATAGTCTATACAACATTGATGTAAAAAGAATGGAAAAACGTGCATGCATTTCTAGGTATCACATGAGCGCTATTGAGTTGTTTCTTTCTACCGCCAATGCAAAAATCACCGAGTCTGGGAAAGAATCAATACCCACTTGAACTTGATCCAGAAGCAAGTTAATCAAGCCAGAACCACCTTCCTTGCCTTCCACACTGCTCTTATTTGTGGCCCAGCAACCTAAACTGGAGGCCTTCAAATAGAGTATAGGGACCATGGAACAGAAACCAGAGTTAATGATGAATTCCATTCAGAACTTCATGAACACATTGCCGCCTACTGCTCCACCAAATCTCTCAATTATCCAAACCACAATGATGTCCCCGAAGGTGGGACAGGACTAGAGGAACTTCATCCTCATCTCCTCCATGAAAGAATGCCCTTGACAAAACCAACTAGGACAGAGCTCACAAACATGAAGGCCAAAAAGAAAAACATGGAGAAAGATTTCCAAAAGTCTAAAATGATGATCACATTGTCAATTGACATTGATGATATGTGCTTATTTCCCAATGCCAGCCTCCCTGGGAAATTCAAATTCCCCAATCTAGCTAAGTTTCATGGCACTAAGGACCCAAAAACACCTCTAATGGGTTATGTTGGCACACTGGTCCTGATTAGAGTTGAGTATGAAGCAATGGCTCGATTATATCATCGAACCTTGGATGGGATTGCTTTGTAGTGATTTTTGTTGTTGGAAATGTCAAAGAAGTACTTGGGATGATATTGGGTTAGTTTTTCTACCCCAGTACTCTTACAAGGTATAACTTTAGATGACCACTCGAGAATTGGAGGTGAAAAGGATGGATTCAAAAGAGGTGGTCACAAATTTTATGTAAAGATGGAGGGCCAAGGTAGCAGAAATGATTGATCACCATAAGATAAAGATCAAATTTAGATGGTGATAAAAAAATCTTTAGCCTGCATACTCTTTGTTAGGGTTATTATACTAAAAGTCGTAACTTTATGTAATAAATTAATATTTATTTAAATTATTTAAACAATTGATCGTTTTCTTGATGCGAATCTTTATGGGTAATTTTTGCATTATATCTTATCATATTGTGCATGAGTATTTCTTATTCCATATAGTAAAAAATTTGGTGTGTAGAGTTTAACTTACACACAGAGGATCAGATTATTGATTCCTATAGAATATAAGTTTTTGGTTCACAGTCTTAGGTGAAATTGGACACACCACTAGTAGGACTGTGACACAGTGTTTCAGTTGGTCTATCTTTACTACAAAAAATAGTATAGTTTTAACTCACTGTGTTATTACATTTTGTGTGTATTGAACATGACCACTTTGAGGTAATTGTGTTTACTCTTAATTCTAATGATAATTAATCGATGTATACATTTAATGTTATTAGTTTTGATTCATTATAGAGTGAGGTCTTGTGAGTTAATAGTCTCAATGAGTTGGGTCATAATATTAAGTATATGACAAGTATTAATTATTAATAAAATACACGTCCCTTTATAGGAATCGATGATATCCTCTTGAGTAAACTTATAAGTTTAGATTATGTCAAACCCTGCAGGTGGATAGTAGTATTCGACATAATGAATAAGTTAAGTGGAATGTCTGAAGAAATTTTATAGATGTTGATTAAATAAATTATCAGTAATTTATTTTGATCAACGGGTATCTGTAATCTTAACGTGGGGAGATATATAAGTATTTAATAACATGGAGGCCCAAATATAATTTTGAGATATAGGAGGAGAATGCAATTATAATTCTGTAGTGGTATGAATTATAATTTATATAATTCAAAATTAATCTGGGTTGGACTAGGAATCCCAAATTATATAGGAAACCCAGCCCATACTTCTTCTAGGGGTCTCTATCATTGCCTATATATACACTGCTATACTTTTTAGGTCAGATACAATTTGATACTCAAAATATTGAGAGAGGTTATATGAAGGTATATAGATCACGTTTTTGAGCTCACACTTAGTACGTGATCAAGGTGCAATAGGATTACGGTAGAAAATCTTGAGGTCAGTCGAGTAAGATTATTCCAGCCGTGCTCAAAGTTCGATCAAGATCAAACTGTAAAGATAGCCGAGATCATCTCGAAGGTATGAACCCTAGTTCTGCCTAGTAGAGTTTCATAATTTTTTTGTTGTATAATCTATACGCGTTCATCACTGGGTCTCGAGAACCAATTCCTAACACTCTTGACATTTAGTTGCTCTCCATCCATATGGTTTTGAGGCATTATTTGAAGCTGGGTTTTCAATAGAGGAGGCAATACATAACATTTTTCTAGAGAAGGAGGGCTAAACCCTAGAAGCAAAAGGGTAATATTTTTGGAAGCACCAGTGCACTATATGGGGTACTAGCTGCAGTCATGGAGGAACCAATACTGGTACCACAAATAGCATTCCCAATATGTCCGAAATCAATGTCATCACCCCATGCCTTACCAACCCAGACCTTTACCACAGGACTTTACCACTTTGGGTGTTTCCCTCTCAACTATATTCAGGAGACTCGTTAAGCATGGGGGCCTAAATTGCTAGCACCATCTTTCTTGCCAAATCCACTCCCACTAAGACATAATCCCCCCATTTTGTGCCTTTCACCAAGTATCGGGTCATGCAACTGACAATTGCCAAAGACTCTGTCGTGAGGTGCAAGATTTGATTAATAATAAAGTAATATGAGCACCAAATGTCCTAGCCAATCCAATGCCAATACACAATGCCAAGAAATTACCACGTGTAAATGTCGTATCCTTTGGCCTCAGCTCTATAAATGATCCCAGCTAGTAAATTATCCTATAAAACAAACCTCGAACCCGTAGTTGATTAGCTAAATATAGATCAAGAGGAAGGAAGAGGAAGAGGAAGAGGAAGAGGAAGAGGAAGAGGAAACATTGCAGCTTAAGTGTAGGTGCAGAGTTGTGGACAAGTCTATTGAGAAGAAACGCAACAAAAATACATCGCCAACACATCCGCGACATATACCTGCAACTTTTAAGTATCCAATGGTGTTGCCCCCATATATCAAATAAGGTAAATGGTTGGAATACTTTGACGGGGTAATAGAGGATGAGCAGAGATATTCACAATCATTGAAGGCACAAACATAAGAGAAGCAAGAAGTGGAGACAGCACACGGACTCCATCCATCAAAATTTATCGTGCCGGTCGAACTGCCAAAATCAGTGGTGCATGGTCCCAATGAGGACAATGGGGTGCTAGTACTACGTGAAAAAGAAGAAGAAGAAGGAATTGAGCAAGAATTTCCTAATTTGTGGTAGGATATAGACATGTGTGTTCAACAAATATGTATGGGGTGCCAAGCTAGATGATTGGGTAGACAAGGAATGAGAAAAAAAATAGAGCCTGACGACTTTGATCAATGAAGAAGTAGATAGAAAAGGGAAAGGAAACTAGAAAAAGAGTCAATAGAGGAAACTAAGAAGTTAGTATGAGTGGTGCATGAAATTTGCCGACCAACGGATAGCAAATGAGGATGTAGTGAAATATCAGATTAAGGCCGACTTATGGGCCGAAGAGGTAGAAATGGGGCATGTCCTGCACAAATTGTGTATTATTTAGGCCTAAAGCACAAGGATTTCTTACCTTATAGCTAGCAATTAAAGCTCATGACAACACAAGGAGAAATGTTGTTGGGATTTTAAAAATTCAAATGATGGTGAAGACTTTGGACGTCGTGGTTGAGTTCCAAGTTTTGGATACTCTAGCAATGTTCAACTTACTCCTTGGGAGGCCACAAATACATGATCACGAAATCAAGGCCATCCCATCTAACCTCCACCAAAAGATACATTTGACATTAAAGACAAGTGTGCTTGCCATTCATGGGTATATGGGACCGAAAGAGTACAATGGAGTTTTGAAAAATCCAAACATCTCAGAGATAGATAGAGAGGTAGGAATTTCTCGAACGAACCGCACTCCTTCGTATATGCCAGGAGTCCATTGATGAGAAGGGGCTGGTGCCCAACTGTTAGAAAGTCAGCACATGAAAGAAGATGTGCTATTAAGTGGGTTCTCTTTTGAGGAGGCCCAACAAGTGAATGTCTTCCTTGTTGAGGAATGATTTCAAATCAATATTTTGGTAGTGGCCATAATGAGGAAAATGTATTACGTGCAAGACTTTGGCTTTGCCAAGCAACAACAGAGGATAATAGAGTTCCCAAGTTTTACGGTGAATGAGTATCGGTCCAGTTTGGAATATCACCTAACAAATAAAAACTACGAGGAAAAGGCCCAACTGGAAAAGAATCGAGCAAAGGCCAAGAGGAATCGACAACTTTTTGAGCTCGGACAAAGACTATTATACGGGGATGAATCCTGATCATACCTCTATGCGACCATGCAAATACATCTAAATTTTCCCTAAGGAATTAGACCAAGGGTTTCTTCAGCTCAGATGAAAGTTTTGTTCCCACCTGAACATTTTTGTCTTCTCTTTCTTCTTCTTGTGGCATGGCCTCGATGGTTCTAGTTGGTTCTTCCCTTTTCTTCTCCTTTTGATCTCTAACATTCAAAGTGTCAATTACCAAGGCCTTCCTTGGTTGCCTTTCCTTAAGAGTGGCCACATAGCACTCTGAAGCTATCACCTAGTCCCCTCGTTATTTGCCATAGTTGTTTCCCGTGGGGAACTTGATCATGAGGTGGTAGGTGAAGGTGACCACCTTCATGTTGTTCGGTGTTGTTTGCTCTAATATGATGTTGTACACAAATAGGCAGTCCATAACCAGGAATTTCTCCATCTTTGTTGTTTGCCTGGAGGAAGTGCCTTGGGTGATCGGCAATTCCATTGAGCTAAGTGGTTATACCTACTTTCCTAAGGGATCAACTAGTAGAAATCGGACTGGCTATAGTTTGTCCAACCGAATGCCTATTGGGCTGAAAGTCCATAATATAATGTCTACTGAGCTGCCATTGCCGATTAACACTCTTCTTGTTTTGTTCCCCACAATTGTTGTTGTCAACAAGAGGTTATCATGCAGTTGTTCTAACCGCTAGGTGTCTTCTTTTGAGAATCTGATATTGGTCCTCTACCTTTCTTTCTTTTAATGGTTGGCTTATCACCATTATTTCTGCTTCACACTCACCTTTCAGTCTTCTAAAGTGCACCTTCCTAGAGGCGTTGGCCTTCCCCCTCTAGCGAACACTTCAGAGATCATTTTTATCTCTCCAAGTGGTTGAACTAACTCAATCTTTGGTTCTCTTGGGCGCTCCTCTATAGACCCACTTTTGTTCCTCCCAATTTTGTCGATCTACTACAAATTGAGCTAGCTTTCCTCTCTGGCTCATCTCTTCAATTTGCCTTGCCAAATCAAAGTGATCACCAGTGTCGTGGCCGTGATCCTTGTTGAACGCGCTCCTCGATATACCCCATGGATCTTTTTTGTTCCTCTCAGTTTTGCTGATCTGCTACAAATTGGGCTAGCTTTCCTCTCTGGATCAGCTTTTCAATTGATTTGTCAAATCAAAATAATTGCCTTTGTTGTGTCCGTGATCCTTGTTGAACTGACAATACTTGCTCTCGTCCATCTCCTCGGATTTGATCTGAGCCTCTTCAGGCAGTGTACCTTTGGATCATCTTTTATCTGCACCAAAACTTGCTCCACTGGGATGGTGAGTGGAGTAAATCTCTCCAATCAATCACGAATCATCCTTCACTGGTCTCATCCCCCACGTTGGGGTTGTCTTTTTTCCTTTTTCTGCATGATAGGCTCGGACTCAAGCCTTTTCTTGTTCATTTCCTTCACATGGCCTCTGCGAACTTTCATTGCATCCTCAACAATCATGTGCTACTAAGCCCTGACCATCAGTTTGGTCATGGTGGACGGTGGCCGCTCAGACAAATGGTAGAAGAACTAGGTCGATTTCAGACCACCCATGAAAGTTATGAGGGTGATCCTGTCATCAACTCCATCTACCTACAAGGCTTCTTCATTGGAGCACTTGAGGTAATCAAGCAATGAATTCTCCCTTCGTTGGTTGATATTCAATAGCGTGGCTTGTCATGGGGAGGTCGACCATTTTAGAAATGGTTGACGAATAGCCTACTGAGCTACTCAAAATTATCGATGGTCACAGGCTTCAGCTTCCTGAATTGGTTCCTTGTTGAGACCTTGAGAGTGGTGGGGAAGACTTGACAGGTTATCTCTTCAGGAATGGCATGCAACATCATGCATGTCTTGTCAATTTTCAAATGGTCTAGGGGAACTATTGAGTCATTGAAGAGATCCATCTAGGGTGTCTTGAACTTCGGGAGAGAGGTCTAGCTATCACTGCCTCCATGAATGACAAACTGGATTTGGACACCTAGCCATTCCACCTTTCTCCTCCATCTGTCCCATAATACCCTTCATCTTTTCACAAAGCTCTTTGATCTCTGCTCTTTGAGCCATAGAGTCCTACGTGAGGTAGGTCTTCCTGACCACCTTCATGTTGTTCACTTCCTCCTCTTACTATCCGTCCCCCTCCTAGACAACAGGCTCTTCATTGGGTTTCGTCATTGGTTGGTTGACAGGCGACAATGGTAGTTGTGGTCGCGCATGCAATTTCCATATCAGGGTCTCATCCTGTTCCACTAGCATGAGTACTAACTGAGTCGAGTTCTGCACCAGTGCCTCCAGCTGGTTAAGCTTATGGGAAGTCTTCCCCTCTTGTCATGCTCCAAAGATTGATCTCGTAGTCACCATAGTTTTCGGTTATCTTAGTTGAATTTTTTCTTAGAGAGAAGAGATGTCATTCCCACAAATGACGCCAAACCAATGGTGTCGAAAACTGGTGCAATATTCTTGAGCTTTTGTACCAGTTCCTGCACACAAGTCCAATGACTAGGAGTGTTTTTGGTCAAGGATTCTCCAAGGATCGAGTTAGATATTGGTAAAGAGAGAAAATGTACACATAAATGAAATTGTGAGTGGGTGGATTGTAAAAGCATACTCGATCCCTGGCCAATGACTCCTTAATAGGCTAGAGAATATGCGAATTTTCAAGGGGTTTTCTACTGCCAATCATGCTCCCTTTCCATATCGGGGTGGTTGGGGAGGGGGGGGGGGGGGGGGGGGGGCAGGTAATTAATTGCGCGTTCCATCCTTGGAATTCTAAACGATCAAGGGCATACTGATTGCGTGATCTTTGCCAAGTGGAACCCATAATTGGTTACTTTCTGCTTAGCTGAGTAGATCGTATTTGGGCGAGTTAATTTTTGTCCAATCAAGATGAGCATCGATCGATTGGACAAGCAATCTCATCTACCTGTGATCATCTGCTCAGGCAAGCTAGCAATAAGCGATCGAGCTATGGGGTGATCACAAGAAATAGCTGAGCATCGAGTGATCTATGGCCAAGCCGAGCCAAAATGGCTTTATCATGAATCATGTTCTTACTTTTTCTAGAATTTATTTATCTTATACCTCACATGTCCTTTTTCTATCATTTATTAGTTTCGCTTCATATGTGTTTATTATCGCCAATCAAGGGCAGAAGGAGTAGGACTCAAGTGGGGTCACTTGACTCCACTCAATTTTCTAAAATTCTTGTTATTGTTAGAGATTTACAGGTTAATTAGTGATTTGGCCCCTTAAAATTATGATATTGTCTTAAGTATTTTCACCTAAGCTGTATGTGGGCCTCTTGACTAGAATTTGCCCCTCCACCAATCGACATGCCAGGTTTTCCTTATTGTGCGTGCGTGTTCTTTTACTTGGCCTTTGACTAGTGATTTCGATTGTCAGAGTCGCGACTCGGGTTTTAGGCTGCCCCTGAGAAACCAAGCAAGTATAATTGAGAGATGTATCGAAGCTACCAGTCCGTAGTAACCAGACATTACATGGTTCAGGAGTAAGTCATTGATGAAACGGATTTGGTCGTCTTCCCGTCTGACCTGCAAAAAGAACTTGACACCGGTGTGGTATCTCACCAACACCCCTCCGATGCCTAAGTTAGCTTGAGGATGGAGGAATTGTATGGAAATGCAAGGAGATAAATCTTAGCAGAATGTTCGTCCCTTGTACCGTAGAGGCTCCTTTGTTATATAGAGATTTCCTTGGCGGGTTTTTAGGAAGGGATTGAGCTCCTTCCTGGTTTGGTGGAGCGCATAACTGGTGCTTATCCTTGTTTTGGCAACGGTATATCTCCATCATTATCTTTATCCTAAATTGGGGGATCTGATGAAGATTCCCCGTATGGAGTGGAGAGATTTGAGGGATCCCAATGGGAGCCTTCTTTCCTTGTAGGGGAATGATCCGTTTAAGGTAGAAGATCCAAACCATATAGAATCTCGAATCGTGCCCGGACGTACTTGAGTTGACCAGGTCATATATGGGCTGAGCTAAGCAACCCGTGTGTGGACATGACCGAGCAGGCAAGGTGTGGGCTGAGCCGAGCAGGTCAGATGTTGGCTGAGCCGAGTAGGTCCTGCTGACCGACCAGGGCACTAGTCAGCTCGGCCAATCTATCACGACCCATCAGCTATTCTCCTATTTTTGAACGGTTGGCCTGCCTTACGGGAAGAAATACCAACAGCCTGATACATTGAATTCTGACAGTTTTGGTTTTGCCTTGATCTTTACGCTGCATTTAATACCCTATCAGAGACGTTTGAGAGCCTGTGATGCGGGGTTTAATCTGGGAGTGCCACGTGTGCATGATCAATGGCCTGCATTTGAAGGTGCTTCATGGAAAGCCTATAAAAGGTGCTCGTTGGGACTTACAGGGGTTTCCCTTCTCTTTTATTGTTCCAGCAGACATCAACGGATTGCGAGTTCCTGACAAAATCTTGCATTTTATCACCCGCCTTCTGCTTGCAACTCTTGTTCTTAGGTACGTTCACGTTCCACTCTCTTGATTCTGGCTGACGAAAGTCCTGTCCCAGATCCTAGAGGTTTAGGACATTCCTGGGCCTTTTTCTTTCTTAGGTTGTGTCGTTACCTGTATTACCATTCCCAGTGTCCTTCATTTGGAGGGTTCGCCCACTCTCCGGTCGCCCAGCATTACTATCAGGGTATATTCGATATCATTCAACCTGCCATTCCCCATTTTCATAGGATGGCCTCTCGACGACACCTTTCCAGGTCTTCAGCCCCCACTTCTTCAGAAATAGATGTAGACTAGACGTTTCGCCTTAGCCCGGCGACTGCCACAGATTTTCCCCCGCCTACAGGCGTGGCGCTGAACCTTAAGCCTATAGATGCTGATTGAATAGTTTCCATTGTAACCGAGGACGAGTTATTAGCATTAAGGGTAAAATGCCAGATTCCTAATTCTGTGTGGATGAGAGTCCCCAGTCCGACCGAAAGGGCGAACACCCCTAGGTTAGATGAGCTGTGCCTGTACCTGGCTGACTTTGAGGCCGGGCTGAGGCTTCCTTTCCATCCCTGTGTGAGGGATATCCTTTGGTATCTGGGGTTATCTCCCGGGCAGCTCTTACCAAATTCTTGGCGCATCCTGGTCAGTTGTGGCGTGCTCTGGGCAGCCGCGACAGAGGAGAAGGCCATACTGACCAAAGAAGCCTTTCTCTACTGCCACCAAGTGAGCATGTCTGTTCAGGGATGGTGGTACTTTTCGAAGAGGGATGGAATATCCCCCGGTTGAAGGCCTGCCCTCAGCCAACAAGAGATGGAAAAACAAGTTCTTCTTCATTTCAGGAGGAGGATGGGAGTTTCCTCCTTGGGAAGAGCGGACTGACTCCTCCAGAATTCGCTGCTTCTGGGGAGAGCCTCATCCTGCTTGTGAGCTTCTCGTTCCTTCACCCTTTATTCTGTTATTATTTCTTATCAGTTTCTTTGATGGTTATGGCTGACCCCTTTTCATTGGATTCTGAGCAGGGAGGCAGAGACTTGAGATCTCAGTTGAGATCAGTGAACAGCTGAAGGTGGTAGCAGAGTATCCTGACCACGACTTCCGGGTACTAATCGCACCGGAGACCTTAGCCAAATTCCTCTTCGGACCAGAACCATCACGTGAGGCCCTTGCCCTAGAGAGAGGTATCTCTTGTTCTTTGTGCTTTCCCTTTTATGATGCCATCTCACAATTTTTATTTTTGCCAAAGGAAGAGGGAAGAATGGTGAAACTCAACAAAGATAAGCTGGCAGCTCTATCCGAGCATGCAAACACCCGGGGTCCTTCTTCCAAGCCAAAGAAGACCAAAAAGAAAGCCATTGCTGACCCCTCCACATTTGTGGACTCAGAGGTAACCTCCCAAGGTCAGCAGTCTACCTCGCCTCCTGCCAAGAAGTCCAGAAAGGACCCGGTCGAGGCGAGCCCGACACAAGAGCTGCAGTCCATCCCTGAGGAGCAGGTGATGGAAGTTGAAGAAGTTGCTGCCACCATCTCTGTGGTGGAAGAGCCCTCAGCCAAAACTCCTACTGAGGGAACACAGAAGACAAGGAAGAGGAAGAGCAAGGAGGCCTCCTCCTCAGCCACGGCCCCAGCTGAGGCCAACCCCTCAGCCTCAACAATAGAGCCCTCGATCCTTACTAGCAACAAGTTTGCCATCGACGCGCTGGGCGAGCTTCCAACCGAGAGGGATTGGGAACTCATGAAGGAGATGGCTCCTGGGGAGAAGCGATCTCGCCTCCTTATCCATCTGGCCAAGGTAATCATCTTTTTCTTTTCTGTTCTTCTGAGGTTGTAGAAAAATGCAAACCCCTGACGTCTGATCATCTGTTTCACAGGCAGTTGCATATGGCGAAGTCATGGTGCAGGATTCCTTGGAGGATGAAGACACTATCTCTGCTCTGAAGACGAGGCAAAGAACGCACGAGCGTTTGTCAGCGGATCAGCATAAGATCATCTCAAAGCTGAAGGTCGAGATGGATAAACTGAAGGAGCAAAATACTGTTAAAGAGGCTCAAATCTTGAGCTTGACTGACGCGTCTGCTGCCAACGAACGGAGGTCTTCTCAGCTGGAAGACATGCTCGCCGTTGAGCAGGCCACGAATGTGGATCTGCGGAAAGTCTTGGCCGACTCCAATCCGGCCTTGAAGGTCCAGGAGAAAAGGGTCAGGGAACTGGCCGTAAAGTGCGATGAGAAGAGTAGGCTGCTCTCAGAGAAGGAGAGAGAGATCAGCTCCCTGAAAGACCGGGTTGCCCAAGCTCAGTCTATCCAGCTGGACCAGATGAAGGACTCCCCAGCCTTCATTGATATGATGCCCGAATATTACTTCAGCGGTTTCATGTCTCTAAAGAGGAGGATAGGCTCAGCTCATCCAGAATTGGACCTGAGTTCCTTCAACGCTGAAGACGACAGCATAGGCCTGGAGGAGGGCCCTGACAACTCTGAGGATGATGAAGAGATTAGTCATGCTGGAGCCCAGGAGGACCTGCTGGTGGAGGGGACGACCGATCAGGGTCCCCCTATGGTTGTGTCCGGGCAAGGTGGGGAAGATCTTGCCGTCCTTCCCATTGAGATTCCCGATGAAGAGGATCTTCCTGCTCCTTCCACCGAAGCTGACCCTGTCATGGGCATGGTCAAAGGGATTCTAGAGGGTGTGGCTGACACCCTCCTCTCAGAGATAGCCGATGAGGTCCTCAAAGAGGGCCCTTCTGAAGAAAATGCAGGGGTCGATCTACCGTCCGCAGATCAGCCTCCTGCGCCTGAGTCTGCTGGGGAGACTAATTAGTCTTCATTTTATTTTCTCTCTTTTTTTTACTCAGCTCATCACTTGTAACTTTTCTGCTTTTAATGAATGGATTTCTTCCTTTCTCTATTTTTGCGTGTCGTGTTTGTCTCTGTTACAGACTTTTAAACTGAGGATGCCTCTTTGAGAAAATAGCCAAAAATATAATAACTGTAGTAAAAGCTGACATAGATAACCATAGCTGACAGTTCCATGGCTGACCCTGAGGATCTCTTGCTGAGCAGACGAGGCTGCTTGGATGCATGGTCCTGGAGGACATGAGCTGAGCAGGTGAGGCTGCTCGGATGCATGATCCCGGAGGACATGAGCTGAATAGGCGAGGCTGCTCGGATGCATGGTCCCGGAGGACATGAGCTGAACAGGTGGATCTGCTCGGCCAATTATTCGTTATTGGACACATGGCTTCATCATAATAATAAAATGTGGTCATCTTTATTGGACTTTCAATAAAACAGATAACCCCTGTTCACATAAAAAGACAAGATAAAGAAATAAATTTCACTAAAAATATTTCTTCAAATGCTCAGCATTCCAGGGCTGAGGAAGCTTTTTCCCGGACAATGTGGCCAGACGATAGGACCCAGCCTTCACATGTTATTGCAATTTGATAAGGACCTTCCCAGTTAGGTCCAAGATGCCCAGCCTTTCTTCCTGTGGGATCCACTTTCTTTAGTACCAACTCTCTTGTTCTAAAGCTTATTTCCCTGACTTGGCTGTTGTAGAACTTGGCCATCTGTTGTTAATAAGTTGCCATTTTAATGGCTGCCTTTTCTCTTTTCTCCTCCAGGAAGTCTAATCCTTCTAAGAGGCCCTGGTGGTTATTCTCCTCTGTGAAACCCTAAATTCTGTGGCTGAGCAGCCCAATTTTCACTGGAATCACTGCCTCCACCCCATAAGCCAAAGAATAAGGGGTTTCTCCTGTTGCCATTCGGGGCAGTTGTGCGATATGCCCATAGCACACTGGGTAATTCTTCTGGCCAGTCTCCCTTTGCAGCTTCTAACTTCTTCTTCAGGTTCTTCTTGATGGTTCGATTGGTGACTTCTACCTGCCCATTTGATTCGGGATAAGCTTTGGAAGCATAGTGCACTTGTATCCCCCTCTGCTCGCAAAACTCGAGAAACTGGTCATTGTGGAATTGTTTGCCACGGTCAGTGATTATCACTCTGGGCAGTCCAAATCTACTGATGATGTTCTTCCAGATGAAGCCAATTGCCTTTTTCGTAGTGATGGTGGCCAGGGGCTCAGCTTCTACCCATTTGGTGAAATAGTCCACAGCCACTATAGCAAATTTGTTCTCCCTTCCCAATAGGGAGAGGTCCAATTAGGTCCAATCCCCACTGGGCAAATGGCCAAGGAGGGGTGGGAGTTAACAAGGTGGGAGGATGGTGGAGAATATTACCAAATTTTTGGCATTTCTCACACCTTTGGACCATCTGCATGGCATCACTCTGCATGGTAGGCCAATAATAACCTGTTCGGACTAGCTTCTGTGCTAGAGCTCTTCCTCCCGAATGATTTCCACAGGACCCTTCATGGACTTCTCTCAGAGCATATTCAGCCTCTTCATTGGTCAGACACCTCAGCAGTGGGAGCGAGTAGCTTCTACGGTACAGTACTCCCTCCAGGCACAGATACTTAGCTGCCCTGAGCCTCAGTCTTCTGGCGAGGTCCTTGTCAGTGGGTAATCTACCTCTTTCCAGATATTCGACAATAGGATCTGCCCATGAGTCTTTGTAATCGACTGCAGCTATTTCCTGAGCAGGCAACTCCACACTAGGTTGCTCCAATCGCTGGATCGGAACGAGGCGACTTAGTGCTTCTTCTCGGGCTGTGGCCAAACGCGCGAGCTGATTTGCTTCTTCATTTTCTTCGCGGGGAATTCTCAACAACTTCAAAGCGTTAAAAGCTTTCTGGAGTTGCTTTACCCTGTCCAGATAAAGCTTCATCTTGTCTTCCTTAGCTTCATAGTCTCCCAACACTTGCCCCACTACCAACTGAGAGTCACTTCCAACAGTGAGCTCCTTTATCCCTAAGGATTTGGCCAACTTGAGCCTAATCAAAAGCGCCTCGTACTCAGCTTCATTGTTGGTGGCTTTGAAGTTAAATCTGATGGCGTAGAGAAGCTTGATCTTGTCAGGAGAAATTAGGATGATGCCTGCTCCATTGACCTCTGTATTCACAGAACCATCAACATAGAGAACCCATCCTACTGGTTCACCAGCTTCTGTGCTCTTCGATTCATCATCTGGTATGGAATCTGCAAAATCTGAGGGAGAAAACTCTGCCACAAAATCAGCAAGGGCCTATGCCTTGATGGCTGTTCTAGGACAGAACTCCAGATCAAATTCTCCCAGCTCTACAGACCATTGAATTAACCTTCCAGACGTCTCAGGGTTGTGGAGAGTTTTTTTGAGTGGCTGGTCAGTCATAACTTTGATCGAATGGGCCTGAAAATACGGTCTCAGCCTCCTTGCTGCTGTGACCAAGGCAAAGGCCATTTTCTCAACCCTAGGATACCTGGTCTCAGCTCCTCTCAACGCCCTGCTTGTATAGTAGATAGGATGTTGCACATTGGCCTCTGCCCGTATGAGTACCGAACTTACTGCATGAGGGGAGACAGCCAAGTAGACATACAGGTCTTCTCCTCTCCTCGTGCGGCTGAGCAGGGGAGGCATTGTCAGATATTCTTTCAATTGTTAGAAAGCCATTTCACATTCGGGAGTCCAATGAAAAGCTTTCTTCAAAACTTGGAAGAATGGATGGCATCTGTCTGTTGCCCTGGAAACAAAACGGTTGAGAGCTGCTATGCATCCAGTGAGCTTCTGCACACCTTTAATTCCCTTAGAAGATTCCATGTCGAGAATTGCTCGGATCTTTTCAGGGTTGGCCTCTATACCCCTCTGTGAAACCATAAATCCCAAGAATTTCCCTGAGCTGACCCCAAACGCACACTTGCTGGGGTTAAGCTTCATCTGGTACCTTCGAAGTGCCTCAAAAGTCTCTCTGAGGTCCTCCACATGGTCGGATCTTTTCAGGCTTTTGACCAGCATGTCATCAACATAAACTTCCACATTACGGCCTATCTGGTCATTGAACATACGGTTGACCAGCCTCTGGTAGGTGGCCCCTGCATTCTTAAGTCCAAAGGGCATTACCTTGTAGCAGTAGAGCCCTCTGGCTGTGATAAAAGATGTCTTCTCCTCGTCTTCTGGATGCATCTGAATTTGATTGTAACCAGAGAATGCATCCATGAAGCTGAGCAGCTCATGACCCGTTGTAGAATCCACGAGCAAGTCAATTCTGGGAAAAGGGAAGCTGTCCTTGGGGCATGCCTTATTGAGATCCTTAAAATCCACACATGCGCCATTTTCCCTTTGGCTTAGGAACGAGCACCACATTAGATATCCACACGGGATACCTGGCTTTCCGAATGAACTGTGCTTGCTCCAACTTCTCCACTTCTGCAACAATGGCTGCGTTCCGCTCTGGGGCAAACGTTCGCATCTTCTGTTTGACTGGACGGTAAGTGCTGTCCACATTCAGTCTATGCGTGATGATACTGGGGTTAATGCCAGGTAGAACTTTGTGTGACCAAGCAAAAACGTCCACATACTCCCATAAGAAACTGACCAGAGCAGTCACCTCTTGACCCCAGTCCTGAGCCAAGACGGAACACCTTCTCAGTCTGCCCCTCTATGGCCGGTATCTCGATGAGCTCCTCGACTGGTTCTCCTTGTTGGAGCTTCTCCTCGTCCCTCGTGTCGATCCCACTAACCGACAGGGTCTCCTTCGATCTCATGGAAGTGATATAACACTCCCTCGCTCTCTTTTGGTCTCCTTTGACCTCACCAACACTGTTGGGTGTGGGGAACTTAAGCTTGAAATGATAAGTAGAAACTGCTGCCTTGAATTTGTTGAGGGTCTGCCTACCCAATATTACATTATAGGCCGAAGGGCAATCCATCACCAGGAAATCAACCAGTGCGGTGGCATTCCTGTGCTCGTCTCCTATCATGATAGGTAGGGAGACAACCCCTATGGGATGGGCAGTCTCCCCAGAAAATCCCATAAAAGGGGACCGCACGGGCTTGATTTTGTCTTTCTCCAGTTGCAACCTTTCAAAAGCTGGCAGAAAGATAATATCTGCTGAACTCCCCGTGTCCATGAGGACCCTTCTCATGGTCCAATTGGCAAGAAGGACTGTGATCACTAAAGGGTCATCATGGGGATGAAGCACCTCGTCAGCATCATCCTCAGTGAAATGAATAGCTGGGCCAACCACTCGCGTGCGTTTCACTGGCCTCTCTGCGCTGGGCACCTCTCTGGCATAAGTTCTCCGAGCAGATCTGGTTTCTCCACTAATCCGTGGTCCTCCAGAGATCATATTTATCTCCCCCATAAAACAATGAGGAAGAGGTGGTGGGGGAGTTCTTTCCCGACCACGATCAGCTGGTCCAACTGCATGACCTGCCCCTGGTGGAATTCGCCATCCTTCCGCACAAACCGCTGGAGGCGCCCACGTCTGATCAGCCCCTCTATCTGTTGTTTCAATTCAATACAATCATCGGTATTGTGCCCATGATCACGATGGAAGCGGCAATATTTTTGGCGAGAGCGACGCTCTGCCAGAGTTTTTATTTTTCCTGGCCATTTTAGCTCAGGATAGTCACTGATCTCCTGCAGTACCTGGTTCACTGTGGCAACCAGGGGAGTGTAGTCATGAAATCTCTTCTCGGGCCGTCCCCTCTGGGGGGAATCTCTTCTGTTGACTCTTTTTCCCCTAGAGTAGTCCTCAGTCCGCGACTGGCCACCCTCTTTCCTCCTTTTATTCGAGTGAGAAACGCTTGTCTGAGCAGCTACTGGTGTTTCTCCCGCGTTCATCTGTCGCTGAGCCCTCAGCATGAGTTCAGCCATGTTGGTTGGAGGCTCGGCTGACAGGGAGAACAAAAACTGCCCTGGCCTGAGACCTGACATGTATGCTGCTATGGCCACCTGATCATCTACGTTATCCACTTGCATGGACTCCTTGTTGAATCTGGCTGTGAACTCTCTAAGAGTCTCTCCTTTAACTTGCTTGACATTGAGTAAGTAGGTGGCTGGCCTCCTGTACTGCTGGCTTGCGATGAATTAACTCAAAAAATGCCGGCTGAGCTCCTTGAAGGTACTAACCGTATTGGGGGAGAGTTTGTTGAACCATATGCGAGCGGCTCCTCGGAGAGTAATCGGAAAAGCCCTGCACATGATGGCGTCAGGGACAGCCTGCAGGTGCATAAGGGATTTGTAAGTCTCCAGATGATCGAGCGGATCCTTCGTTCCATCGAACGTATTGATCTGTGGAATTCTGAACTTTGGGGGGAGTGGGACTGCCATCACGTCTGCAGTGAAAGGGAGCTCGGTGGTCTGCACCAATTCTTCCACAGAGGCAGGGGCCTTCGTCTTCATCTGCTTTGCCAAACCATCCAGCTGCGCTTTCATCTGGCGCATCTGATCAGTCATAAAACCCTCATGGAGCAGAGATCCAGAGAAAGTCCCATAAGGAGGTACTGCTGCATGACTACTCGTCTCCCCATGCCCTCTAGTGACATCACAGTCTCCTCCAGGCACCCCGTGCATGGGAGTATCAACCACTGGAGCAGGTGGAGGTGGAGGGTCTCTAGCAGGTGGTTCTGGTTGCAAGCGTTGCAGCAGGGCTTGGTTTTGCTCCAGGATGCGCTGCATCCCCTGCGTCAACGTCAGAACGTCCTGGCGCAGAGCCTGATAATTGAGCAGTAGTTGCAACAGGAGGAACAGGAGGAGCGTTATTGTCATTGGAAGCCATGGAACGGGTCAAGACCATAAATCCAATTCAATCAATAATTTTAAAAGAAATCGTTCCCATAGACGGCGCCAACTGATGAAACGGATTTGGTCGTCTTCCCGTCTGACTTGCAAAAAGAACTTGACACCGGTGTGGTATCTCACCAACACCCCTCCGATGCCTAAGTTAGCTTGAGGATGGAGGAATTGTATGAAAATGCAAGGAGATAAATCTTAGCAGAATGTTCGTCCCTTGTACTGTAGAGGCTCCTTTGTTATATAGAGATTTCCTTGACTGGTTTTTAGGAAGGGATTGAGCTCCTTCCCTGGTTTGGTGGAGCGCATAACTGGTGCTTATCCTTGTTTTGGTAACGGTATATCTCCATCATTATCTTTATCCTAAATTGGGGGATCTGATGAAGATTCCCCGTATGGAGTGGAGAGATTTGAGGGATCCCAACGGGAGCCTTCTTTCCTTGTAGGGGAATGATCCGTTTAAGGTAGAAGATCCAAACCATATAGAATCTCGAATCGTGCCCGGACGTACTTGAGCTGACCAGGTCATATATGGGTTGAGCTGAGCAACCCGTGTGTGGACATGACCGAGCAGGTCAGATGTTGGCTGAGCCGAGCAGGTTAGATGTTGGTTGAGCCGAACAGGTCCTGCTGACCGACCAGGGCACTAGTTAGCTTGGCCAATCTATCACGACCCATCAGTCATGTAGTGGAAAAGTGTTAGGCACCCACTGTGCCCGACCTAGTGGTCAGTCTCTGCTGAATATTTATGGGATTTTAATTGCATTCTATGCTAATAACTTATGTTGAAAGGGAGAGCAGTTGAAGGGGAACGAATATTGTAACATGTAGATGCTTATTTATTTTTTCTTTATGCGAAAACATCATGTATGGAATTTTTAAAAATGGTTATATTCCCACACAAGCATCACTATTGATCATACGGAATAGTAAGCGCCATTGTAAGTTTGATGTTTCACTTCTATTTAGGTAGTATGTACTACATATTGAGCCAAACGACACAAACTAGCCAAGAATCAGAATAGTGACCGTGTTATGATTCATACAAATCAAAAGCACACATAGTATGAGAATATGAAAATGAGATCGGTAAATGCCAAGAAGATTATGCATGCCTTGACCTCGTTGAGTGGTGTGTGCCTTCATAAGAGCACACACACACTCCTCGGGCTCAGATTGGAGAGTTGACTCCTATCGAGATTTAAAAAAAAACAATGGAAAACTCGTAAATATTATGGATTACTATACGAATTTTTCGAAGTTCTCTCAAGAATGAGTACAAGCTAGCACGAGATAGTGTATACCTTAATTATGTCTTGTTTATATAAACTTTGATGCAAGTAAACGAGAATAAGGTTGGAAGGCAATAAGTAAAGACCAGATTACTTATTCAGTGCCATACCCTCCTCTCCTATTTTTCTTGACTTAGATGCTCCTACTTGTTTTTGAAATATATTCCCCAAAACTCTCATTTTGATCTAAAATATTCTCTTTAAGAAATAATTTTCTCACAAAAATCTTCCCAAGCCGTTCTTTTTTCCTAGAGACAAGCTCTTTCTTTTCCTCAAGCCTTGGAGGTTCTTATATAGGCTCCCAAAATGCCTAAAAACGTGCATGTGGTGGTTTGACTTTGGCAGCACAGACCGACGTAGACAAGTCTCTAAGAGAGTGCGCTAGTTGCTGGATTGGCGCACACTAGTGCACTGGAACACGCAACTGCATGTCGAGTAGTTGTAGATGGTAGGGGAGCCATACTATGAGTTAGTGTGATTTGACAATTCATAGGGATTGACATACGTTGGGACCAGGCTGGTGTGCTCCACTCTCTAAGGACTGACGCATGCCAATCTGAGACGCATGTTGGTCCGAAAAATATTTTGCCATGAAAATGAAGCTAGAGCATCTATGATCAATTTTATCAATGTCTAACATGACTCAAGACTCATCCGAAGATAAAATTGTCCTTTTTCATCATCGGGATCGTCTAACCATTGTTTTCGTAGGTTCGAACGGGTCCAAATTGGAGTGTCCATAATGTAAAATTGCCACAAATATTTTACCTAAGATATAAAATTTTCCTAAACATTTTGTCCAAATATAGAGTTTTTTTATTACATTGTCAAAAAAACTACTTCGCATTTGTATGAGAATCACTTGATGAATAATTACACGTCTATAATAAAAAAATATTTAAATTTTTTACTTAGCAAATAATTTTTCATATATTTTCTTAAATAAAAAGAGTCATTGATGGTTATATTAAATGAATATATATCTGACGAGGGTAAAATGTAATTGAGAAAATACATTTAACCCCCCAGGTTAATTTTAGAGTTCGGCCGAGACCAAATAACACATCCAGAGGCACATGCTGATCACGTGACATAATGGCCGACACGAGGAGTGCTGACCATACACAAATCTGGGTAACAGAACCATGCATTGAGCAATGCCGACCTGAGAAAGGCGGATCCATGACTTGCCGAACTGACAAGGTCGGTCCGGATTACGAGCAGCCCGAGAAAGGCGACCAGTAACCGTTTTTCCGAGATAAGACAGAATCCCGGATAAGCCAGGATTCGAATCAATCAGTTATGGGCGTGAAATCCACGGCCAATCAGAGGACACTTCGCCCCAAGAGAGCCCTAACAGAATTGGGGCCCAAGAGAGCCCTAAGAGAATTGGGGCCCAAGAAAGCCCTAAGAGAATTAGGGCGCAAGATGAAGTCTATAAATAAAGCTCCAGATCAACAAAAGAAAGGGTTGGAGGTAGTGCATATTTTCGCTTGCTGATAGAATATATTAGCTCGTGTTACTATTTTCCCTGTGAGTTTTGCCTGACTTAACCATCGGAGTGTCCTCCTGCCACAGCGGCAGAGGGCTCTTTGACAGATTATTCTTTTACAGATTCACAGGTCCACATACTAAGAGCATTGTTTCAGCTGGATAGTGAGTTTTTAGCTTTCCGTCCTGATTATCAAAATCAACCCCCTTACAATTGGCGCCGTCTGTGGGAAAGTGAAAGATTCATGGCTGAAACACCAAGAAGAGATCAGGGGAGGGAACGTGATGTCAAAGAAAGATCAAGATCCCCCCTCCAGTTCCACACAAATCCAGGGGTCCTAGGAGAGAGATTCCTAGGGTTCCTCCCTCAAAGATGGTAGGGGAACAGCCTAGAGAACAGGTGCTGCCTCCTACCGTTCTGTTGCTTGCCAACACACCGGTAGCTCCTGCGCTACCAACTACATTGCCTCTGGAGCAACGTTCTGATTATCCGCGAGAAGCGGAGCGGTCAAGAAATAGGGACAGGTCCCTAACTCAAACCCGGAATGAGGGAGGGAGAGAATCCCGAACTCATGAATAGTCTCGCCGAGACGAGGAATATCATAATGCTGATCGGATCCGAAGGAGGGATCAAGAAATAGAAGACATGAGGCGTTACATACGACGCATGGAGAGGGAAAACTGAACTCTCCGCAAGCATAAAGATTCAGTCCGCCAGTCGGTATCTGGGCGTGACGAGCGCTCCGAGACTGGGCCGTCTCGACAAGGTAGCCGACACGAATCAAGTCAAAGGCCCCGAGGAGGGGAAAATAAAGTTGGGGCACCGTCGAATTGGGGCGGATTACCTCCAGCACAGCCACTTCCCGACATGAGGGAATGGTTGAATCAGCGGGCAGCGTCGGCCCCGGATGTCCAGCAGGGACTCCCGTATCAAGCTCAACCACCGGTGGTGCCAGTAACCGATATGAGGGCATGGTTGAATCAACAGTTGGGACTCAACCGCCCGGAGGATGACGAGAATCACAAGGAGCTACAACAGTTGGCAGTATCACCACTATCAGTTCAAATTGAGACGGAGGACTTACCCAGAAAGTTTGTCCCTCCGAAGTTTACGATTTATAATGGACGAACGGATCCGATGACTCACATCAAAGGATTCGTGAACTCCATGATGATATATGTGGGCCATGATAGCCTTTACTGCAAGGTATTTTCCTTGAGCCTGGGCGAGATAGCCCTGAATTGGTTTCAGGCTCTGCCGCCGAGATCAATTACAGGCTGGAGGCAACTGGCAGATCAGTTCCTTAAGAGATTTGTGGCTAACCGAGCACAAAAGAAGTATGTGAACACGCTTCTGGCCTTGAGAAAAGGACCAGAAGAGGATCTCAGACAGTATGCCAACAAGTACTGGGCAACTTATAATGAGATTGGGGACTACACGGAGGCCTATGCCGTAGAATCTTTCAGGCTGGGTCTGTCGTACCGAGATCGGCTGGGGAGTCTCTCACCATTGATCCCCCGAGTACCATTGCCGACCTGATGAGCAAGGTCAGGAAATATGCAAAGTTTGAGGATGAGATCCGCCGAGACAAGGATCGGCCAATAGGGAAGGCACACAGGAGTGCAGTTATAGAACCCATGGCAAAGAGGCCAAGAACTGAGGTGGCCGAGGTGGCGCAGGTAGCCAAGGAGCGAAAACCACCTGGACCCCAGGCGTATAGAGCTATACGTACGGTTTTCAACACCCCAATCTTCAAGCTGATCCATCCATTGAAGAATGAGCCATTCTGGAAATGGCCGGCCGGGTCGGGAGAGCCAGTAAAGCGCGACCCGAACAGAGATTGGTGTAGCTATCACCGCAACAATGGCCATATGACAGAGAAGTGCAAGGCGCTTAAACGATTCCTAGAGGAATTAGTTGAAGCCGGGCACCTTCGACGTTTTGTGGCCGAACAGAGGCAACAAGCGGTTCAGCCAGAGCCAATGGAAGCCGAATCCTCTGAGGAAGAGGCGATGATAACCGGGACCGTGCATGTCATACACGTAGCAACTCCGGTTCCTGATAAGAAGGAAATGCAGCTCCAGCGACGCCGAGACGGGCACGAACATCATGTTCAACACCGCGGGCAGAAGAGGAAAGAGCCAGAGACAAAGGTAGAAACGGTCATATCCTTTTCAGATAAGGATTTGGAGGGGGTAACACACCCCCATAACGATGCATTGGTGATCACGCTGGTCCTCGGCACCATCAACACAGAGAGAATCCTAGTTGACCAAGGCAGCTCAATAGAGATCCTGTACTATGATGCTTTTAAGAAGCTCAAGCTCGACAAGGCAGAATTGCAGAAGGCCGATATACCACTCATCGGGTTCAGTGCCGAAGCAATCTGGCCCTTAGGGTCCATCACTATCCCTGTACGAGCAGGGAGAGTGACTTTGGATGTCGACTTTCTGGTCGTAGATGTACCATCGGCATATAATGCCTTAGTGGGGAGAACTTGGCTCCACAGACTGGGGGCAATCACTTCTACCTACCACCAGATGCTGAAATTCCCGGGGAAAAAGGGGATTGAATGTGTTCGGGGTAATCAGACAACAGCGAGAAGCTGCTATGTTGCCTCCATAAAGCATAAGCCAGTTTATTACATTTTCAATGAATAAATGTACCAGTCTCAATTTTTGAATATATGGTCAGAAAGGCTATTAATGTTGTTGCCACATGTACTACCTTCCTGGGGGGCAAAGATAACTCCAGAACATACTTGAGAAAAGTATGTGTTTAAGCCTAAATACAGGTTAAACAGTCGACATGACTTGAGAAAAGTCTGAGAAAGTTCAACACTTGAGAAAAGTTTGGACTCCAGAACATACTTGAGAAAAGTATGTGTTTAAGCCTAAATACAGGTTAAACAGCCGACATGACTTGAGAAAAATCTGAGAAAGTTCAACACTTGAGAAAAGTTTAGACTCCAGAACATACTTGAGAAAAGTATGTGTTTAAACCTAACTACAGGTTAAACAGCCGAACAGACTGGAGAAAAGTCTGAGAAAGTTCAACACTTGAGAAAAGTTTGGACTCCAGAACATACTTGAGAAAAGTATGTGTTTAAGCCTAAATACAGGTTAAACAGCCGACATGACTTGAGAAAAGTCTGAGAAAGTTCAACACTTGAGAAAAATTTGGACTCCAGAACATACTTGAGAAAAGTATGTGTTTAAGCCTAAATACAGGTTAAACAGCCGACATGACTTGAGAAAAGTCTGAGAAAGTTCAACACTTGAGAAAAGTTTGGACTCCAGAACATACTTGAGAAAAGTATGTGTTTAAGCCTAACTACAGGTTAAACAGCCAAACAGACTGGAGAAAAGTCTGAGAAAGTTCAACACTTGAGAAGAGTTTGGACTCCAGAACATACTTGAGAAAAGTATGTGTTTAAGCCTAACTACTGGTTAAACAGCCGAACAGACTGGAGAAAAGTCTGAGAAAGTTCAGTACTTGAGAAAAATTTAATATGATTCATTACTTGAGAAAAATATGAAGTTTGAACTTAATTGAGATGATTCACTACTTGAGAAAGGTATGAAGGACAATATTGAAATGACTCATTACTCGCAACACATAAGACAAAAGGAGTCAAAACAATTTCATTTCATCTTGAAGTCGGGTTACATATGAGTTGCAACTACTTCAGATACAGAGAAAAAGGAAAGAAAAAATCCTAAGGCGCGACATCGGCAGCCTGGACTATTACTACATCTTCGGCAAGCTGCTGTTCGGCTCCTGAGTCAGCAGCATCGGCAGTCAGGCCTGCCTCTTTGGCTCCAGCAGCAGCAACAGTCTTGTCTGCCTCATCGGCCCCAGCCTCCTCATTCTCCAGCTCGGCAGCAGTTGGAATTTTGGAGAACAGGGGGGAGTCCTTTGGCACTTGACATGCCTCCAAAGCGGCCTTCCAACCCATCCCGATGAACTCGGCTTGGATCTCGGGCATCTGGTTTTCAATGAAGTCGGCAGCAGCGTTCGACATTCCTTTGGAGTAGGAGTCCTCCTGGAGGTGCTTCAGTTCGGCCATATGATGAGTTTTGAGCTCGGTCATCTGCTCCTCCAGCTCGGCAGACTTGCTCATTTCAGTTCCAAGCCGATACTGCATAGTATCAGCCTTCAGCTCGGCATCACGAGCCTTCTTCGTGGAAATGGCCAAGTCCTCTTGGACTTTTTGAAAAGCCCTTTTGGAGTCCTTCAACTCCAACTCGATAGTGCTGTATCGAGCCTCTAAGTCCTGGCAGTGGCTCAGGCACATCAGAGTTTTCTGCGCGGCCTGCAACAAGATCGGGAAAGTAGAAATTAGAATTGAAGTTGCAAGTAAAACAACAAAAGTATAAGCCGAAACGGGATACTTACAAATACTTCGTGAGCCATCACGGAGCGCAGCAAGGTCGGGAGATCGGTGCCTTTGTAGGGCTCGACATCCTTCGGCAACATCAGCATGCCCGTGAGGGTCTGCGTGACGTCGAGATCTGCCGCCGAGTCGGCGACAGTGATGGGATCAGTCCCATTCACCAGCAAGGAAGGGCGCCATGGAGCGGCCCTCTCGACAGCTTTGGCCTTATCGGCCGTCTTGCTCTTCTTCGGCAAGGCTATCGTAGAAGGGTCCTCTTGAGCAGGATCCCTTGGCCTTCGCCTCGGGATGAGGGGAACATAGGCCTCATTTGAAGCCTCTTCAGAAGGTGTGGTCGGCTCTCTTCTCTGGGAGCTCGGGCCGGCGTCAGATTTTTTCTTCTTGTTCTGCCGCATCAATTCACGGAGATTCGGGACGTTGGGGTCTCGGGCCATTGGATCTATATTCTGATCGATCTCCTGGTCGTCTCCCGAACTCCAGTTGCAAGGCGACTGGGGAGATCGATGTTCGGCACCGGTCGAGGTGGATGAGATCGGTATACCCTCGATGGCAGCTACCGTCACCGGATTCGGCTGCTGAGCCTCGAATATTGGCACTGCCTCAGGAAAGTAGCCTGGAAGGTCGGCACCAACGACGGTGGCGTCGGGGATTGAGTTTTTGATGTACCCCCTGTAGCTCGCAGCGTACCTCAGCAGCACTTCGGGGGATCGGGCCCAGCTTCCACCAAAAGATCCCTTATATCGGATGACCCTCTTGACGTTGTCGATATTGATCAATCGTTTGTTTCGGTTCTTGTTCGCATTTGTAGCTGCAAAAAAGCAAGGAAAATACGCAGTCAGCATCAAAATTTGTTCGGCATCAGAAAGAGAAAATATAGAAATGGAAAATAAGGTCGGGACACTAACGGATGACTCCAAACCGGATCGGGATGTGGAATTTGGGGCGTTCAGGCTCGTCTCGGCCGATTTTCCAGTTGCCAGTGACGATGAGGAAGTCATTGTCATTGCCACGGTTGGAGTCCGTTAGGTAAGTGACGATCCGTTCGATATGTGGTCTGTTCTTCAAGTAATAGGCATCAGAGCCTTTTCTGACCATATCGTAATAGAATCGAATCTCCCGAAGTCCTATATCGGTGTTGTTTAACCTATTTAGTTCTACTATACAATGGATGATCCTATAAGTGTTGATGGAGATTTGCATCGGATGAAGCCGGTACCAATCAAAGCACTTCACGAAGAAGGCGATTGAGAGGAAACCGAACTCCACTCTCAACAACCGCCATCAATGGGATATGGAGGGTGTCGGGGTCATTCCCATCACGGGGAGTGTGGGGCTCGTTGATTTCGACGGCAACATCGTGAGGGATGTTGTACCGTCGCCGGAATTCCGCCATTCTTTCCGGCGTATCCACTAAGTTCCTAAAAATCCCCATCACAGAAAGGAGAAGGGGACGAAAAATCAAGAAAAAGAGGGAAGAACTAGGGTTTCGGTTGAAAGGGACTTACAAGAATGGACGAACTCTCTCTCTGGTATGACGACAATGGAAGAGTGCAGAAGAAAATCCAAAGGTGAAGAATGGGTGAGTATTTATAGGGAGGGAAGCCGAACGAATAAAACCCTAGGTCTCCCCAAGGCGGACGCCCCACATACGGGGCACGCGCAGGAAAAGCGTGGTCCCAAAGCAATAAAGCTTGCTGTACATCCCATCAGACTTCAATGCGACGCTGCAGATTCACAAATGACGGTTCAGGAACCGTCCGATCGAGAATAAGAAAGGACGCCATGAGTGCACTATATAGCCTCGACTACTTCGCCAAGTCGGTTCAAAGCAGCCAAAGCTAGGGGGCAATTGACGAGGGTAAAATATAATTGAGAAAATACATTTAACGCCCCAAGTTAATTTCAGAGTTCGGCCGAGACCGAATAACACATCCAGAGGCACATGCTGATCACGTGACATAATGGCCGACACGAGGAGTGCCGACCATACACAAATCTGGGTAACAGAACCATGCATTGAGCAATGCCGACCTGAGAAAGGCGGATCCATGACTTGCCGAACTGACAAGGTCGGTCCGGATTACGAGCAGCCCGAGAAAGGCGACCAGTAACCGTTTTTCCGAGATAAGATAGAATCCCGGATAAGCCAGGATTCGAATCAATCAGTTATGGGCGTGAAATCCACGGCCAATCAGAGGACACTTCGCCCCAAGAGAGCCCTAAGAGAATTGGGGCCCAAGAAAGTCCTAAGAGAATTAGGGCGCAAGATGAAGTCTATAAATAAAGCTCCAGATCAACAAAAGAAAGGGTTGGAGGTAGTGCATATTTTCGCTTGCTGATAGAATATATTAGCTCGTGTTACTATTTTCCCTGTGAGTTTTGCCTGATTTAACCATCGGAGTGTCCTCATGCCACAGCGGCAGAGGGCTTTTCGACGGATTATTCTTTTGCAGATTCACAGGTCCACATACTGAGAGCATTGTTTCAGCTGGATAGTGAGTTTTTAGCTTTCCGTCCTGATTATCAAAATCAACCCCCTTACAATATCCAATACTTTATATTTCTTCTCTTATTAGGAATTGTTTTTGCTATGTGATCATATTTAAGATTTTAACCCACCAACCAAAGATTCTGGTTCCAACCCTATCGTCAATTGCAGAAAATAAAAGCATAGGAATTTCGACAGGGAAAGGATACCGAAGGAAAGAGCACAAAAATGAAAAGGAAGAAAAAACCGCAAATCCTTCTCCTTGAAAAAAGGGAAAAGAAGAATGAAACCGGAGGAAACAGCACAAAAGAATGAAATGGATTTAAGTAATAAAACGCGGACGACGGCCAATAACTGTCTTTGAAAAAATGAAGCAGAACAGCGTATCACAACACGTCATGTGGCACAAACAGGCCCGCCGCCCCCACCACACTCACAAACACTCTCTCTCCCCGCCCGTGCAATTCACTCAACAATGTCCAGCACCTAAAATTTCAACAGCTATATGTGCTCTGCTCTCTCTTTGCATCGTCACAGTACCTCATCACCAAAACATATCCCACTGTTGTACCAGATTATTCGTTATCTACTTTCTCTTTCTCCATACTACAGTATATATCGATCCCTGTCTCTACGACTACATATACCAAACATGCAATCACAGATTCTCCCTATATCTACCCGATCTATAGCCCCATCGTCATCGTCTCCATCCTCAACCATGCCGGATCTATCCTCCACCCGTCTTCTCATTTCTCCACAGTTTGACGAAGAGAAAGCAATTGAAGTCGAACCGTTTCTGCCCAGGGCTCCTAGTAGCTCCAGCATAGCCACACCCTCTGTCGCCGCCAGAGGTACCAATTTCTACCAGAAACGGCGGCGTCGGACCAACAACGAAACCGACGGCGGTAGTGGTCGGGGACAGTCGTTTCGTGAGCGTGCAGCTTCGGATTCACATCTGATGAGGCGGCTTTGCGTCAGCCTTGTGCGATATATTGGGTAACAATTTCTTGCTACTTTGGTTTTTTTTGTTTCCTTTCATTTTTTTTTGATAAACCAGCTCGAAATAGAAAAAATAATAACCGAATCAATATCACATGAAGCAATAAAAAGAATCAAAATAAATGATGGATTTTATATTTGGCAATCCCATTTTGAGGTGGGTCAGAGCACTAATAAAAAATACAATGTCCATTAAAAAATTGAGACAAAGTAGTATGAAAATATTCATGTACATTATCGGAACGAAATACATTAATATAAGTATCAAACTGAGTTTTGATTTTCATGTGGAATGACTTAAAAATGGAAGACAACTCGTATCGCTCTTTTATAAGATAAAAGTATGTAACACGAAAGAAATCATCAACAAAGATAATATAATACTAAAAAGAATAAATGTTGGGAACCAGCGCAGGGCCTCAAATATCCGAATGGACTAACTGAAATGGATGCAACACATGACTCTCAATCCTGGGATAAAAAGAAACTATATGATGTTTACTCAACTCACAAACTTCAAATGACAAATCACCAAGATGGCTACAGGAAGGAACTAGCCATTTAAGGGTTGATAGGGATGGATGACCAAGAGGACAATGACGTTGGTATGGGGACACTAAAGATTGGAGAGCAATAGATCTAGGGTGTACATCATCGGCAAGATCGTACAAGCCACCACACTTAGTACCGCTATCTATCTTCCTCCCTGTCTTGAGATCCTTGAATACACAACCATGAGGAAAGAAGACGACAGAGTAGTTTAAGGATTTGGTAAGTTTACTAACAGATATAAAATTAAGTGAAAAACGAGGAACATACAACATGAAATCTAAAGTAAGAGAAGAAGCGATAGAAACAGAGTCGAAACTAGTAATGTCAGTGGTAAAACCATCAACAAGTGTCACACGAGATGGTTTACTAGCAAATCGATGACTAGTAGATGTACCCATCATGTGATCAGATGCGCCAAAATCAATAAAGCAATGACTAGTATGAGGAGATATGCAAGACGAGTAGTGGAAGAACCTGTCTAAGCAAGTGTAGTAGTGGAGGTAGCCCTTTCAGAGGGAGTCTGAAGTGACACAAGGTGCTGATATTCATCCACAGATATAGTCACCATGGTATCAGTGGAGTGAGTAACCTATTTAGTGTCATTTGAAGTATGGCCTGATGAACCTGAAGCAAACCATGAAGATCATAACAATACTTCACTGTGTGACCGGTTCCTCCACAATTGGCGCACAATCTGGAACCTCGACCCTTAACACGGCCACGGTTCAAAGGAGAATTGAATCACCAGAGACAGAAATTCAAGTCATGATGAATAATTTATAAAATAATAATGAGCTAAACCACAACAATAGGTCCAAAACACAAGCCACAACCAATTAACTGATCACCATAAACACATATACCGACTATGAAACTGAAATCCAATGAAGAAGCTCACTAACTGATTCAACCAACCAACGAGATTCAACTAAAACCCTTATGGATATGAGATCAACGAAGAAACGGACTAATTTTCAAAGAATCAAACCAATACATACCAAATAGCAATGACGACATCAGACAAACAAGAGACAAATCACAATCAGATTGCAGGGTGAACAGTAGATTGAGATCGCGAGTCTTTGTGAACAGATCGCGAAGATCACATAATCATCGGTGCATATTGCGAGAAGAACAAATTGCAGCACTGTACATCGAGGTAATATAGCAGTACTGTAGTGCAAGCACTGTGGCAGTACCGTAGCGCGAGCACTACAGTAACACAGTGGCATTGATTAGATCCAAACTCTAGCAGCGATCAGACTCGCTATTGGCAGTCTTGCTGACAACAGCAACAAAAAGACTATTAGCTGGCAGCAGTGGCCGCTCTGGTGATAGGGTTAGGGTTAGAGTTATGTGCTTTGATACCATGTAAAATGGAAAAAGTGTTTAGGGTTCTTAATCACCCTATCCCGCATATCATTTGTATATATAGAGATAGTGAGTACAAAAGACTAAACTATCCTCACCCCTCACACCATAATAATAAGCGTATCAATCAAACAGATACTAAACTATCCTCACCCCTCACACCATAATAATAAGCGTATTTATCAAACAGATGTTTTGATTGGCCTAGTGCACCATTTAATTGTTACTAGGCAGTTAGTTCACATTTTGACGCGGCTTTGATTTTCATTCTTTTAGTTACTGATTGTTGCCCATTAAGCTAACAACGTCTTTGCTTTTAATATTTTTTTTTTACATCGCTGCTGAATCAAAGTGAGCTTATACGAAAACACTAAGTGGCTCGTGAATTAAACATTAAGAGCTCAAATCAACACGAGCATTTTTACATCGCTATGGTGGCTAAGTTTAACATTCTTGCTGAACTAAAGTTTTAATCAAGTGGATATAAGTAAAATTAAGTTGCACTTGAAGGAGGCGATGATAAGAAACAATGGTTACCCACCCAAAACAACAATAATGAAGTAGGATAGAAGTAAATCGAATCTGCCTTTGGGTTCGTTAAGATCTGAAAGTCGTCATTCTAATTCAATATAATGGAAAAGAGCAAAACTTTATTTCTTTACTTGTTCAACATCTTTCAAAGTAAATGAGATGTGATGAAGACATGACGGTACAAGTAGTTTTTTCATAACAATTAGAGCTATACAATGTCTGATATAGAAGAATTTTAAATGCTATGTTGGAAATCATTATTTTAAACTACAAGAATCACAAGATTGAATAGAAATACAATGTCCCAATACCTTTCATTTGACATGTGATTAAAACGATTCACGACTGAGAACTAGTAATCAAATAATATTTTCACCCCGTCCATGGCATAAGGCATATCAGAAGGAATATGATGGCATAAGAAACATCAAAGAATATCTACTTTTTTGAGCAACATACAAAGCAAATAACAATCATTCTATAGTTCTTTCTCTCCCTTTGTTTTCTATGTATGCAAGTACTTTTATCCAAGATTAGAACCACAAGGAAAATAAGATGAAAGAATTAGCGGAGTAGCAAAAAAATAACATTCAATGCAAGAACTGTAAAAACAATACATATACAAAGAAAATGGAAGAGGAAATAGAAAAATGTCTGAATAAAAGAAATTTAAGTGCATGGTCTAAGATTAGACTATGCTAGAAGAAAGACCAAGTCCTTGAGTTTTCAGAGGAGAAAAACCAAGGTAGCAGAGAAACAAAGTCATGGTTCTCATGATTTTTTGCTTTCATTTATATTGTGGAGTTCTTTAATCCATGTGTCGTTTCCACCTCCTTGAACCGTGCATTCCGAGATCTCTCACCTGAACTCTGTAACAGCCAACAAAAGTTAGTTCTGATCAACCGGGGTTTAGTTGGGAACTACTCTGATACCTAAGTCGGTACTTGAAAGAGATGAGGCAAAGGAAAGTACTTTTTAGGGTTTAGAAAGTGTGCCCCGTAATTCCTTTGATGCTACCCTTCTTATGCTCGGCCTGGCTTGGGCACCAAGGTAGGATAGGCATGTGTGGAGCATGCTTTTGGTGATCATGACTCATAATCGAATTCTATTTTGACGTCACCCCATGACGTACGGGGCTTTAGTTCGGATGCCACGTGTCGTTGCCGAAACACCTGTCTGCTAGGTGGACTCAAGTCTGTACCACGTAGCACGTGTCAGTTTGTCGAGCCCAAACTCGGCCCAGCCCAAACGATGTGCGCCCATGGATTGGACAAGTTGCGTGCTGTATTGTGAGCTTGGTCGGGCGTTGGTTTGGCTCATTGCAATGCAGAATGTTTGGGTTCGGTCTGCTTCCTAGCCCCAACCTTCAATGATGGTCCGATCAATTAGTCCTCGCCAATTTGGTCCACTATATATATTACTTTAAGATAATGAAGAAAATTATTGTTTCTTTTTTGTTTCAAAAGAAATGGGGAAAAAATCGGAGAAGTGATGGATGGAAAACGGGAAAAATTAGGAGAACTTCTCCTTTAGTTATTCCACATTTTTGTTTTGTTTCACTTTTAATTTAGGAACCAACGAAGCAAGGGAGGAAAGTTATTGTCTTCTCTTCCTTTTTCTTTCTTCTAATTACCAAATTCAGCGTAAATGCTTCACAGACTTAAGGGAAAACAGAAAATACAAAAGCTACCAAACAGGCCCTTAAGAGCTCAAATTTTAGATGGTTTATGTAACCTTAGTAGTAGGAACCTCGTAGCGGGGTGACGACTCAAACTTAGAATCTTGCTTCCACGTGCCCAAAGCAGACTCTCCTGGGAACCTTGCTCTCATCAAGAAAGGAGCCCGTTCCGAACTAGGATAAAAGCTTTTAAGCATATAAATACCAAAAGAAGCAAGCAAATAAAAGAGAAAACATGAATTAATGATAAGATTACCAAAAAGTATAAACTCAGATTTTATGAAGTGCTTAGTGTAAATATGATACTTATATTCACTAAAATAATCAATGTTCTAAAAATTGATTGGCACTAGTCGGGCAGAAGCGTGGCACCTAGGCCGACTAGTCGGAGACTAGCCCGGGACCAGTCAACACCTAGAGATTATTTGGTTTCTTCATTATTTTAATAAATATTATGTCTCTCCCCAAAGTTGGTAAAAAATGATATAAAGACTAGGAAAAAATGAATTTAGGCTAAAGTAACAACTAACAACTGGCAACTAACAACTAACAACTAACAACTAACGACTAACGACTAACGACTAACGACTAAACAGTAAGTTTTCAAAAATAACAACTAAAAAACAAAGTTAAATGTTCAAATTTAAAATCAAATGAAATTAAGACATTAACACATCGTACTCCGCAATTGATTAATATAAACTGAAGCCCGATTTAAAAAAAAAATTTACTAAGTCAACCCGCAGATTAAACGGGATACCCTATTTAGTTTCTGCTTAATTGCCCACTAGCGCCAAAATGACTAATGTACGCCTAAAACATAAAGTCGTGGCATTGGACTGCCTCGCCTAGCACCAAGGCACCAGCTATTCAGTCCACTGCTGCGTAGTGCCGGTGCCAACTAGTGGTTGCCTAGGCTGACTTTTAAAACAGTGAAAGTAATATTTGCAGCTGACATCAATTACATTTTTAAGTGACTTGTATCCTGCCTCGGCTCCCATGTCATGCAAACTAAGATTTAAACTCTGTTAGTGTGTTGTTCCTGATGTGGTACAACTAACTGTTCTATTTTGAACGAATTGTAAAGTAAAAAACATTGCTGAAACACATGAGGTACAAATGTTCGAAGACGAGTTGTAAGTTATTCTAAGTAATAACTTGCTTTTTTCTTTATTAAGCTGCACTAATTGAGAGATATGGAACTAAATCACGAATCAAGTTGGATTATATAACCATTGGATTATGAATACCACAAAATAGGGGATATTAACACCTTAGGGGATGTGGTGTTAACAATCTCTTGTCTTTTATTGGTTGGCTATAAAATCCAGTGTTTAATTGACCAGCTATATTTGTTATGGAGTAAAAAACTTTATGGCACGAGTAACCCAGTGGAATAGTGAGGTAATTAGCAATATGACCCCCGAAGTAATAGATGTACATTGTTTTGTAGGATTGTTTTTAGGTATTTAAATTTTTATTGCCCAAACAAAACAAGAACACAAGAAACCAACGGAGGCATTCCCTGCATACAATCATTTTGAGGCCAAAACAGCCCAAGAGCAGAAAGAAAATCATTACCACCAAAACAGCAAACTCTAACTCTTATCAGGATTAATTACATACTAATCCCACTAGCATGCTTTAGGATCTAAGTTGAGAAATTCCATGAAAGACAGAGAATCCAATTATACATGTGTTTCCCACAATATCCCAGGGTTTAGTTGACCTTAGTTTTGTAGGATTAGTTGTCCAACAGATATATGATCTAACTTGAATTCGTAGTTTAGTTCCATGTCTCATCCGGTCATGTGTTGTAGAATATGTTGTTTGATGCCGAAAATTACCTCTCATAGAATTCATATTTTAAGTGAAGATAGTTATACCTTTAAAGGATTAGTTGAACTTTTGTCCCCTAACTACTTACGTTCTTATCTTTGGCTCTCAACTGTGTATATTATGATACAGCACACTATGGTACTTTTTCCCCTTTGGAAATTGTTGTCAGATACTTCTGGACATGCCTTTGTATGTTGACCAATTGACCAGTCTACAACCTTGTTTGGGCAGTTACAAAAGAAGTTATCCTTAATTAGAGTAACATTAAATGTTTGAAAGGAGAGCTGCAAGCCTGTATTACCACTACATCGAGGAACATCTCTCTGTCATTTCTTTCCATGTACCCTTCAAAATTTATATTTGATTACTTTCAAGCACATAATTCACAACCCATGTGTAGCGAAACCATTTCTACGTTGCGGTCTTCCAGTCCCACATTCCCGTGTGTAGCCCAACACACGGGGATGTCCCCAAATCACTTTATAGCTCATAATGGCATTTGGAGAAAGCACGAAGTAGGCTATAGTATAAATAAAGAAAATCTAATTACCATGCCAAATATTTACAAGTATCAGTGATCTGGCAAAAGCATTATGTACAAGTAGAAGGGAATGAATGTTGATAATTTTCTGCAGAAGGCTGAAAGGGATTATAATCTCAGATGATGCTAACTATTTGACATGTTTGGGTGTTCCATTAAGAAGATTCCTCTGCTCTTTGATTACACTAATAAGAGTGCACCTGTAATACATGTGAACTGTGGGATTCCTCTGCTCTTCTAAAAATCACTTTTTGGCAGCATATATTAACTTTCTATTGGATGATGGTAACAATTTGACATGTTTGGGTGTTCCATTAAGAAGATTCCTCTGCTCTTTGATTACACTAACAAGAGTGCACCTGTAATACATGTGAACTGTGGGATTCCTCTGCTCTTCTAAAATCATTTTTTTGGCAGTATATATTAACTTTCTGTGGGATGTGTTAGCGAGATGGAAAGAGAGAGAGAGAGAAAGATAAAAGTGTATCAGGTGTTGATTCACCCATACACTTAATCACTTTATTTATATCACTGGGAACAAAGCCACAAGCCTAACATAGGCGATGTGGGACTAAACACGTTTACTTAAAACATAAACTATGCTAACACTCCCCGTCAAGCTGGAGAGTAGATATCGTAAAGTCCCAGCTTGTTACATAACAATTCTAAGCGTGGTTTAAATAATGACTTAGTAAACATATCAGCCAGCTGAGCACCCGTAGACACATATGGGGTAGCTATCACACCACTAGACAATTTCTCGCGCACTAGATGACAATCAACTTTAATATGCTTAGTTCTTTCATGAAATACTGGATTAGAAGTAATGTGAATAGCCGCTTGATTATCACAATATAGAGGAATAGGCAACTGCACACGGAACCCTATCTCCTCTAGAAATGATCGCAGCCATACAATCTCACACGTGGTATGTGCCATTGCTCTATACTTTGCCTCTGCACTGGACCGTGCGACCACTGTCTGCTTCTTACTCTTCCAATTGACCAGATTGCCACCAAGGAATACACAATAGCCAGTAGTAGATCTCCTATCGGATGGCCCCCATGCCCAATCAGAGTCAGTGAATGCCTCAATGTGTAGATGTCCACTAGCTCGGTAAAACAAACCTCGTCCTGGATGTAACTTAAGATACTTCACAATTCTAAGAACCGCCTCCCAATGTGGATGATGAGGAGCAGACATAAACTAACTTACCAGACTCACTGCAAATGAGATATCAGGACGTGTAATCGTAAGATAATTTAGCTTACCAACCAACCGGCGGTACTGATCAGGACTATGAAGCAACTCCCCCTGGTCCACACATAATTTGATATTAGGATCCATAGGAGTCTCAACAGGCCTAGCTCCCAATAAACCTGTATCCTCAAGAATATCCAGCGCATACTTTCTCTGTGACAAGCTAATACCTTCTTTGGATCGGGCCACTTCAATACCCAAGAAGTATCTAAGTTTTCCCACATCCTTAGTATGAAACTGCTGATGTAAGAAGGTTTTTAGCTCATCAATACCTCGCTTGTCATCACCAGTAATGATAATGTCATCCACATAGACAATCAACAATACTTTCCCCCGGTCAGAAGTGAGAGAGAACACAGAATGATCAGACTGACTACGATGCATGCCAAACCGTAAGACTGCATCACTAAACTTGCCAAACCACGCTCGAGGGGACTGCTTAAGTCCATATAGAGCTTTGGAAGCCGACATACCTGAGTACGCTCCCCCTGAGCAACAAACCCAGGTGGTTGCTCCATGTAAACTTCCTCTTGGAGATCCCCATGGAGGAAGGCATTTTTAACATCCAACTGAAACAATGGCCAACCAAGATTGGCGGCAAGAGAAATGAGAATGCGAACAGAACCAAGTTTGGCAACGGGGGAGAACGTCTCCGAGTAATCAACACCAAAAGTCTTGGTGTAGCCTTTGGCAACCAGGCGAGCTTTATAACGCTCAACAGTACCATCAGGGAGATACTTGACAGTGAAAACCCAGCGGCAGCCAACAGTAGATTTACCAGCAGGAAGAGGAACCAACTCCCAAGTGCCATTATGATGAAGAGCAGACATCTCTTCTTCCATAGCTATCCGCCACTCAGACAAAGATAAGGCCTCCTGAACAGTGTTAGGAACAAAAACGAAAGACATGGAAGTAGTAAAAGCACGAAGGGATGGAGACAGATGAGTAGAAGAAACAAATTTAGCAATGGGATGAATAGTGCACGATCGAGTACCTTTACGCTTGGCAACAGGAAGATCAAGATTGTCAGGATCTCGCAACGGAGGGGATGATGTAGCAGTGAGCGGTGGTGGACCTGCTGGCTGAGAAGGCTCTGGCTGAGGTGGCTCTGGCTGAGAAGGCTCTGGCTGAGGTGGCACTTGTGGTTTTTACGGACGACGAACATACACCTGCGAATAGAAAGGGTTTGGAGGTGCAGTACCAGAAGGGACGGCCATAGGGAAGACAGACTCAGACACAGGTTATGCAGTTGTAAGGACAGACTGTGAATAGAAAGGGAGCGACTCATTAAACGTAACATCAGCACACACAAAATGACGACGTAAGGTGGGAGAATAACATTTGTATCCCTTTTGAGTGCGCGAATAACCAAGAAAAATACACCGAAAGGATCGAGGGTCTAGTTTACTCCGGCCAGGGTCAAGAGCATGAACATAACACGTGCACCCAAACACCCGTGGGGGTAATGAGTGGAGAGGCCGACCGGGAAAAAGGACCATATGTGGAATTTGACCCCCAAGAACAGTAGAACCGCATCACTCCAATAAGACTTAGGAACTTGCATTTGAAATAACATAGCACGCATAACTTCTGATAAAATAACAAGCGGCAAGAACCGCATCACTCCAATAAGACTTAGGAACTTGCATTTGAAATAACATAGCACGCATAACTTCTGATAAATGGCGAATCTTGCGTTCGGCAACTCCATTTTGTTGTGGAGTCCGATCACAGGATGATTGATGAATAATCCCATGATCATCAAAAAACTGAGATAGAATACTATGATAATGTTCACGCGCATTATCAGAATGAAACATACGAATGCAGGTATTAAATTGAGTCTTTATTTCCATATAAAATGAGTGAAACAGACTTCAAGTCAGATCTTTCTTTCATAAGATAAAGATATGTAAGACGGGAGAAGTCATCAACAAAAATAACATAGTACTGAAAACCAAAAACATTGGGCACATGAATAGGCCCCCAAATATCTGAATGAACTAACTCAAAAGGACTCGACACACGACGTGCTACTCTAGGATAAAAGGTGACACGGTGATGTTTACTAAACTCACAGATTTCACAAGATAACTCTGTAAGAGACCCACAGGAGGGCACTAAACGCTTCAAATTCTGGAGAGATGGATGACCAAGCCTACAATGTTGCTGATATGAGGATTCTGAGGAGTGAAGAGCAACTGACTGAACAGGATTATCATTAGTTAGGTAATACAGGCCACCACGTTCAACACCGCCACCAATCTTTCTCCCCGTCTTGATATCCTGAAACACACAACCATGAGGGAGAAATGTGACAGAACAGTTTAAGGATTTTGTAAGTTGATGAACAAACACAAGATTAAAAGGTAAACGAGGAACATGTAACACAGATTTTAAAAGAAAAGATGGAGAAACAGGAACAGAACCTAAACCAGTAACCTCAGTGGTGGAACCATCTGCCAAAGTAATATGAGATGGTTGACTAATAGACTGACAAGTAGAAAAGAATTTAGAAGTACCAGTCATATGATTATTAGCACCAGAATCAATAACCCAGGGAGTAGAAGACAAAGAAGATGCAACACAAGCAACTGAAGGACTTGTCTGAGCAAGCGTAGCAGTGGAGGAAGGCTGAGTCGACATAAGGCGCTGGTACTGTTGGAACTCTTCTGCGGAGATAGTTACCCGATTGTCAGAGGACTGATGAACCTGTGCTGTATCCTCAGAAATAGCAGCCTGCTGAGCCTGAGGAAAGCCATGAAGATCATAACAAAAATCCACTGTATGATTGGTTCCCTGGCAATGAGTGCAAAATCGAGATCCACGACCACGGCCACCACGGCCAGAACTACCTCCCCCTGACAGTCTACCTCCACGACTGCCATAACTGAAATCACGACCACCAGAGCCCCGGCCACGACTACCCCCCACTGAATCCCGGCCGCGGCCACGGCCGCGACTATAAGAAGAACCAGAACCACAAGAGAAAGTAGAAGCCAAAGCTGAACGGTTAGAAGATGGCACAGGAGGTGGTGTAGAAGCACAAGACTGACGAAGACGACTAAAGACCTCGGTGAGAGAAGGAAGATCACTAGAACCCAGAATTTGATTACTAACTGGGCCAAAGTCTGAGGAGGCACCAGATAGAAATCGAGCAACCTCCATACGCTCACGCTGACGTCGCACAACCTGGATATCAGTAGACAGTGGCTCACAAACATGAAGCTCATCACAAATACGACGAAACTTAGCATAATACGCCTCCAAAGATAAATCACCCTGGCATATAGAAAAGAAGGACTGATGAAGATCATATGTGCGACGGAGATTGTTCACACCAGAATACATCGCCTGAGCCTGTGTCCAAACCTGTTTAGCTGTCTTGAGGAACATCAATGAGCCAGCAATATCTTCTTCCATACTATTCCACAGTTCACTACGAATTCGAGCATCCCTAGGTTTCCATGCAGCAAGCGCAGTAGTATCTGAAGGAGGATCATCAGTCAAGAAATGAGACTCAGAATCCCCCTCATAGTAAACCTCAACTGCCTTAGCCCAAATAGCATAATTAGTACCCTTCAAACGTGTGGATGTAATGGGCTGCCTCTCTCGAGACCGAGAACTACCAACAACAATAGACCCAGAACTAGAACCAGAACCAGACCTGTCTTCAGACATTTTGCTAAATAATGAGAAGCAACAACACCAACAAACCCAAATACCAACACGAAATCTACTAACAATCTGATCAACTTTGTCTATTATCCACTGGAAATTAACCAACCATACTATCCAGTGGAAGAAACCAACACCAACTCAACAGTAGTACCCAACGATGCAGATGTAGCTTACCACAGCAACCAAACAGTAACCAGCCATGCGGATACCACACATCAGGAAAGAGTCGAAGTACCGGATTACCAAGAAATCACTCCGACAAGAACTTGCGAGGACTAACACGAGCCATACCACGCTAATAACAATTTCGAGGTGCAGCAAACAGGAACAGGAACAACAAACAGAACAGCAGACGGCGCGCGCGGAGGAGCAGCGGCGGAGCAGCAGAGCGGCAGAGGCGGAGCGGCACGACAGAGGCGGGTGAGGGGCGGCGCGGGTGGTGAGCGTGGTGGCTGATCTGGATTGATGGCTGATGGTTAGGGTTTGTAGTGGCTGATTAGGGTTAGGGTTTGTAGTGGCTGATTAGGGTTAGGGGGATGCAATAGTGGTTAGGGTTAGGGTAACAGATTAGAGTTTGATCTAACCCACTCTGATACCATGTTAGCGAGATGGAAAGAGAGAGAGAGAAAGATAAAAGTGTATCAGGTGTTGATTCACCCATACACATAATCACTTTATTTATATCACTGGGAACAAAGCCACAAGCCTAACATAGGCGATGTGGGACTAAACACGTTTACTTAAAACATAAACTATTCTAACAGGATGTTTCTGGTTATTTATTTCTATGCAGGCTAGGCTGCAGATTCATCACCAGATTTCTTGCCCTTGGCTGTTATTCGTTCCTAATTTTCCCTGGATTAGTTCAAGGTTTGAAAGATTTTATGATCTGTATTCTGTTGCACATACTCTAGCGTTTCAACATCCTATTGGCTGCATAATTTGCTCTTTGAACAGTGGTTTTTGGCTTGTGAGAATCCTTTTTATTTTACCAATGTTCTGGCTTTTGACAACTGCTCAGTTTGGTTGAGTATAACAAAGCTGAAATGTTTCTGTAGTTGGGTTTTACTATTTCTTCTCAAATCAGGTCCGTAGAGGTATAGTTTATGGTGATCAACCCAGAAATAGGTATGTTATGGTTATTGATATTTCTTGTGCACTTGGATCAGTTTGTGTACACTTATGAATCTTACGGGATCATCACTGATGAAATTTTAATTGTGCAGGCTTGATCTGTATTTACCAAAAGATAGTGATGGCCCTAAGCCAGTTGTTGCATTTGTAACTGGTGGAGCCTGGATAATTGGGTAAGTAATTGCAATGTGTGTTGATTCATTAGTGGGATGCATGATTTGGCTATTGAAAACAGTAAAACACAATTTGCAAAAAATTTGATTATTATGTCATTCAGCCATGTTATAGGCTTAAAGCTTTTCCAGAATGAAATTCACATGCAATACCTTTTTTGAGTTGAGAGTCTATATCGAAAGAAAGAAAGGAAGATGGGAGAAAATATTTAACTGTTTTTTTTGACAATTTTTTGCACACACTTGCTACGTTCATGCCCTTTGTATCTATCATTGTATATTTTCTAAACTAGTTCTGAATTTGCTGATGCAGTTATAAAGCATGGGGTTCTCTGTTAGGGAAGCAGTTATCAGAAAGAGACATTATAGTGGCATGCATAGATTACAGGTGATTGTTTTGGTTCCAGTACCTACTGTTGTTTTTGTTGTGAAACTAGAGAAAGTAGAGTTGTATTATTGAGTGATTATGTTACAAGGGGCCAGTACATCAATATATAGAGAAAACCTAGAAACCCTAGGTAACCCTAATTACATGAAAGGTCAATAATACCCTTGCAACTAAACATTAATAACAACTTAACCATTACTATTCTAACACTCTTTTATTTATAGATGAGATTAGGGTTAACCTAATGGGCTCTAACCACCTAGGCCCATTAGGGTTAACATAACCTAATCTATCCCACATAACAACTAACACTCCCCCTCAAACACATGATGCGAGCATGGAGAGCATTATGGGTTTGCCAACATGAAAAAGAGATGCTCCAACTGATGTCTTTGACAACTTCGATTCTCCAACGACTTCAATTCTTCAACAACTTTAATTCTTTGACAACATTAATTTTGGTACCCAGTAGAATATAACTAACAAAGGAATATGGGACAAGTTCTCCCCCTCACGTGCGAACCCCGAATCGCACGGGAAGAGAGAAACAAAGGATCCAACTAGGATCACAACAAGGTGCCACGCGGCACAACTTGGGGCCACTTGGCACACCAAACGGGGATTTAACAACCAACCAACAAAAGAAAGACTTGTCCATAAATTCACCAAAAGTCTAAACTGCAGGGACCGAAATCAAATATTGCAAAGTTTGGGAATCAAATATTGCAAAGTTTAGGATTAGGGTTAGGTTTAGGAGACAAAACAGAGATCAAACCAGGCGCAAAACAGAGGCCAAACCGGGCAGCAAACAGGCGCAAAACAGAGACCAAACCAGGCGCAAAACAGAGACCAAACCAGGCACAAAACAGAGACTGAAGACGGGCAGTAACAAAGACTGAAGACGGGCAGTAACAGGGCAGCAAACAGCGGCTGATGGATGGCGAAAACAGGAGGCTGAGGGCGAAAACAAATAATATCAGCCGGGTGAAAACAGCGGTTAGGGTTTGCGAAAACAGCGGCTAGGGTTTGCTATTTCTGAGGAAAACCAATGGCGAAAACAGCAGCTCAGCGGCTGATGGCGGCTGAAGTAGGGTTTAGGCAAGGAGGGGGGCGGCTGATGGAGAAACCAGAGGTGGAACAACATCAGACGATAACTACCAGACGATGGCGACTAACACTAAAGACCAGACGATGGCGGCTAGCACCAGGCGACTGACCAGGTGGCTGAAGTCAGCAAACAACAGACAGCAACAGCAACAGACCAGAGGTAGACAGCAGATCAGAAACAGACCGGAAGTGAACTAGAGGCAGGCGAGCCAACGAAAGGCGGCTAGCAAAAGGCTTAACAGAACTAGAGACAACGAACTCAAACAGAGGCAACGGAACCACAGGCAAAAGCAAACAACAGAGGACCCTGATGCAACCGGCGGACGGCGGACGGCGGCAAGGCATAAGCCGCCCGCCGGAAAGCGAGTATTCCACAGGCCTAGATCTTATGCTCTGATACAATGTTGTGAAACTAGAGAAAGTAGAATTGTATTATTGAGTGATTATGTTACAAGGGGCCAGTACATCAATATATAGAGAAAACCTAGAAACCCTAGGTAACCCTAATTACATGAAAGGTCAATAATACCCTTGCAACTAAACATTAATAACAACTTAACCATTACTATTCTAACACTCTTTTATTTATAGATGAGATTAGGGTTAACCTAATGGGCTCTAACCACCTAGGCCCATTAGGGTTAACATAACCTAATCTATCCCACATAACAACTAACAGTTTTCATATACATACGGTCACTAGAATTCTCATATGATATGATATGATGATTTGTGCCTATCAAAGAAATTTTCGGGTTAAAAGTACTACTAATTGTGCAAATGAAGAAGCCCACATTTTTTTGATAATTTCTGTATGTGTCAATGTTTGAAGGGTGGGCCAGACGCAATGGTAAGGTTGCCCAACGTGACCAGGTGGTCACGGGTCAAGTCGCGGCAACAGCCTCTCTCCTCGTAGGGGTAAGGCTGAGTACATCCAACCTTTCTCCAGAAATTGAAGTAGCCGGAGTTTTGTGCACTAGGTAGCCCTTTTTTGTATATGTCAACGTTTCTTTGGGATTGATTGAGTATAGTCTACTTTGTATGGAACTTCAAAAACTTCTATGGCATTTCTTGCGGGGTTTTTTTTTTTTTTTTTTTTGCACTTAAATTTCTCTGCCATAAATGTAAATTTGAGATTATGAGATTCCAAAAGGTCATATTGATATCTTTATTTATGGAAATTGTGAAGAATGGAATGGTTCTATCCGGATTCTTCAGTATGTCTAACACGCTTTTTTTTGACATAATGGTACTCGGCTCCAAACATCTTTTCCCTCTAAATGAGTCAACAGTCAACACCATTAGGTTAACACGTATGAACTGATGTCTCTTTGATTTGAATTAGAAGCAGCTTGTAGTTGGTTTCAATGACTTGCCACAAGATTTCTCTATTATTGCAGGTTTAGTAGTTAAATAAGCTGTTATGGCTCATAGAACTGGTATATTGTTTTCTGACTTCGTCAAAATATTGGAATGCCAAACAATTTCATCACTGTTATCCCTTTAGATGTTCTTATTTCTTCAGCATTGCACCTCTAGTTGGGAGGTTGCTGATGAACATTAGTTTTCCACATGCCTAAGTATCCAAAACTTAATTACCTGAAACACTCATCTGGCAGAAATTTCCCTGGGGGGACCATGAGTGACATGGTAAAGGACGCTTCTCAAGGTATCTCATTTGTGTGCAATCATATTGCTGAATATGGAGGTGATCCTGACAGGTAGATACATTGCAAACTTCTTATTCTAATACCTCAAGAAAATCATATTGCATGAAAGTCCATTGCCGCTAAGCAATCATCTTTTGAAAATGGTTTTGGTAGGATTTATTTAATGGGACAGTCAGCTGGTGCTCATATTGCTGCTTGTGCTCTATTGGAGCAGGCAATTAAAGAGGCTGGTGAAGGAGAGAGCACTTGCTGGAGTGTGTCCCAGTTGAAGGCTTATTTTGGTTTATCTGGAGGGTAAGTTTAAGTCAAATTCTAAAATCTAGTGGAGTAACTTTTTACCTTGTTTATCTTTTATGGTTTAGCAAATACTACAGATATGCATATTGAATGACAAGATTTATCCCTGTTTATCGTTTCTGTCTTGATATTGGTATGAGACATCGGATGTGACAAAATAGGTGCAAGGATAGTTAAAACTCTGAAGTGATTAGACATTTGGTTAGAAAATGCCCCAGTTCAATTGGTTTGATTGGCAAGTCTCACTATCCAAGTTAGATGATTTGTTATAGTTGGATAATAACTTTTATAACCTTTTCCAGGAGTTCTCATTCCATTATTTTGAGTTACCCGGACTTGATCATGAAACTGGACACTATGCTGTCATATTTGGGTCCTAAAGAATATGTTCCTATATTGGTTTTCTTTACTTAAGTCTTCCTTTGGGGATTCTCTGTGTGTGCAGTTTAATAAATGATTGTTCCAAATCTTGTATGCAACAACATACTTTGCTGTAATATTTGGCATGCTTTTATCAACTTATACTGATTTTCTCTTTGCTTGAGGTCTTTGGATTTTCTGCTGCATCTACAGTTCCATTAACTTGGTACTTACTGTAATTCTTCAGTTGCTATTTAGGTTTTGCACTGAGTAATGATAAATGAACACTTTTTGTATCTCCTACAAAGGAGAGCATATGTAGCGGTCATCAATTAGCATGGTCTAGAGTAGCTTTCATTTTGCAATTTCCCTTTGCAAGTAAACTCGGTTTGTTCTGGTCTCTTGTTTTCGTCCGAATAGATTCTAGAGCAATGTTACATTTATAATCTTCAACATTGTCATCAGGTATAATCTGTTTAACCTAGTAGATCACTTCCATAGTCGAGGTCTGTACCGTTCAATTTTTGTGAGGTACATATCTTCTTTCTTTCCCCTTTGTTCGTCATAAAGATGGATTAATATGCTTAGTGACTACAGCATGCCTGACATCTCATCTGGTTATTTGTTTTCTACTACTCATGTACAGCATAATGGAGGGGGAGGAATCTTTTAGACGTTTTTCTCCTGAAGTAATGGTAGAGGACCCCAACATTAGAAATGCAGTTTCTCTCCTACCTCCTATTTTCCTTTGTCATGGCACTGGAGATTATTCCATTCCATCAGATGCCAGGTCTGCCTCTATTCCTCAATGAACCATAGTGACTGCATATGATTTTGTTTCCTTTTTTTTTTTTTTGGCTTAAACTTTGGCAAGTGTGAATCTCAGTCCAAGAAGCTCTCTGATTTGACATATTTTCGTTATTTCAAAGATAATTGATACTTTTATGCGAAATTAATATTGATCAATGGTCATCCATCAGAGAAAGCACACTGATTTCTGCTTACATGTGGATTTGATGGCTTGGCAAGTATGAGCAGATGATGTTGTATGACTAACAATGCATGAATGAAATTCGATAACACGGTTGACACTGAAATTTGCTGATCCAAAATTATCTGCCTGTAACACGGCTGAGGTAGAATTGTTTAATATGAACCACTTCTTCTCTGGCATCTATTGCAGAACTTCGGGACATTACCTTGCTGTTCCTTTTTGACTTTGTTAAGAAAGAAGTGGATACCAACTTGTGTTAGCACCTGCGAATAGAGTGCTTTCTAAACTTCCACAGCTACTTATGTGTCTAACAATCATATTTTAAGTGCTGAGTTTCCCAATATGCCTTCTAAACTGCATTAGAGGATTCAAATTGCATCTTTACAGCGCTTGCATAACAGTGAGTTTTCACTTATAAATTGGAAACAATTAGAGAATTTGATAAGAATTCTTTCTAGCGGTGATGCATGAATGTGATACCAAAGCAGCAAACAAGCATAATGTTTGGGTTGCTTTCGTGTAATAACGGATTTACCATCACCATCCTTTTACTTATTCATCATTGGTGATTATAGTCAATTATCTCCTTTCGTCAGCTTTCAAAAATATGTTGGATGTTTAGTATTGCATTTGTATCATCAATCACTGGCAATTTTCTCTTAACATTTTAGACTCGGCCTTGCACACTTCACTGCATATCTTAGCCTGAGGGGCCCAATAGCATATAAGGGGCAAACGCTGCATACCATAAACCAATCCAATCAAGCCTTAATTCCCAATCAATTGGGGTTGGGTACATGATTTCGTTTTCGTCACTGACCTCTGTGGCATTGTCTTCCGTAAAATCCACGCCGCAATATGAAGGAACCCCTAGCATAACTCACATTCATAGCTGGACTCCTGCTATAAGATTTGACAGGGTCTTTTACGTGCTCACTAACCGTCCTCCTTTGTCCAGGCTTGGGACCAGCTGTGAGGAGGATAAGACTTTAAACATGACATAGGTGGAGTTAAAGAATGCATACCGTAATGAATTGTAATTTCAGGCAATTTCGCATCGTGTACGTCAATAATTTTTGAAATAGCTTTCATGTAAGGAAGGGCTAGATTGTGGAATGGTTATATCTAGGGATTATCTTAATTGCTGGGCTTTGAAGCTTTAGTTGATGGAATGAAGGGGGGACGGGAAGGCTGAAGTGGACGTTGGTGGACCTCTTAAGTGATTCAGCATGAGGATGGATCCCAATAGAGCTGCCACCTTACCCTTATAAGGATTGCTTTTCCTACTGCGAATTGTTTGGATGTAGCTCTGTAGATTGGAAGCTGATACCCGTGTATGATTGCCAAAAGGCTTGAACATTACATTCAAAAGTAATCCAGAAAAGCAGTAAGTTGCTTTGAGCCAGTTGGGTCTCATGGCAGGCCTCGCAAAGTAGAGAGCCCTACTAAAAACATACAGAACATTGTTACTTGGGAATGTGATGCCCTAACGAATTGCATTTTGGAACACACATTCGCGAATATGATACCTTTTCTATCCACAATGAGTTTAGCAATCCAAATCAATACCTCGAAGTTTTCTACAAAATCAAATGCGAGATACTAAAAATTTGGAGAGTGGAGTTTTGACAAGAGAAAGTGTTAAAATATTGGGCATCATGCTCCTAGAAATGTGTTTTGCGTGGATAGTTTAGCATTATATTTTCTCTATGGTTGTTTGTTGCTTGAAAGGACTTCTATCTTATTGGCTTACTGCCTACCCCCCTAGTGCACTACAATTTGGGACATATACCCTACAATGTTTCTATTTTAGTTTCTCATACTGGTATGATCGGCATTCTAAGTAACATAGATATGTTATGAAGGTAGTGGCAAAAAAACTTCTGAGGGAAGACCGCGTATCTGCACCTCGTTTGAAGGTCAAAATGGTACATTTGTTAGTACCACTTGTCCTGCAGATTACCACCGGTGAATGTTGATTTTTCTCATTCTTGTTCGACTTCATCAAAGTAGCAGTGGCATGCGCACATTGCATGTTTTGCTTAACAACAAAGACCCCCCAACCCCCAAACACACACACCAAAAAAAAGAAAGAATAAAAACTATCAATTTTGGGCTATGCATTTACAAGCAGTCGTCCAATAATTTCTAAATGTTCTTGTGCGCAGCAAGAATTTTGCAGATACTCTTCAAAGAGTTGGCGTTAAAGCTGAATTACTACTTTATGATGGGAGGACTCACACAGACATATTTGTACAGGTAACCAATTAATAAAGCTATTGTTTGACTTCTTTCCATTTCTTTTTGACGCAAATAGTCTTTGTGGATTGGGCAACCACCTGACTTTTCGAGTCCTTCATAGTCTCTACTTCCGTATTCTGTAAATATCCAATTGATATCCAATGCTGCTATCATTTCACACTTAGTTGAAATGCTTTGGAGTTTTTGGGTTTTGTATCTCGTAGTATTTCAATTTCTTTTTTGTTGGCGTTTCTTACGTTCTTATTATACTTTCCTTTCCCCCTATCTCAAGGATTAGTGGAAACAGTTTTGATATGCTTCTTTCCTTTTGGTTTGTGATTTCACACATGCAAGAATAATGCTCTCTCTTGTTTCTGATCAGTATACATAAGTTAATTTGGTCCATATGCTATTTAGGATCCAATGAGAGGTGGTAAAGATCAAATGTTTGAAGATTTAGTTGCTATCGTTCATGCTGGAGATCCAGAAGCCCAAGCCAAAGATGCCGCAGCGCCTCCCAAAAAACAACTTGTTCCTGATTTCATGTTGAAGTTAGCCAGCAGTATTAGCCCATTTTAGTTATTTTCTTATAAACTTACTGGTACAAGGGTACCTAAAGCAAATAGCTTTATCATGGCTTCAATCTATTCCTTGTTGTGTACATTGCAAATTCTTGTAAAACTGTATGAATTATTGTAAGTAAATGACTTCACCAATAAGATAAGTTTCTATTGGTTGGACGATTTGGTCAAATTCAACCAGCAAAATTTTATTAGTTGCGCTTTTTTATTGGTCGAACGACACGACAATTACTAATTGGTTGACTGATGCAATTTTTCCCTAAACTGTAAACCAAGATCTCAATCATTTAGCGAAGAGATGGTCGGTATTGTTAGGTGTGACAAAATATTTTAGTAATATGAGGATGGTTTTGAATTTTTAGTTCTTTTTTGGATAGTCTTTGAAAAATTTATCATTCTGTATATGGTGTCCTGCCATTTTACACATTAGCACGAGGCTTTGCCCATTTGAGAAAAACTGGCGTTGTATCACAGTACAAGAAAAGTATATGTTTGGTAGACTTATCTTCGTTTACAACAGATTTATACATGTATTTCAATGGATCTTGAAGATCATAAATTAAGAAAGAATATTTTTTTTATATTTGTTTCAATTGGTTTTTCAATTAATTCTGAAATCAAGAGTATATCAACAATATCTACTATGAGATGATTTAGCTGATCTTAAAGATAGCATATACATTAAATTGGGTCGTCGAGAAAACTTATTTTATAAAAGTTCTTCAAGAATAAATAGTAAATTATCCCGAAGATCAATTATTGAAAGATTACTAAAGAATTAATCTAAAACTCATGAAAAACTTACTTCCTTTCCATTATTGTATTTTGTATTGCTTTTATTTTCCTGGAAGTAATTTATTTTCCTGAAAATCTCTCAAATTTGAAATTTGTTGCCCCCTTTATGTCCAGAAATAACTTCGGAAAAAAATAATTTCAAAAATAACTGTTTGACTTGGATACTTGATGAGGAGATCTATTTTAATGGCATGAAACTTAGAAATACAATTAAAGATGAAATGACGCATCCCTAAAGAATTACGCAAAAGCAATGATTTTTATTTATAATCATCTTCTATAACTTAAACATGCATGGAAAATGATCGACATGAGTTATGCAACAGCTTGACCATGAATACCAAAAGATTATTTTTCTTCAAAAGCTCATTACGATTGGTTGGACGTGTTTTCAAGATTTTAGAATTACTAGAGAATATAATTTTTTGTGTAAATAAATATAATTGTTCTTTGTTCAAAATTATCACTTCTCTGAAGTTATGTGGAAAATAAATTCCTAACATGATATGTTTGAATTTTCCCTCTACTTTCACGCCTTTAATATGCTTTGCACTCCCTGCAGAGCTATATGGAGAGCACTGTGTTAAAAACTTTGTTCAAAATATATTGTCTTTTCTGTGTATGAACAAAATAATGAGCTTTTGGTTGAAAAAATAACCAATGTCATTCAACTAGTTCCATACAATTCCCCAAAGCGAATGGAGAATTTTCTAATGAGCTATTTTCTGAAGCAAATTGAGTATTATCTGATGAATAATTCCCTCAAGTGATAAAAGTTTTATTATCAAAGGCCCATGTTGCGGTTGTGGTAAAAATATGATAGAAAAACTAGTAATTATGTGGAGCTTGTACTCAACAATCAATTGGTGAGAATACTAAATAATTGTACTTGTTATAAATGATAGATAATCAATTGCTTATAACTTGGGAGAAAAAGTGTGGTTAGTGAATAGTATAATATAGATAGCATAGTTAAAATCATAAATTCCTGAGTGTGATATTTGCCTATATATATGTAAAGTTCTCAAGTAGAGAACTAAAACAACGGTGGTTTTTGAAAAAGAAATTGAAAAGAGAAGGAAGTTCAGAAGGTAAAAGATTGAATAAAATTATATAGATCCTGAAGATCTATTTTTTTCTTGATAGTTCCTGAAGTGACTATCTTTCTATATCTTTTGTGTTCAATACTTATTTATATTCTGCAAATTTAATTAGTATCTGTACTAGTTTTGTAACACGTTATCAGCACGAAGCTCTAGCCTACTGAAGAAAGGTAAACATGTGAATACTTTATTATATATATTGTCTTATTCATCCAATTATATATATGATGAATACCTGAAGTATTCTATCTGAAAAAAAATGAATACCTGAAGTATTCTATCTATAAAAAATATATATATGTGAGTACCTGAAGTATTCCATCTTAAAAAAAAAAAGAATACCTGAAAGTGTTCTACCTATTTATTTATATGTAAATACCTGAAGTATTTCATCTTTAAAAAGAAAAATGATTACCTGGAGTATCATTTAATACTTGAAGTATTTAACTAACTAAATAGTTATAATTTACTTATTTACTGTTTTAGTGCATAGTAATTTTTACAAGTTATATGTTAATAAATTTTTTAGAAAAAAGTAACGAAAATGGATGGGTCTTCAGTACTGAATCCGCCACGCCATTTCGAACCCTAGACCTCCTTAAGGGAGTCTGCGAGTTTGGCCACTGGGCTAACCCCAGTGGTTAAGTATAAAGTAATATATTTTTACATATTATGGCATCTCCTTAGTAATTTTAATACTTTCTGTTATGATCATGTTTTAGGTTACAAATCGTATTTTAAGCTTAGTGGTGTAGGCATAAAAATTTGTAATATCCAATTAGCTAGTTATGTGAATTATTACTTATTTGGTATATGCATAACAGCAATTTAATCCGTAGTCTTTTATATCATCATTCTAGCAAAAGACTTCGTCATAATTAGAAATCAGCCTATATATTTATAATTATTATAGCGTACGATGTTTGCTTAGAATAATTAAAGAGCAATTTATACTTCTGTGTTATGCAAGATATTTTCTATATTTAATGAAATGTTATAATTTGTTTAGATTTTACCTAAACGAGAATTTATTTGTTTATAGATAATGTCAAACTATATAAAATTAGAATTCGCAGCACTTGACATATCAGGAAAGAATTATTTGTCATGGGTTCTTGATGTAGAAATCCATCTTGATGCCATGGAAATTTGATCGACCATAACAAATACTACTGATACATCCCTGAAGGATTGTGCAAAGGCCATGATCTTCATCCGTCATCACCTCCATGAGGATCTAAAATATGAATATCTTACAGTCAAAGATCCACTTACTCTGTGGAATAATTTAAAAGAAAGATATGAGCATCAAAAGACAGTAATTCTTCCAAAAGCTCGTTATCATTGGTTACATTTCAGGATGCAAGATTACAAATCAGTTAATAAGTACAATTCTGCACTTTTTAGAATAGTTTCACTTTTGAAACTATGTGGAGAAACCATCACTGATGATGATATGCTGGAAAAGACATTCTCTACATTTCACGCCTCAAATTTGCTCCTGCAGCAGCAATATAGAGAGCGTCGATTTACGAAGTACTCAGATTTGATATCTTGTCTCCTTGTTGCTGAACAAAATAATGAGCTGTTAATGAAAAATCACGAGTCTCGTCCAGTTGGATCTATATCATTCACAGAAGCAAATAGGGTGTCTTTTCCTAATCGAGGACGAGGACGTGGTCGTGGTCGTGGACGTTGGCGTGATAGTCATAACCACCAAGTCCATGGAGGATATATTCAGAAACCAAGTAATAAATCATCATTCCACCAGAAGTGGAATAATCCAGATGTAAAAGAAAAAAGGAAGAGTTTACAGAATAAACCTACTAAGAGTTCTGAAGACTCTTGCTACAGATACGGAGTGAAGGGTCATTGGTCACGCACCTGTCATACACCAAGACATTTGGTAGATCTTTATCAGGCATCCATCAAGGGGAAAGGAAAAAAAATTGAAACTAATTTTACGAATCAGTATGAACCCGTGGGTCATACTCAAACTGATGAACCTTTAGATCTTTCATCTTTTGATATTTCTGAATACTTTGCGGAACCCAATGTAGCAAAAGATGATTTTTCTGGTGATGGAAATGACTACTCTGAATTGTCACAGGAATAAATGTATTCTTATTAATTTCAACATGTTTTCTCACTTTTGTTTGTAATAAATGTTCTAGTGTGTGTTTATTATTGAACAATAATATTTCTAGATATGTTTTAAATATCTTTGAATTTGTATTTTGCATATAGAAGAAGACATGGATTCTACTGATGCATTATCAATAATAAATGGTGGAGATATTTGTCTCTTAGACACTACTACTACTCACACCATTCTTTGGAATAATAAGTATTTTGAACAGTTAATAAAGACAAAATCAAATGTCAATACAATATCAGGTTCTGCAAACCTGATAGAAGGCTCCGGAAGAGCTAATATTGTATTAACTAATGGAACAAAATTAAGTATTGATAATGCTTTGTATTCTACCAGATCCAGAAGAAATCTGCTAAGTTTTAAAGATATACGTCGTAATGGTTTTCATATTGAAACCATAAATGAAGGCAAAAGAGAGTATTTGTATATCACTTCTACTGTTTCTGGCCAGAAGCTAGTAGTAGAAAAATTTTCAGCATTCTCTTCTGGGCTATATTATGTAACGATAAGAACAATTGAATCAAATGCTGTTAGGCACCTAAAGTGCTATGATCCAAAAACTTTCATGATATGAGATGATTGTCTTGGGCATCCAGGTTCAATAATGATGCGTCGAATTCTTGAAAGTTCACATGGACATCCATTAAAGAACCTGAAGATTCTATTACCAAGTGATTACTCTTGTAATGCGTGTTCTCAAGGAAAACTGATAATTAGACCATCTCCCTCTAAGGTAATTGTTGAATCTCCATCTTTTCTACAAAGAATTCAAGGGGATATTTGTGGCCCGATACACCCATCATGTGGACCATTTCGTTATTTTATGATTTTGATTGATGCTTCAACTAGATGGTCACACGTTTGTTTATTATCCACACGAGATGTTGCATTTGCAAAATTTCCTGCTCAGATAATCAGACTACGAGCACAATTTTGAAATTATCCGATCAAGACAATTCGCCTTGATAATGCTGGAGAATTTACATCTCAAGCATTTAATGATTATTGTATGTCTATCGGCCTTGATGTTGAGCACCCTGTTGCACACACTCATACCCAGAATGGTTTAGCCGAGTCTTTTATTAAAAGACTTCAGTTAATTGCTCGACCTTTACTCATGAAAACAAAACTACAAGTTTCTGCCTGGTGACATGCTATTTTGCATGCTGCATCTCTAATTCGTATTAGACCAACATCATATAATAAATATTCACCATCACAACTTGTACTTGGTCAACAACCAAACATCTTTCACCTAAGAGTTTTGGTTGTGCCGTACATGTACCTATTGCACCTCCCCAACGTACTAAAATGGGTCCTCAACGTAGACTTGCGATTTATGTTGGTTTTGATTCTCCATCTATCATTAGATATCTTGAACCTTTAACAGCAGATGTTTTCAAGGCACGTTTTGAGGATTGTCATTTTGATGAAACAGTATTCCCACCATTAGGAGGAGATAAGTCGCAGTCAGAAGCTCGACATGAAATCACTTGGAATACATCGACGTTATCTCATCTTGATCCTCGTACCAATCAATGTGAACTCGAAGTTCAAAGGATCATTCATTTGCAAAGTATTGCAAATTAGTTACCAGATGCATTTATCAAAACAAAGAAAGTAACGAAGTCTCATATACCAGCTGTTAACATTCCAGCAAGGATAGAAGTCCCTGCAGGACAAACTATTGGTACAACAACTGGTGAATCTATGGCACGCCAGAAGCGTGGGAGACCTGTCGGTGCAAAGGATAAACTTCCTCGGAAAAGAAAAATTCAAGGTAAAGAAGTTGATACCCCTGCAGTAGTTGACACTCCTGAAGAGACTAAGCAGATAAATGAAAGTGCTCCTGAAGAGGCTAATCCCACAAAACAAAAAAAATAAAGGAATTGACCTATCAACATTTTCTAACAAACATGAATCTCCTAAGGAGTTATCCCCCGAAGAGGAACAGGTACCTGAAAATCATGAGATATCAATACATTATTCGAATACAGGAGAAATGTTGGATAGAAATAAAATTGTTGTCAACAACGTATTTTCGTTTAAAATTGCTCTTGACATTACTAAAGGTAATGAAGAAAGTGAACCACAAACCATCGAAGAATGTCGACGTAGAAATGATTGGCCAAAGTGGAAAGAAGCAATTCAAGCAGAGTTGAAGTCTCTTGCAAAACGAGAAATATTTGGACCCATAATCCAAACTCCTGAAGGAGTACATCCTGTGGGATATAAATAGGTATTTGTGCAAAAACGCAATGAGAAAAATGAAATTGTGCGATATAAAGCACGACTTGTTGCACAAGGTTTCTCGCAGAGACCTGGAATCGACTACGAGGAGACATATTCTCCCGTAATGGATGCTATCACATTCAGATTCTTGATTAGTGTGGCTGTGACAGAATCTCTAGATATACATCTAATGGATGTGGTGACAGCATATTTTTATGGATCACTGGATGCTGATATATACATGAAAATTCCTGAAGGATATGAAGTGCCTAAAGTATGTAGTTCAAAGCCCCGAAGTGTTTATTCTTTGAAACTACAGAAATCTTTATATGGATTGAAACAATCTGGACGTATGTGGTATAAACATCTTAGTGATTATTTGCTAAAGGAAGGATATCAAAATGATCCTATTTGTCCATGTATATTTATCAAGAAATCAAACTTTGGATTTGCTATTATTGCAGTTTATGTCGATGACCTTAATCTTGTAGGAACTCTAGAGGAGTTGACCAAAACTGCAGAATATTTAAGAAAGGAGTTTGAGATGAAAGATCTTGGCAAAACGAAGTATTGTCTCGGCCTGCAGATCGAGCATCTGACAAAAGAAATTTTAGTACATCAGTCAACTTATACGAAAAAGATCTTAAAGCACTTTTACATGGATAAGGCACATCCTTTGAGCACTCCTATGGTTGTTCGATCACTTGATGTGAATAAAGATCCTTTTCATCCTCAAGAAGAGGGGAAGGATATTCTTGGTCCAGAAGTACCATATATGAGTGCAATTGGTGCGCTTATGTACCTTGCAAATTGTACAAGACCAAATATTGCATTCTCGGTTAATTTATTGGCACGATATAGTTCTGCTCCAACTCGACGATATTGGGATGTAATTAAACACATATTACGATATCTTTAAGGAACAATTGATTTGGGCTTGTTCTATTCAACTGAATCAGAGGCACAATTAATCGGATATGCAGATACTGGCTATTTATCTGATCCGCATAAAGGCAGATCACAAACAGGATATGTGTTCACTTTTGGTGATACTGCAATATCGTGGCGTTCTGTAAAGCAGACTTTGACTGCTACATCCTCTAACCACTCTGAAATCATCGCGATCCATGAAACAAGTCGTGAATGTGTTTGGTTACGATCCATGATTCAACACATTCAGGAAAAATGTGGATTATCTTCGATCAAAGATAGCCCTACAGTATTGTATGAAGATAATGCTGCATGTATCACACAGATCAAAGGAGGATACATTAAAGGAGACAGAACCAAGCATATATCGCCAAAATTTTTCTATACACATGAACTTCAGCAAAGCGGTGATATTGATGTTCAGCAGATACATTCTAGTGAGAATCTGGCAGATTTATTCACAAAGGCGTTACCAACTGCAACATTCAAGAAACTGGTCAACTGTATTGGGATGCGTCGACTCAAAGATATATCATCCGGTGTTGAGGGGGAGTCAATGACTTAAAGTTGATAAATAGATTATACTCTTTTTCCTTCATCTAAGGTTTTGTCCCATTGGGTTTTCCTTAGCAAGGTTTTAATGAGGTAATCTAAAGGCATTTAACAAGACACTAGAATGTTGTACTCTTTTTCCTTCGCCAAAGGTTTTTCCCATTGGGTTTTCCTTGGCAAGGTTTTAATGAGGCATATTCTATGTGTGATTATCCAAGGGGGAGTGTTATAAATGATGGATAATCAATTGCTTATAACTTGGGAGACAAAGTGTGGTTAGTGAATAGTGTAATATAGATAGCATAGTTAAAATCATAAATTCCTGATTGTGATATTTGCCTATATATATGTAAAGTTCTCAAGTAGAGAACTAAAACGATGGTGGTTTTTGAAGAAGAGATTGAAAAGAGAAGGAAGTTCAGAAGGTAAAAGATTGAATAAAATTATATAGATCCTGAAGATCTATTTTGTTCTTGATAGTTCCTGAAGTGACTATCTTTCTATATCTTTTGTGTTCAATACTTATTTATATTCTGCAAATTTAATTAGTATCTGTACTAGTTTTATAACAGTACTTGAAATGTAACAAGTCTGCAGCTTTCACCATTTAAGCGAAAAGTCAAAGAACCATTGTACTTTTCGCTTAATATGTCTTCCAAGAACCATAATGGCTCCGAAAGAGCTAAATATGACGTAGCTTTTTATTCTAAAAGATCCTGAAAAAATCTGTTAAGCGCTAAAGATATTTTTCGTAATGATTATACTATTGAAGCAACAAATGAATGCTTTGTATTAGAATAGAAAATGGTCCTAAAAAAGTTATTTCCCTTCTCATATGCCTTATAGCATATGACAAAAAAACAATTGAATCATATTGTGTAACACATCAGAAGTGCTTTGACCTAAAAATAATTAATACTACGGCCTGATCTTCTTGGATCTCTTGGTTAGAGAATGATTCTTATAAAATGATTGTGTGAGCATCAATTAAAGAACTAGAAGATTCTTTTACAAACTTATTATCCTTGTATTACTTGTTCAAAGGAAAACTAATTGTTAAATCATCTCTCTTAAAATTAATTTTGAACCAACATTATTTTGACAAAAAGGATTAATTACCCTTAAACTATTGACCCTTTTCACAGAGACCCTCTTATGAAAAATGACCACAACTAGACCCCTTCATTTATTAGCACTTGCAACTAAACCCCCTTGCATTTGTATTCATTTGATGCAATCTAAATATACGATTAAAACATGTGATATTTGTTGAATGTGCCTAAAGTACCCATCCCCCTTCATTCTCGCTTAGAATGATTGATAGCGCATTAACTCTAGCCCATCTATCATTCCCATTTATTCTTGAAACCCAGACCTAGCCACCCTTCTCTCCCTTTCCTTGTTCATAAACGCTTTCGACTTCCACTTTTTATCTCCCTCTTCCTTAAGGCTTGCACTACCTACCCATGGTATCATCTAGTACCAACTGTGGGGGTTGCGAATATTCTTTTGTTTGAATTACTCCAATAGCCTGCACAGTGAACAACCAATTAGAGTCAACGAATTGTTTCAAACCTGATGACACTTTGATGCTAAAGTCAGAATACTAAGAGATCAAAGCACAATAGTAATTGCACAATGAATGATAGCTTACCTGATTAGTGGCCTATTACCTCATATTTATAAGCCATCGAGTGCCCATATTTGGTAATATAATCTCTAGGGAATCTTTGCTTATTTACTGATATTAAATCGCAATATTTCCTCGTGAAGTGACCTTCCAAACATAGTACATTCCTAAAATTGGCTATTACTATACCTACAATTTCCTATTCAGGACCTACTACTATTCCAGAAAGTTCCATTGTCCTAGCCGAACGACAAGCTGATAGGTCGACACTCGGCAAAGCCCATATCTTTCTCATGGTAAGCCTGTTCGGCTCCTATTGGCTGAAGTCCCATGACAACCAAGTCGGACTGATGTCATCTCGCCAACCTATCCATAGAGGGGCCTGTTCAGCAATACGTCGGCCCATGCCCCACGCTACTGACACGACCCATGCTCCTCCACCAGGTTCAATTCTTATTTAACGCAAGTTGGGTCGGCCCGTATTTTGGCCCTCCACAATAGCCACTCAACCTAGTGTCGGTGTGGCTGGCGATTGGTTGATGCAAATGGCTGAGCGCATAAAGTTGTAACGGTTATGAACACGCATCGCTCATTGATTTGCCGTGTGTCAGGCTGTCGTTTTGCCTCGCATGTGCCGTTCTAGAGTCATTGATTATTAAGTGTACTAGATCGTACAACGTGTCACTCATCAAACGACCCCTTTTCGCGTTGCTTCATTTTCTGCGTGCCGTTTTGATGCTAATTTTCATATTTCTACATTGTTTCATGCATCTAATCTTCAGTTTAGCTCGTCTCCCCTTTTAGAACACTTAGATTTTTATTTTTTCGGCGTTGTTCACGTATGAACATGCCCTGGTAACCGTGCCATCATTTTTTTGATGAGTAAGTCCCATCGATAACACCTTTTTTAGCAATCTTGTCCCATCACTCCGTTAAGGACCGTAAAACCTCATTCCATTCGTTCGGTACCAAACGTCTTCGGCGTCAGGTTTTCTCATCCCTACTGTTTGACTACTTTGAACCCTTGCACCTTTGTTAGGTCTTCTCATGGCGCTAAACAGAAGCAAGTTTCGAGATTGGTTCGGTTCTTATGCAGATAGGTAGGTCTTTCGGATCAGATACAATGTTCTCTACGACGTGCACCTTTCTCACTTAGAGATCGACGCCGTTCCTAACTATCATCGAAGGGGGTCTTGGTTCCCTCTTCACCCATGGCTTTGGCGAGCCCTTCACGAGCTCAATCTTGCTCCCTTCCAAGTGTCCATCAATTTTTATAGGATTATTATGTTGGTCACTCAGCTGAAAGAGTTGTACGAACTTGACTTCGAGTTCTGCGACATCTTCGATCTCTACTTGGCCTCGAAGAATGCCAAGTCAAAGAGGCATCACCTTTAGAGTCGGCCTCGGTTCGGATCTTTGATCATCGGCCTACTTGGTTTGGAAAAATATGCTAGGAACGTACTTGAAGTTATCAGTAACTTCGAGTTTAGCCCTAGCGAACATGATTTTCCCATTCCCTGCGTCCCAGGGATGTTAGGTATTACTCTTGTGTGCAACATTTCATCTTTTCATTTTATTTTTGCTTTACTGTTTGGTCCTAACATTGAAAAATACAAATTTGGAAGAGGATATATTAATCAACTTGGGTGAGGAATCATACACAACACAAGATTGCGAACGTCCACAGTCATTCTAGTTCCACTACAACATCAACAAAAAGAATATCTACAACCACAACTGTTGGTGTAGCCAGCATATATGCGACACCTACACTTGCAGAGCGATCCATGGTCAAGTGTACAGTACTAATCAGGATTCACACATCACACACCCCAAGAAAAGGCTACACTAATATTAACTAAGGAAAATCTCCTTATGAGTGTGCATGCCAAAGGGTTGCTGGAAAGGGCTACGAATTTAGTGAGAAGGGAACACAAAGGGCACACTTATAAGGAGGGGCACACAAAGGGCACACAAAGGGCTGCTGGAAGAAGAGGTTAACAATCATGCCATGGATGCAGGGGTAGACCTTCCAGCCCCAAGTGGGGGAGCGCAAACAGAAGAACTCGCCGCACAAGGGGCAAAAATCAGAGAACTCTGGGAGAAACTAAAGGACATCCACAAGCAAATGCAGAGCAGAGGCCCAGTCAGGGCAAGGGGGCAAGTGCCACGATCAACACTGCCATTCACTAAGGCGATGATGGTTCGGGCACTACCCCCCAATTTTAGAACGCCACAAATGGAGCAGTTCGACGGCTCAAGGGATCCCTTAGACCATCTAAAAACACACAAGTCCTTCATGGTCTTGCATGTAGTACCTAATGAAATCATATGTCGGGCCTTCCCCACTACTTTGAGAGGTCCAATGCGAGCTTGTTTTGACAAGCTAAACCGGCTCGATCGAGTCGTTTGAACAGCTGAACCATCAATTCCTTGACCATTTCTACAGTGGATGACAACCTCGCCGATTTGGCCACCTACTTTTTGAACACCAAGCAACACCGGGAGGAGTCACAACAAAACTTTTTGAAGTGCTTCAACAATGAAGCTCCCCGCATTGATGAGGTTGATGACAAGATCACATTAACTGCTTTCATGGGTTGCCTCCAGCCCACGTAGTTCTTCTACCACTTATTCAAAAGACCCCCGACGAGTATGGCCGAGTTGATGACCCGAGCACAACAGCATTTGAACGCCAAGGATGCCAATGGCCACACGTCGAGGAAAGGCGGAGGAGGTCATCAAGAGACAGCCTAAACAAGATGAAGCGAGGCATCTTGAGAATAAAAAAAAAAAGAAAGAAACGAGCCCGAGAAAGGTTTGAGAGTTTCACCACTCTAACGGCCCCACTAGAGAAGATCTTGCACCACATAGCAAATGAGCCGAAGGTGAAATGACCCAAGAGGCTCAAAACTGACCTCACAACTCGGGACCCTAGAAAATATTGTCGGTTCTATAGAGATCATGAGCATGACACGTTAGAGTGCTTCGACTTGAAGTGCCAGATTAAAGAATTGGTTCCTAAAGGAAAAATGAATCGATTCATAGTCGAACGGTGACTGCACGCGCGCAACGAGGAAAATCGAGCACATCATGTGAGGACCCGAGGTTTGACTTTTTGTTTTTATTATTTTTAGTTTATTTGAGAATTCGTGGTTTTGAATTTAATATTTAATTGTGACTCAATCGTGATGGATTGGAACGTTGAGACTCAGTACGAAGGTTGTGGTAGTTCGAGAGAGATTAATGTATTTAACCTAAATTTTAATATAAAAGAATTAGGAAACCCTAAATCAATTTTTTTACAAAAAGTAGACAAATTTGTTAGAGCTCTCTAAACTCTAGTTTTGTTTGAGATAGAAGAACGAGTGCCTAAATAAAACATTAGTGCAACGAGATCAACTAGGAAGTCGTAGAGGGCATCGAGAGCTTCATTTAGAGATCGAGAATAGACGTGTACGCGGATAGTTCATGGGTCTTCCGAGTGCTTTATCATTTTTTACATTTTTATCGATTGAGGAATGATTTCATGTTGATTTACAATGAGATATTACATAGATCATGTTTAATTTGATGATATATGTGTTATTTTTAGTGTGTGATCGAGTCATGCATATTTTGTGTGAATTTTGAGATGATTTGAACAGTTAAGTTGTAGAAACAAAGGCCAAAATGAGGTTATTGAAAATAACAGAATCTGAAAAAGAAAAAAAAAAAACAGAACACGACGATAATCTGATTTTGAAATTTTTCGTTGGGGTAGTTCTAAAACTCTACAATTTTTGAAATGTTTATTGAGCGTTGGTTTGTGTGTCTTCTGTGTTGGGTTAAAATTTTGAATCTTAACTCAACGTACATAATTTTACAAAAATCCATGAATGAGCTGTAGCAGATTCGCACCTATTCTGGTTACACTGACACACTTTGGTTTAACAAACATAACTTACATATGTTGCAGATTATTTTACTCAAACAACATCAAATTTTCGATTGAATTTGACGAAACAGTTTTGGTGTTTCAAAATAAGGTATCCAACTTTAAACCGACACAATGGCGTCGTCCGAATACTGTTTTTAACCTATTACCTATCGTTTAAAAGAGTGCAGAGTATAGTTTCTATTAACATTGAACCCAATACCTATACTAATAAATTATAATATTTTAAAATTTTTAAGCTTAAAGCTAACTATATAGCTTTATTCACTCAAGTGACCTATTGAAAATATAATATTTTCTTTTTGGTTTTCGGTCTTTTTCTTGCCTTTCAGTCCATTTATGGCTAATGTTTAAGTCTGAAATTAGTTAATGTCAGTACATATAACCATGCATGGATGTCGAATACTGGGTGAGAAATGACTCGTCGATCTAGTAGCCTGTAAACTCTACTTGGAGTCTTTGTAATTCCTCCTGTAAAAGACCGCAACACAACTAGATAAAGAGGTGGCTAGACTGGCGGAGCGACCTGTGAACTCTATGATAGGGTCCTCAATGTGGGCTGTCTGCGGTGCAAGACCATCGAAATTATTCATGAGTCATATAAGAGCATGATAGTGTTGTGAATGTCTAGTCAATTGTTTATATTATTGTTATGCATATCATATTATTGATGCGAGTATACTTTATTAAATATGTCGATCTTTTCAGTATGATTTTCTACTCGAGTTTTGGCTTATGTTTTTCTATAAACTAACAATTTACAGGTGATGACGTAGACCCAAGGACTTAGACCTCATGTATGAAGATATTTCAGCATGCTAGTTTAGGATTTATTTTGACAAGTAGTACATCCATGTTTTTAGATGTTCAGACTTTCTTTATTTATTCAAACCTTGTGGGCCTGTTTTTATTAGTTCTTGTTCAGATTAGTAGAGATGGTTTATTTGTTTACTTGATAATTGATTATTGAATTTGGAGATTTATTTAATTCAATTGGAGTTACATTTATGTTAAGTATTGATTGTGTGTTCCATTGCTTATTTTATAACCTAGAAGTTTGGGGTGTGACATGCCGGCCCCACAGAGACAGTTTGAGACGGATCTTCCAATCGGGGAGCCCACACCTATCTTTCTGAAAAGGCTATAATACATTATCTCGGCGGAACTACCGAGATCCACCAAGATCTTTTTGGCGAACCATGTGTCTAGCTTCAATCTAATTACCAAGGCATCGTTATGTGGATGTCACACTCTCTTTAGGCCCTTGTTGATGAAAAAGATTATCCCTTTTGGCATTTTCTGGGTGCCGGCTTTACACTCATCACTTCTTGTCCCGCAACTTGTTGCAGCTCAACCTTCAACCTCTCCTCCCTAGCTTGGTTCATCATACAATAGATTACATGGATGGTACGTACCTCTTTGGTATCAATGGCTCGGTTGTCAGTATTTGATGGTACGCCTGCCCTTGTTTTTTCTTTGTTAATTCATTCTTTCAAATGGCCTATGTCCACCAACTCTTCTAGGAAGGCCGTGAAATGTCAGCAATTTACCATCAAATGTCTCTTGTCCCTATGGTACGAGCACCTCAACCTTTGGTTCCTTGACTTTGAGTCCCCCATCATTTTGTTCGGCCACTTGAAGAACAAGTCATTCCCAATTTTTCGGATAGGCTGAAACAATGAAATTTTGAACGCTGTCTTTTCGGCCACATACTCAAATGGACGGATCTCTTTCTTTTCTCCTGTGTAAACAATGTTCATCTCCCTTCGAAGCTCTTTACTACCTTTCGTTCGATTTGATTCATTTTGCTCGGCCTTACTTCTTTCTTCTTTTGACTCCTCTAGGTGGGCATGCAATTCAATCTGACACACAAGTTCATCCATATATGTTGGGGGAACAAGCACTAGGTCCTCAAAAATCCTTTTCGTAGAATGGAGACCGAGTTTAAATGACGTGACGGCGATCTTAGGTCGCATTAATTAATCATTCTCATTGTATAGTTCCCAGTACTGAGCCACATATTGCCAAAGCGACTTAGACTTTGACCTATGTAAGTCGAGCATGGCGTCCACCTCCTTGATTTTGATACTCGGGATGAACCGATCGAAAAAAGCAAGGCACAAATCCTTCCAGCAGCTGATAGAGCCTTGAGGGAGCTTGTCTAACCATAGGAGACCGAGCTTCCAAAGACTCAACGAGAACAATTTGCACATAAGTGCGTCATTGGTTGAATATGTGACATCATTTGCCTATAGTGGATTAAATGAGTTTGCGAGTCGGTTTTCAACTGTATTTGTTGAATTTTGGATGAGTGAACCTGAAAGGAGGCCTTATCGACACGATTTCATGAGTAGATGGGGTTGAGATTAATCGCTCGTGTGCAGCCTCTAAATGAGTTGGAGCTGACGACACTACGCGTACAGCCCGTCGATCATCCCGAGACTTGCACTTTTTGGTTTTCTCCAACTTATCCCATAAATCCTCCCTGTGCCTTTTCTTAGCTTGGCCAACCTGAGGGATGAGTGTTGGACTGCTATCAACCTCTTGCTTGCCCAGCCTTTTGAATGTGTGAGACTCGTTGTTTGTCCTTTTGTTTTCCCAAGTATTGGTCAGGCGATGGGGTTCGCCCTCACTTTCCCAACTGTCACGCGCCCCATTGCCATTGTCGTGATGGTCAGTCACAACTTTGGAACCCACCTATGATGCACGAGCACTCATCCAGAATGTTCACCATGGGGTGTAGTCTCAGTCTTCATGCGCTCTTTGCCACTAGTCTAGCTCGCTATCAGAGCTTGGTTCTTACGCATGTTAGCTCTGATTTGTAAGACTTCAAGACGTATGCTATCAAGGGCATTGTCTCTTTTCTCCAAATCTTGCTCTAGCTGCTTGACATATTTTTGAGTTGTTAGCCTTAGAGGTACAGCAAGTGTCCGCTCCCTCCCCGCGCGGGCGGAGTTAATCTCTTCAATAAGTGGTCTTTTTCCCTTGAGGGCAGAGGCACCCACCTGTACTTCACCAATGATTCTAGTCATCCTGACCTCTCTCAGCAATGCAAATTTTTCAGCCATTATGCTAATCAAGGAAGAGAGACTATCCTCCCCAGCGAAGTTGCAATTGTGGGGTTGCGAATATTCACTGATCCGAATCACTCCAATCGCTTGTACAGAGAACAACCAATTAGTGGCAACAAGTTGCTTCCAACATGAGGACACTCTGATACTAAAGTCAAAAAATGCAAGATCAAAGTGCAACAGTAGCTGCACAATAGTTGATAGCATACATGAATTATGGCCTTTGGTCTCGTATTTTAAGCCATCAGATACCGTATTTTGGTAACTATATCATGGGATTCCCTCCCTAATTATGCATTGCCAAATTTGTCTCTTACCTTGCAGCGCAAGGGTTTTCTTAATTTGTAGATCTCCTTTATGTTATGTGTTTCCAACTACAGGAACTGCCTATACCAAACTTTCCTATTTGGAACATAACTTAGCTCCAGAAGATTCTCACCATCTCAGTTGAATGCTCAATAATCCATTCAGCACGACGATGTAAGTATGCGGAACTCCCAAAAGGTCCAATTGATGGTCCATTCGGCCACTCGGCGATCGAAGCACCACATGATGTGTTTGGTATTTTCAATTGGCCGAACAACAATCATCATCCTCTTGGCCCGTTCGACAATATGTCAGCTGAAGTCTCACAATGTCGACATAGCCCTTCCTAGGCTAAGCACATTTGTCTTCATTTGACACTGTGTTCAATCCGACATTCCGACACACAAGGCCCGTTCAGCAATGCATCGGCCGAAGCCTTACACTGCCGACATGACTGATAGTGCTTTTGGGTTAGGCCCACTTATCTTGTTTGATATAATATGTGGTCCAACATTTCAGCCCACCACGCACAATTCTACATGCTAATGGTTGTGGCTCCATAATTAGATGCGATTTACCTTTATGTTTACGCATTTTTTTGTTGATAACTCTGAGTGTTTGGGCTAGTTTACGCGTCTCTCGACTAATCTATGGGAGACCAATGTCATTGCTCATTTGTCAGGATCTCAATTAAAGTTAGAGTAAAACTCTATATGAACTGACGCTCATAAGAGTTGACAGCACTCGGGAGGTTTCGAACATGAAATTTTATGATGGAGCAAACTCTCAAGTGTCAAACCTTGACCAATATTGGAATAACCACATGAGATTTTATGCTTGCACACTTTACTTTATAATTTCCTAAAATTAAACCATACAAATTACAAAAGAAGGTTTACTTTTGCCCTCCATCCTTTTCTCCAACTCTTAAGTTTATCTTATTTTATGCTTGAACACTATACTTTATAAGCTCTCATTTAAGTTTGCATTATTTTATGGAGTGTAGAATTTGTAAGTTGTGCCAGAATATTGAATATATAGGTGAGGAGCAAAGATTATCAATAGGTGGGAAGAGAAGATTCTTATCCAATCAGACTTGTTACTGGTTAATGCCGTGGTAATGGCCGTCTCTTTCAATATTTGTCGCTAGTTTTGGCTACATTTTCCTTATATTCATTTTCCGAGAACGAGGATTTGTCAATTCAACGATCCATGTATATATATTTTTCCACAGATTGTAGTCAAATTCGTTGCCGCCTATCATTAATTGAGCACGTGATTGTAAACGCATTAGAATGACTTTTTAATTACTATATTTTTTCCCCTACCCAGTGGATCCAGCCGAGGGGGGAGGGGTGTACTTAATAGGAAAAATGAGGGAGGGAATAGAAATCTGACTTATTGCAATTGCAGCCCCACATTTTCTAGACAGCCATGGCAAAACTGTCAATTGATATTGCCCGGGGCACGGGTTCATATTTGGGTTTGGATTTGAGTTCAAATAGTACACTAAAAATATACTATTGATATTGCGGAACACGGTTTGTGTACATAGTGTACTAAGCACATTGATATAATTGGCAATTGATATTACATGATATGGGTTTGGATTCAAGTTCGGATTCTTTTAGTGCACTAAATGCATTAGTATTTTAATATATTGAAATTGGATCTTTTGTAATTTTATTATAATGATTCAAATTGTTCAATCTACATAGGTCATTGAGTACTTTTGTTTGGTAAATCGTATATTAACATATACATAGTCGTGATAAGCTTGTATTTTAACATATATATACGTGAACATGTGTATACAGGATTTTATTCTGGCTTTATTTGAATCCCTCATTAGTGATGATAAGATTGTTGTCCTAAAAGTTTATCGATGTATGTATAAACTGGTGTAGATATTTTGAATTATCCAAATAAAAAGTTTAATTCCAAACTTTAAAATATTTAAAAAAATTGACACTAATTTTTTGAAATCGATCTCAGTTCTAAAGTTTCAAATGAGCTATAGCAAGCTGAATTCTTGAAGCTTCATTCTAGGGTAATTTACATAAAAACTTTTTCATCTATCACTTGTTCACTTAATTTCTTTCATTTTTTTATTGTCTCAATATACCACCCGATCTTTTCAAATGTAAAAATCGATCCCTTTTAGATTAATGTAGTTAGAGGAGAATACGGTATGTAGTCATGTGCGTCAATCTAAAATGGATCGATTGTTACATTTAGAAAGATCAAGGAGTACATCCGTACAATTAAAAGATGAATGGGGTTAAGTAAGATGGAGTGATAGATGAAAGGAGTTTTATGTAAATTACCCTTCATTCTATTTTAGAAATTATTAGAGTGTGGCTCCATTTTGCTTATGATAATTTTTGACTTATTTGAAGTTAAAATTTAGTGCCTATTTGGGGTAACTGAAGCCATGTTTTATTAGAATGCAAGAAGATAAAATTGTCCCTGTAAGGATTTGGTTGGATTAGAGTTTGAGTTTCCTTGAAGGCAGTTTCGTCATTAATCTTTTAGAGTCTAATAAAACTATGCATTAAATGAGATCAAAATAAATAAAAATAATTTAAACCAAACAATTTTGGATATATTAAGTTATACTTGAGGCAACATAATAATTTAACAATAACCACATTCCAAATTAACGTAAAATCCTCAAAGTTAAGGGTGTATTTGAGAGCCTATTTTTCAACTTTTTATTTTTGGCTTTTTGACTTTTTGAATTATGGTCAGAATGGCTTTTGAATTTGGGAGACGTGTTTGGAAAAATGTGCGGAATGTATTTTGCAAAAGTAGTAGAATAAAAAATGAAAATGAAAATGCAAAAATGAGCTCTAGATCTCCTTTTGAGGGAGTCTCTTTTTTGTATTTTTGTATTTTCATTTTTAGCTTTTGGCTATTTGGGCCACATTCTCAAAATAAATTATGCAGAATTCATTCTCTATTTTGGATTTTAGCAGTAAAAACTCAAAAGGAGGTCTAGAGTTTTTTTTTGTATTTTTATTCCCATTTTATTTTTCATTCTATTACTTTTGTAAAATACATTTGACATATTTTTTTCAGATACTCTTTTTAAATTTAAAACTCATTCTAACTATAAAATCTAAAAAGCTAAAAATAAAAAAGCTAAAAAAAGCTCTCAAACACCCACTAAGTAAGCTTGGAAAATTGGGGAATTTTAAAATGGATGACGATGGCTTTCCATAAGAGTGGATGAGGTACATGATAGGTAGTAGATAAGCTTGGAAAAGGGTGTTGTGGGGTCGGTGACCTTATGAAAATATAAATATATATTAGTACTGTGACACATATTTTACTTAAAGTCATCAGTGTGAAAATGAACAGATCTAGACTGCAGCATGCATGATGTGATTCACCAACCCACAGCCAGCAGCCCCCACCCACTTTCACCAGATTTGCAAGAAACTTTTCATTCTTCACCTACTCATAAAAGTAAGTGAAAATGAATTTTCCTTTTAAGGATGCACACGTTTTATTTATTTTGACGATCACAACTTCGTTCCTAGGAGTTGGGTCTTTACTCCACCCTGCATAAAAAGATCAATCCCATAAAAGATGAGTCTTTCATCGAATAACAATTGTCAAAGCTTTTAGACCGATCCCGTAAGTTTTTTTTTTTTAGGTTTCATGTTCGAAACTTCTTAGATGTTATCAACTCCTTTACGGTTAGTCTATACAGAGCAAAATCCCTTGTTTTTAATTGGGTCCCCCCGCAAGTGGATGGTGGGATTGGTCCCCCAAAGACTAATCGACATTAGGTTGGGAGTAATTCTAAAGCCGGATACCTCGGATATAAAAAAAAAAAATTGTCTTGGTTCGGAATTTAGGTGCATAATTTTGAATTAAAAATTATATACTTATATCAAGTACATATAAATATCTAATTTGAGTTAATCTTACAGAATAGCAACAAAATAAGCTAAGCACTGCTAAGGAAAGGATGTGTTAACTCTTAAATTATTATATAAACAATTCCGTAGAAATTCAAGTCTTAATTTTATTAGACATCGAGTTTAATTACGATTTAGATTTTCTTGAAATTGGGTGTTATTTGAATTGTTGTTCGAGTCAAATTAATTAGTGCTTATATTGGCTTGAGAAAGTTCTATGTTATTTCGAAATAGTTGGAATTGACTTAGAAGTCAATCTACTCAGAGAAATCAAATGTTGCATTATACAAAAGATGGCTTGAGCAATCGTTGCCCCCGGAGCGAGAAAATAGATGTACAGTAACGTCCGACCCTACTCACGAGTACTATAAGCATCATTTTGACGCTTGAGCGAGTTCTAAAAAGTTTAATTTTTTTTCTACAAGTTGGCACCAGACGCCCAGAGGAATATTCAATCCATTTACGGAAATTTTGGAGAGAGATAATCAATGATAGATCAATTTATAGTGTGTTGATGAAATCTCAAGAGTGCTTATGTGTTAAGCTTCTCTTAAGAATCTTCAAATTCTTCAATATGTTCCTAGTCCTTTGAAGAAGTTTAAAAGCATCTCTGAGGTTGATCTCAAGAGGATTTAGGCACAGTAATCAAAATATTTGAGGAGCCGAATCTTTAAGTAGGACTGTTTAGAGCAGATTACAAGGAGTCCACAATTAGGTTCTAAATCCATTTAGAGAAGTCTAGATTTTATTGTGAGGAACTCTCTAGATTTATAATTTTTTTATTTTGGTACTTTCTTTCAAACCCCTAGTTTTTTTCTCGCTTTGGATTTTTTCATGTATATTTGTGTGGGAAATTTAGATAGGTTATGAATGAAATTGAAATATCAGAGGAGGCAACCAGAAGATCCCAGTGATTATTCATATCTGGGTTAATGTTCATCAATTGCGCCTGATGAAACGGATTTATGATCGTCCCCGGCAGACCTGCAAAATCAACTTGACACCGGTGTGGTATCTTGCCAACACCCCTCCGATGCCTAAGTCAGCTTGAGGATGGAGGAATAACGTAGAAAATCTGTATGGGTAAAATTGGGCAGAATGTACGTACCTTGTACCATAGAGCTGCCTCCATTATATAGAGATCTTGTTGGAGACAAATTAGGAAAGGACGTGGTCCACTCCTGATTTGGTGGAGTAAATCAAGGCTAGTGGCCTTTAATTTGGTAACTGAATCCCCAACAATCCCCCTTGCCTTAAATAACGGGAGTGGGTGAAGACGGTGCGTAAGACGTGGAGAGATCTTTGGGATCTTCCTTTCCTAGTGGAACGATACGTTTTAGGCAGATAGATCCCAGGAATTGTGGAGAGTTATTCAGCGGAATAGGTCCGACAACGGCTGGGCTGAGCAGACCAGACAGTGGCTGAGCTGAGGATACCCGGGCACTAACTGAGCTGAGGAGATCGAGACACTGGCTGAGCTGAGGATGTTAAGACATTGGCTGAGCCTAAGATGCTGAGGAGATGACCGAACCGAGCAGAATACTAACCGGCTCAGTCTGCGCGTCATGACCTATCAGCTACTCCCCTATTTCCGAACGGTTGGCCCGCTTTAAGAGAGGAAATATCAACGGTCTGATGCATTGAATCATGACGGCTCATACCTTGCCTGGGTTCATACGCCGCATTTAATGCTGTGTCAGAAACGCTTGAGTGCTTGGAGGCGGCGCTTAATCTGGGATTGCCACGTGTGTTTAATCAATGGCCCATATTTGAACGTTCATTATGGAGGCTCTATAAAAGGGACCTGTTAAGACTTATCAGGGTTTCTCTCTCGTCGTTCCAACAGCATACCAGGTTTTTACGAACTCCTGCCAGAAACTGCCTTCTGCCCTTCGCTTCAGACCATCGCCGTTCCAGTAATCTAGGTACGCTTGGGCCGTTTTCTTTCTCGATTCTGGCTGGTAACAATTTTGTTCCAGACCCTAGGGGTTTAGGACATTCCTGGGCCTTCTTCTTCCTCAGGCTCTGTCGTTACCTGCACCACCATTCCGACTGCCCTTCATTAGGAGAATTCGCCCACTCCCCAGCCGTTTCACGATATTACCGGGATATTTTTGACATCATTAAACCGGCCGTCCCTGATTTCCATAGAATGGGCTCTAGGCGAGTACAGGTTAGGATGTCTGTACCCACCCCTTCACGAAGGGACGTCACCCAGGCTGACCGTTCAGAACCAATAAATCCCGTAGAATGCCCAGAGCCTCGAGGTGTGGCCTTACACCTCAGGCCTATAGAGGCCGACCGAATAGCCTCGACGGTGACCGAGGCTGATCTCGCCGTCCTGAGGGTGAAATACCAAATCCCCGCTTCAGTTCATCTAAGAGTCCCTGATCCGAACGAGAGGGCGAACGCCCATAGGTTCGATGAGCTGAGCCTCTATGTAGCAGATTTCGAGGCCGGGCTGAGGCTTCCCTTCCATCCCTGCATAAGGGAGGTCCTCTGGTTCTTGGGGCTATCCCCAGGACAACTCTTGCCCAACGCTTGGCGAATCCTGGTCAGCTGCAACGTGCTCTGGGCAGCTGCCACAGAGGACAAGGCCAGGCTGACCCCAGAAGCCTTTCTCCACTGCCACTAAGTGAGCATGGCTGCTCAGGGATGGTGGTACTTCTCCCGGAGGGACAGCACAGCTCCTGCAATCGAAGGCCTCCCCTCAGCCAACAAGAGGTGGAAGGACAAGTTTTTCTTCCTCTCAGGGGAAGGATGGGAGTTCCCTGCTTGGGAAGAGCGAACAAGTGCTTCCAAGATCCGCGTGTTCTGGGGAGAAGTTCACCCATCCCGTGAGCACTGACCTTCCGCGCCTGTTTGGTTTTTCCTTTGCTTTTTTATCTATCTTGCTCTACATGACTGACTTTTCTTTATTGTGTCCTGAGCAGGAAAACAAAGACCCGTGATCTCAGCTGAAGTCAGAGAGCAACTGAAGGCTGTGGCTGAGTATCCCGAGCGTGACCACCGAGTTCTTATCACTCCGGAAACTCTAGCGACCTACCTCCTCGGCCCAGAACCCACACGTGAGGCCCTTGCCTTAGAGAGAGGTATCTCCTCTTCTCTGTCCTTCTGCTAGATGAAGCCATCTTACCTTGGCCTTTTGTTTGTTTTTATCAGAGGACGAAGGGATGAAGCTGAATGCAGATAAGCTGGCCGAAATGATCGAGCGCTCGGAGCGGGCCAATACCAAGCCGAAGAGGACTAAGAAGAAGAAGGCTTTGACCGACCCTTCCACCTTTGTGGATTCGGGTGTGACTGCCCCGAAGCAGCAAACTCAGGCTCCTCCTGCCAAAAGAGTGAGGAGGGAAGAGACCGAGGAGGTCATCATTCAGGAACAGCAGACCGCTCCTGGCGAGCAGGTCCTAATTGATGAGGAGGCTGCCGCTACATCTTCTGGAGTAGAGGCTTCCGCAGCCCAGCACCTGGCTGAGCAAGCCCACGCTCAGCAGGGTAAGAAAAGGAAGAGCGGTGAAGCCTCTTCCCCAGTCTCCGACGCGCATGAGGCTGAGCTTCCACCACCTACTCCCGAACTGTCGATCATGCTCAGCAGCAGATACTGCATGGACATAATGAATGAGCTCCCGACCGTGAAGGATCGGGAGATTCTGAGAAGCAAATCTGCTGAGGAGAAGCGTGCGAGGCTCCTCGTCTGCTTGGCCAAGGTAACCATCTTTCCTTCTTTTTTCTCATACCTTCTCAATCGCCTATCAGCTCTAATCTTTGTTTTTACCGTGTGGTAGGCGTCCGTTTTCGGTTCGGACCTGGTGCAAGAGTCCATGAATGATGAAGAGGCTGTTTTTGAGCTGAAAGAGAAGCTCAAGCAGAGTGAGAAACTGGAGACCGAGCTTCGAGAATCCAACTCTAAGCTGAAGGACGAGATCTTTCAGCTGAGGGATGAGAACTCGATCCAGGCGGCCCAGCTCTCGAGCCTAACCGAGGTCTCCTCAGCCCATGAAAAGCGGGCATCTCAGCTGGAGAGCCAGCTGATCTTGGAGCAACGCCAGGTTGCTGACCTGAAGAAAAACCTGGCCGACGCAATGCTGGGTCTGACGGCCAAACAAAAGCAAGTCCGAGAGTTGCTCCAGAGATGCGATGAGCAGGGCAGGCTACTCTCAGAACAGGACGTGAAGATCAACTCGCTGACAGAACAGGCTCGGTCAGTTCAGATGGATCAGCTGAAGGACTCTCCGGAGTTTATAAATCTGATGACCGAGTACTTCTTCGGAGGCTTCATGTCCCTGAGGAGGAAGATCAGTTCTGCTCACCCCGAGCTGGATTTAAGCTCCTTCAAGCCGGAGGCAGAAGACGTCGGCCTGGAGGAGTTCGATGAGGAGGAGGCCTCCGAGGACGAAGAGGAGGAATGCCATGCTGGGGCTCTTCTCCTGGAAGGGACAACCGACCGTGGCCAGCTCATGATCACTCAGGGCGAGGAAGGCGGTACAGCCGTTATAGACATCACCGGTGATGATGAAGTCCCTCCTCCCCTGGCCATGGTCGACCCAGCCGTGGTTATAGCTGAAGAGGTCTTGGTCAGCGCGGCTGACAAGTTGCTCGAGGAGATTGCTGATGACGTTCTCAGGAATTCACCTCCGAGTGCTGATCAGGTGGTTGACCTTCCTGCTCAAAGCCAGCTTCCTCTAGTTGATCAGCCTCTGGCACCGGGGCCCGCTGAAGAAAAATAATTAGTCTTTTTCTTTGTTTCTTTCCTTTTGCTTTCGTATTTCTTGTAAAAACCCTTTAATGAATAGAAATGAGCGATTTCATCTGTCAAGCTTCAGTCGAATGAATAACTTTATTCTTCTCTTTTGTCTCTGTATTTCTGCGTGCGATGTCGGCCAGTTTACAATCCTTGCAACAACTTAAGAAATATACTTCAGTTGAATAATTTCTTTTTGATAATACTTTGCTTGCCTCTGAGGCTCGTTTGCTGGGCAGGCAAAGCTGCTCGGATACAGGGTCCCGGAGGACATGGCTGAGCAGTCGAGGCTGCTCGGATACATGGTCCCGGAGGACATGTCTGGGCAGGCGAGGCTGCTTGGATACATGGTCCCGGAGGACATGTCTGAGCAGGGGAGGCTGCTCGGATATATGGTCCCGGAGGACATGTCTGAGCAGGCGAGGCTGCTCGGATACATGGTCCCGGAGGACATGGCTGAGCAGTCGAGGCTGCTCGGATATATGGTCCCGGAGGACATATCTGAGCAGGCGAGACTGTTCGGATACATGGTCCCGGAGGACATGGCTGAGCAGTCGAGGCTGCTCGGATACATGGTCCAGGAGGACATGTCTGGGCAGGCGAGGCTGCTTGGATACATGGTCCCGGAGGACATGTTCTGAACAGACGAGGCTGTTCAACCAATATGTTTAGTTATCTTCAGACATAATTCAGACAACTTCATAATAATCCGTCCATCTTGACTGGACTTGTAATAAATTTGATAATTCCTGTTTACATACAAAGACGGGACAAGGAAATAATAACGAAATAAGACAATAAAGATAAACACTTGGCCAATATTATTGAAAATACTTCTTTAAATGCTCAGCATTCCAGGGTTGGGGGAGCTTTTTCCCTGACAATGTAGCTAAACGATAGGCCCCAGCCTTCACGTGCTCAGTTACTTGGTAAGGACCTTCCCAATTTGGTCCCAGATGCCCAATCCTCTTCCCCGTGGGATCTACTTTCTTCAGCACCAACTCCCCAGTTCTGAAACTTCTTTCCCTGACCTGACTGTTGTAGAATCTGGCCATTTGCTGTTGATAAGTGGCCATTTTAATGGCTGCTCTTTCTCTCTTTTCTTCTAGGAAGTCTAATCCCTCCAAGAGTCCCTGTCGGTTCTCTTCCTCTTGGAAATCCCGAGTTCTGTGGCTGAGCAGCCCAATTTCTACAGGAATTACTGCCTCCACCCCATAAGCCAAAGAATAAGGGGTTTCTCCAGTCGCTGTGCGCGTGGTCGTTCGATAAGCCCATAGGACACTGGGCAACTCCTCTGGCCAGTCTCCCTTTGCAGCTTCCATTTTCTTCTTCAGGTTTTTCTTGATTGTGCGGTTTGTGACTTCAACCTGCCCATTGGCCTTAGGATACGCTTTGGAAGCATAGTGGACCTGTATTCCCCTCTGCTCACAAAATTCTTGAAATTGGTCATTATGGAACTGCTTGCCACGATCAGTGATGATCACCCTGGGTAATCCAAACCTGCTGATAATATTCTTCCAGATGAAGTTGATGGCCTTCTTCGTAGTAATGGTGGCAAGGGGCTCAGCTTCCACCCACTTGGTGAAGTAGTCTACAGCCACAATAGCAAATTTGTTCTGTCCCTTGCCTATAGGAAGAGGCCCAATTAGATCCAATCCCCACTGGGCGAACGGCCAAGGAGAGGGGATTGGAGTTAACAAAGTGGGAGGATGGTGAAGAATGTTGCCAAACTTCTGGCATTTCTCACACTTCTGGACCATCTGCATTGCATCGCTTTGCATGGTAGGCCAGTAATACCCTGTTCGGACCAATTTCTGTGCCAATGCTCTGCCCCCAGAATGATTTCCGCAGGATCCTTCATGGATCTCTCTCATAGCATATTCAGCTTCCTCTGCAGTCAGGCACCTTAGCAATGGGAATGAATAACTTCTGCGATACAAGACTCCATCTAGGCACAGGTATTTAGCTGTTCTTAACCTCAGTCGCCTGGCTGAATCTTTGTCAGTGGGCAGTACACCCCTTTCCAGGTAATCAATAATGGGGCTCGCCCAAGAATCTTTGTAGTCAACAGCAGCCACCTCCTGCACAGGTAATTCCACACTTGGTCTTTCCATCCTCTGGATTGGGATAAGGTGACTGAGGGCTTCTTCTCGAGCTGTGGCTAGTCGTGCGAGCTGATCTGCTTCTGCATTTTCCTCACGGGGGATCCTCAACAGCCTCAAAGTGTCAAAGGCTTTCTGGAGATGTTGGACCCTATCTAGGTACAATTTCATTCTGTCTTCCTTGGCTTCATAATCTCCCAGAACCTGTCCTACCACCAACTGGGAGTCACTACCCACAGTAAGGTCTTTGATTCCCAAGGATTTTGCCAGTTTGAGCCCAATCAGAAGTGCCTCATACTCAGCCTCATTGTTGGTAGCTTTAAAATTAAATCTGATGGCATAGAGAAGCTGGAGTTTGTCCGGAGAAATTAAGATGATCCCTGCTCCACTGGCCTCTGTATTCACAGAGCCATCAACATAGAGGAACCAGCCCATTGGCTCCTCAGCTCCTGGGCTCACTGGTTCAGCTGGCAGGGCATTTGAAGCATCTGGTGGCGAGAATTCTGCCATAAAATCGGCAAGGGCTTGTGCCTTAATGGCTGTTCTAGGACAGAATTCCAAGTCAAATTCCCCCAGCTCCACAGACCACTGGATCAGCCTCCCAGATGTCTCAGGACTGTGTAACGTCTTTTTAAGCGGCTGGTCGGTCATAACTTTGATGGGATGTGCTTGGAAATAAGGCCTCAATCTCCTTGCTGCTGTTACCAAGGCAAAGGCCATCTTCTCGACCTGAGGGTACCTGGTTTCAGCGCCCCTTAATGCTCTGCTAGTATAGTAGACTGGATGTTGTATGTTGGCTTCCACTCTTATCAGTACTGAACTCACTGCGTGAGGTGAGACAGCTAAGTAAATGTATAGATCCTCCCCCCTTATGGTACGGCTGAGGAGGGGAGGAGTCATCAGATATCCTTTCAGTTCTTGAAAGGCCATCTCACACTCCGGCGTCCAATGGAAAGCTTTCTTTAGGACTTGGAAAAACGGACGGCATTTATCGGTAGCTCTGGAAACAAAACGATTGAGGGCTGCAATGCACCCCGTGAGCTTCTGCACCCCCTTAATTCCCCTGGGAGACTCCATATTAAGGATGGCGCTGATCTTCTCAGGATTGGCCTCTATACCCCTCTGGGACACCATGAATCCCAAGAACTTTCCCGAACTGACCCCAAAGGCACACTTGCTCGGATTGAGTTTCATCTGGTACTTTCGCAGTGCCTCAAAGGCTTCTCTGAGGTCTTCCACATGACTTGACCTCCTCAGGCTCTTAACCAGCATGTCATCGACATACACCTCCATATTATGACCTATCTGCTCCTTGAACATTCGGTTGACTAGCCTCTGATAGGTTGCTCCAGCATTCTTAAGCCCAAAGGGCATCACCTTGTAGCAGTAGAGTCCTCTAGCCGTGATGAAGGAGGTCTTCTCCTCATCTTCAGGATGCATCTGGATTTGATTGTAGCCAGAAAAAGCGTCCATGAAACTAAGCAACTCGTGACCAGCTGTGGAATCCACTAGGAGATCGATCCTAGGTAAGGGGAAACTGTCTTTAGGGCAGGCTTTGTTAAGATCCTTGAAATCCACACACATCCTCCATTTTCCCTTTGGCTTAGGGACGAGCACCACATTGGATATCCACACTGGGTACTTAGCGTCTCTGATAAACTGAGCCTCCTCCAATTTATCTACTTCTGCAGCAATGGCTGCATTGCGCTCTGGAGCAAACGTGCGTGTCTTCTGCTTCACCGGACGATGAACACTGTCTACGTTTAGCCGATGAGTGATGATATTGGGGTTTATTCCGGGCAGATCTTGGTGTGACCAGGCAAAAACATCTGCATAGTCCCTTAGAAATCTCACCAGAGCGGCCCTTTCTTCTGAGCCCAGACCTGAACCCAATCGGAACGTCTTCTCAGTCTGCCCTTCCACAACAGGTACATCAATGAGTTCCTCAACTGGCTCTCCTTGCTGGAGCTTCTCCTCATCCTTTGTGTCAAGCCCACTGACTGAAAGGGCTTCTCTTGTCTTTATCGAAGTGATATAACACTCCCTTGCCCTCTTCTGATCTCCTCTGACCTCTCCAACACCACCAGCTGAAGGGAATTTGAGTTTCAAATGAAATGTGGAAACCACTGCTTTGAACTTATTGAGGGTCTGCCTACCCAATATCACGTTATAAGCTGAAGGGCAATCCATCACCAGGAAATCCACCAAGGCAGTGGCATTCCTTTGCTCATCTCCAATCACGATAGGCAAGGACACCACGCCCAAGGGATGGGCAGTTTCTCCCGAAAAACCGACCAAAGGAGACTGCACGGGCCTAATACTATCTCTCCCCAGCTGCAGCTTCTCAAAAGTAGGTAAGAAGAGGATATCAGCTGAGCTCCCTGTATCCACGAGGATCCTCCTCATTGTCCAGTTGGCGAGGAGAGCTGTGATCACCAATGGGTCATCATGAGGATAGAGTACCCCTTCCTCGTCCTCTGCCGTGAACTGGATGGCTGAATCCGTTACCCGCGTGCGCTTGGCTGGTCTCTCTGCATTGAACACTTCCCTGGCATAGGTTCTCCGAGCAGCCCTGGTATCTCCACTAACTCCTGGTCCCCCAGAAATCGTGTTTATTTCCCCTACGGGGCGATGAGGAGGAGGGGGAGGAAGAGTCCTCTCACGCCTGTGATCAGCTGGCCCAGCAGCTTGTCCCGCCCCTTGATTAAACTCCCCTTCCTTACGAACAAATCGTTGGAGACGTCCTCGTCTGATCAACCCCTCAATCTGTTGCTTCAGCTCAATGCAGTCATCCGTATCGTGCCCATGATCACGATGGAAACGACAGTACTTCTGGCGAGAACGTCGCTCAGCCGGTGTTTTCATCTTTCCTGGCCACTTGAGCTCAGGATACTCACTTATCTCCTGCAGCACCTGATTGACTGTTGCGACCAGGGGAGTATAGTCTTGGAATCTCCTATCGGGCCTCCCCTTCTGGGGAGAATCTCGTCTGTCCGTTCTCCCCCTCTGGGGAGAATCTCTCCTGTCCATTCTCTTCCCTCTCGGGTAGTCCTCAATCCTAGACTGCCCAGTCTCTTTCCTTCGTTTGCTCGGCTGAGGAGGCCCTGTTTGGGGGGCAGAAGCTTCCCTTTCGCGATTGCGATGGGCAGCAAGGGTGTCCTCTGCGTTCATCTGTCGCTGGGCCCGCATCATGAGCTCAGCCATGTTGGTCGGTGGCTCTGCAGATAAGGAAAACAAAAACTGTCCTGGTCTGAGCCCTGACATGTATGCCGCGATGGCTACCTGATCATCAGCATTATCCACCTGCATGGATTCCTTGTTGAACCTGGTTGTGAATTCCCTGAGTGTTTCCCCCTTAGCTTGCTTAATATTGAGCAAGTAAGTGGCTGGCCTCCTGTACCGTTGACCAGCAATGAAATAACTTACAAAGAGGCGACTGAGCTCTTTGAAAGTACTGACTGTGTTGGGAGCAAGTTTGTTGAACCACATCCGAGCGGCTCCTCGGAGAGTGATGGGAAAGGCTCTGCACATAATGGCGTCAGGTACCGCCTGAAGGTGCATAAGGGACTTGTAAGTTTCCAGGTGATCAAGAGGGTCTTTTGTCCCGTCAAAGATATCGATCTGAGGAACTCTGAATTTTGGTGGGAGGGGCACCGCCATCACCTCAGCAGTGAAGGAAAGTTCAGTGGTCTGCACCAACTCATCCACAGAGGCTGGAGCTTTGGCCTTCATCTGCTTCGTCAGGTTATCCAACTGTGTCTTCATCTGGCGCATCTGATCGGTCATAAGACCTTCAGGAAATGTGGAACCGGAAAAAGTTCCGTAATGCGGTGCTGCAGCATGGCTGCTGGTCTCCCCATGCCCCCCAGTAACGTCAAAGTCTACGTCAGCCATTCCTGGGGCAGGGGGATCAGCCCTCGGGGCCAATGGCGGTAGTGGATCTCTGGTAGGAGGTTCAGGTTGTAGGAGCTGCAGTAAGGCCTGATTCTGCTCCAGAATGCGCTGCATCCCTTGCGTCAACGTTACCACGTCCTGACGGAGGGCTTGATAATCAGCAGCGGTTGCAACAGGTGGAGCAGAATGAGCATCGTTGTCGTTGGAAGCCATTGAGCGGGTCAGGACCATAAATCCGATCAATCAATAAATTTCTAATCGTTCCCACAGACGGCGCCAACTGATGAAACGGATTTATGATCGTCCCCGGCAGACCTGCAAAATCAACTTGACACCGGTGTGGTATCTTGCCAACACCCCTCCGATGCCTAAGTCAGCTTGAGGATGGAGGAATAACGTAGAAAATCTGTATGGGTAAAATTGGGCAGAATGTACGTACCTTGTACCATAGAGCTGCCTCCATTATATAGAGATCTTGTTGGAGACAAATTAGGAAAGGACGTGGTCCACTCCTGATTTGGTGGAGTAAATCAAGGCTAGTGGCCTTTAATTTGGTAACTGAATCCCCAACAATCCCCCTTGCCTTAAATAACGGGAGTGGGTGAAGACGGTGCGTAAGACGTGGAGAGATCTTTGGGATCTTCCTTTCCTAGTGGAACGATACGTTTTAGGCAGATAGATCCCAGGAATTGTGGAGAGTTATTCAGCGGAATAGGTCCGACAACGGCTGGGCTGAGCAGACCAGACAGTGGCTGAGCTGAGGATACCCGGGCACTAACTGAGCTGAGGAGATCGAGACACTGGCTGAGCTGAGGATGTTAAGACATTGGCTGAGCCTAAGATGCTGAGGAGATGACCGAACCGAGCAGAATACTAACCGGCTCAGTCTGCGCGTCATGACCTATCAGCGCCATTAATATACATTGATGATCTTATTAATCCCTCTATTTATGTTTTTGATAGTTTCAAAAGCTTAAAGAATTGTGTCTAAATAGAGAATCCCATTTTTTTTAATTTCAATACAATTAGCAACGGGAATTTCGTCTTGCACAATTTTGAGCCTTTTGATTTTTCGTGTTCTTTGTCGATAGACAGAAAGACATACTTAGTCTGTCGCCCATGTTATCCTTCAACACTCACGAGAAGGCCACGAATTTGTTTGGAGATTGTAGTCATAACATTGTGAACATTCGAATTTTTAGAAAATAATTTCATAAATTCAACAACCAAATTTACATAATAGAATTTCAATAAAGAATTAAACTCTATGCCAAGGCTAGTTGATCTCCTAAACTTTATGCCTTCGCTTCAGCAGCAACTCGACTATGTTGCTCGGCGTTCAGCAACGTCTCAAGGTCAGCACACACTGCCTCCACCCTCCTTATCCCTTCAAGGGCAACATCTCACTTGAACTCAGCCCGGGTAACCCTATCTTCAGCTCCCCAAGCCCTGTCATCGTTAGCGACAGACTTCTCTCTCTAGCCTCAAGGCTTCCTGGGCATTATCTAGCCTTGTTTGATGATGGCCTTGATTTCATCCTAGGCGGCGTCCGCTCTTTGCAAGGTTGGCACAGTTGGGCAAGAGCCTAACCCTTGGAAGCCCCAACAATGGCTAATGCCATTTGAGCCGCCTCCATCTTTTCTATGGCGAGGCGAATGTCATTGATCTTAGGGTGAATCTATCTCTCAAAATCTAAACCTCTCTAGGAGAGATCCACAGTTTCGGCATTGGACTGCAAAAAGACACATGGGCGATTAATCAGGACCTACATGGAAGAGGAAGGACAAGAAACAATGCTAGCAACAAAAATGCTTACTCTACTTAAGCCGACGAAGAGGTTGTTGGCCAGTGTGTCGGTCGGTATCTAGCTCAGCAAGTTCATTTCCCCTCTGACTCTGCTTGAACAAGGTCACAGGCTTTGTCAAGGTTGTTCAGCACATTATCTTCGGGGATGGGGCCAAAGAAATTGAAGGGGTAGATCATGTCAACAATTATGCAAGGCACGAACAGAGGTGGAACAAGATGATTAGCTTCGGCAATGCCCCTTCCCTTTATGAGTGAGAGCAATGGAAGAGTGCTAGTCGAGGGTGAAGGCACGATTTAAGTCACACACCTACTAGTCGGCTCGAGCTGTAGGTGAGTTGCAAATCCTTGCTCAGCCAGGCGGTCCCACCCGTGATTAATTGACAGGGCAGACCCTAGATCAGTTTGCGTTGGTGGCAGTCAGCCAGATTAATAGGAAGGAAGCTTAATCGGAATGAATCAGACCTTTTCTTCTATGATTGAGGAAGGATCTCATCAACGTCCATGAATGAGAAATCATAGATCGAATCACCGAATCTGATAACTTGGGTGCTATCAATAGCTTTGTATCAACTCAGCTGACGAGTTGGAAATAAGCGGACTCGAACCGTAGACATTTGCCGCAGGGTAAATCGGTATCATGATTTCTAGCTGAAGTGATGAACACTATTCATTATTTGTTTCATGATAAATGAGAAACAAAAAAAAAAAAAAAAAAGAGGTCCCCTTGAGAAATCAATTTATAGCGTGTGGATGAAATCTTGAGAGTGCTTATATATTAAGCTTCTCTTAAGAATTTTCAAATTCTTCAATATATTGCGTAGTCCTTTGAAGAAGTTTAAAGGCATCTTTGAGGTCAAATCAAACGGTTTAAGGAGTCGAATCTTGAAGGAATACTGTTCAGAGCAGATTAAAAAGAGTTGACAATCAAGTTCTAAATCTGCTTAGAGAAGTCTAGGTTTTATTGCGGGGAACTCTCTAGATCTACATTTTTTGTATTTTAATACTTTCTTTCCTCCGTAACTTTTTTCTAGCTTTGGGGCTTTTCACGTATATTTATGTCGAAAATTTTAAAGGATTATGAATGAAATTGGAATACTAGAGGGTCTAACGAGGCAACCAGAAGATCCTAGTGATTATAGTCCATTCCGACCTGCACTAGTGTCCATCAATTCCGCCATTAATGTGCATTGATGGTCCTTTTAATCCATCCATTTATATTTTCGACGATTTCAAAAGATTAAACGACTCTACAAATAGAGAATTTTGGTTTTTATTTCAATACATTGAGCAATGGAAATTTCGTCTTGTACGATTTTCAACCTTTTGGTTTTTCGTATTCTTTGTGGAGAGACAGATAGACACAGTTAGTTTGACAGGTGGTTGGTGGGTAGGTGTTCCTTCAATCAAGAGAACTACTTTACCTTGAGTGATAGGCATTGGTGTAGTCCTTCAACACAAGCAGGGAGGTGTAGGAATATTAGGATCGGATTGGATATTAGGATATCCATATCCGATATCCAAAGTTAACCAATAATCGTATCCAATCCGATATCCATTGGTTATTAAAATTGGTGAACCATAACCATATCCATTGGATATTGGTTAATCTCCAAACCGATTGAATTTCTATAATTTTTTTGAATCCAATTCGAATCCGCCCCGATCCAATCTAAATGCAATTTAAAAAAAATTGAATTCCTATTCATATTTTGAAAATGAACTACTATTCGTATTTTGACAATATGAATAGGAATTCATTTTTAGTTTTAATTATATATATATGAACTATTATCTGATCTCAAATTCGTCGGTTAGTTTTAGTTTTATGTTCTATATATATTATATTATATTTTAGGTTAGTTTTAGTTTTAGTTTTATACATATTATATTACACACATGCGCATATTATACATACACGTATATTATGTGTATATATATATATCATATATGTGTGTATATATATTACATATGTATGCGGTTCGGTTTCGGGTCCAATTCGATTTCGGATATCTGTTTGGTTATGTTTGGATATTTAACAATAACCGATTTGAGAGGATATTTATTTGTCTACTCCATAAACATATCCATAGAGAATATTTCAATTATGGTTTGGGAACAAAAATCTGTTATGTTTCAGATATTCATCGGATCGAATAAAAATGCCACCCTTGAGGAGGTGATGAATCTGTTTTAAGATTATAGAAAAATATGTGTGAGCATTCAAATTTCAGAAAATAATTTCCTAAATTCAACAACCAAATTTCAATACAGAATTAACCCTACACCAAGGCTAGTTGATCTTCCAAACTCTGCGCCTTCGCTTTAGCAGCAACTCGATTATGCCGCTTGGTGTCCAGTGACCTCTCTAGGTCAAAACGCACCGCCTCTGCCCTCTGTACCCCCTCAAGGGAAACATCTCACTTAAACTCAGCTCGGGTAGCCCTATCTTCAGCTCCCCGAGCCCTGGCTAACGGACTTCTCTCTCTAGCCTCTAGGCTTCTTGGGTAGCATCCATCCTGTCGATGACGGCCCTGAGTTCAACTTGGGCGCCATCCCACTCCTCACAAGATTTGCGCAGTTGGGCAAGAGCCTCGCCCTTGGAAGCCTCAATAGCAGCCGATGCCATCTGAGTCGTTTTTATCTTTCCTTTGGCGAGGCGAATGTCCTTGATCTTACCGTGAATCTATATCTGAAAATCTAAATCGCTTAAGGAGGAGTTCACACTTTTGGCATTGCACTAAAAAAGACACATGGGCGATTAATTAGGACCCACAGGGAAGAGGGAGGACTAAAAATAATGCCATCAATAAAAATTCTTACCCTAGTTAAGCTGAGAAAGAGGTTCATGCCTAGTGTGTCGATCAGGATCTAGTTTAGCAAGTTGATTTTCCCTCTAACATGTGCATGAACGAGGCACAAAATTTGTCAATGTTGGTCAGCACACTATTTCTGGGGATGGGGCCACAGAAATTGAAAGGATAGATCATGCCAGCCGTTCTAGCATGAACAGAGGTGGAGCAAGACGATTGGCTTTGCACAATAACACCCTTTCCCTTTATGTGTGAGAGCAATGGGGGAGTGCCATTCGAGGGTGGAGGCACAACTTCAAGCACACGCCTGCTAGTCGGCTCGGGTTGTAGGTGAGTTGCAAATGCTTACTCAACCTGGCGGTCCTACCCGTGATCAGTTGACAAGGCTCACCCTAGATCAGTTTTTGTTGGCGGCAATTGATCGATTGGTGTTGGCAAAGAGGCACTGGGCTTTGTCAATCCCCTATGAAGTTGGTATAGCAGTTTATTGACGTGTGCTTCCTCCTCCTCCTCCTCCTCCACCACAAGGCTGCCTCCCCTCACTTCATGCTCTGCCACCTTGGGTTTCCTGGCAACATGCTTGCCTATCTTGGGCTTGTTGAATGTTTGGTTTTCTACCTGTGGCCTCTTAGGGTCCTTCTTCTACTGGGAATACCCCCTAGAGTTACAAAGGGAGAAGAAGGAAACTTGTTGAGGGTAAGATGGATAGAGAAAAAGTATGAAACAAGAGCAAACTAGAAACATGCCTTGGAGGTCGGAAGCAAAAGTAGAGGCAGAAGAGCGATGGCATTATTAAAGCTAAGCACGAATTGGGCCCATCCTTGTTTATCCTCTCGAGGAAGGCCTCATCCAAAGGGGAAATGATGGGTATGGTTGCGAATGGAGACTAGGCGGGTCACCCCACAAGCAGAGTACGCTAGTGGACACTCAGAAAGGACATACTTTAGTTCGGATTCCTAACCATCACCCTCAGCAAAAACAAATTGATTCTTCTAGCCCTTGTTAGAAGAAGGGAGCCTGGCATACTACGCCCACCCTTGTCCTAGAACTACTACCAGCTTGGGTCACACTTGGCCTATTTTTGGCTGATAGCAATAGAGGAACCTGGTTGGGATAAAAGACCGCCCTCTCTCGCCTCTATGGTGCCAAACCACAATCATGGAAAGTAGTAGCCACCAAGACTTTAGTATTAGCTGGCCGGGTGCTAGGTTCAGGAAATGGAGAATTTCTATGATTATCGGATGGACTATCTTTTAATTGCACAATGAAAAATAGCGTACCTAATTAGTGGCCTATGACCTCCTATTTATAAGTCATCGAGTGCTCATATTTGGTAATATAATCTCTAGGGAATCTTTCCTTATTTGTTGATATTAAATCGCAATCTTTCCTCGTGAGGTGACCTTCCAAACACAGTGCATTCCCAAACTTGTTTACTACTATACGTGCAATTTCCTATTCGGGACCTGCCACTATTCCAGAAAGTTCCACCATCCTACCCGAACGACAGGCCGATAGGTCGACACTTGGCAAAACCCATATCTTTCTCGTGGTAAGCCCGTTTGGCTCCTATTGGCTAAAGTCCCATGACAACCGAGTCAGTCTGATGTCATCATGCCGACCTATCCATAGAGGGGCCTGTTTGGCAATATGTCGGCTCATGCCCCACGCTGCTGACACGATCAATGCTCCTCTACCAGGTTCAATTCTTACTTAATGCAAGTTGGGTCAACCCCGTATTTTGGCCCTCCACAATAGCCACTCAATCCAGTGTCGGTGCGGCTGGCGACGATTGGTTGATGCAAATGGCTGAAGGCATAAAGTTGTAAAGGTTATGAACACGCGTCGCTCATTGATTTCCGTGTGTTAGGTCGTTGTTTTGCCTTCGCACATGCCATTCCAGAGTCATTGATTATCAAGTGTACCAGATCGTTCCACGTGTCACTCATCGAATGACCCCTTCACGTCGCTTCATTTTCCGCATGCCTTTTTGATGTTTGGTTTCATATCTATATCATGAGGAGACAGGGGAGAGAGAACATTTTTTCTCTCGCATCGTCTTCCTCCTTCATCTCTCTCGTTGCTCTGCATTTCTTGTTGGAATTTCTTCAAGTTTTATCTCACATCTTCCGCTACTCAAGTAACATTCATGGGCTAATTTTCACATTTCAACATTGTTTCATGCATCTAGTCTTCAGTTTAGCTCATCTCCCCTTTTAGAACACTTAGATTTTTATTTTTTCAGCGTTGTTCAAGTATGAACATTGCCCTGGTAACCATGCCATCATTTTTTTGATGAGTAAATCCCATCGATACCACCTTTTTTGGCAATCTTGTCCCATCACTCTGTTAAGGACCCTAAAACCTCATTCCATTCGTTTGGCACTTTTGCCAAACGTCTTCGGCGTCGACTTTCTCATCCCTGCTGTTTGACTACTTTAAACCCTTGTAATTTTGTTAGGTCTTCTCATGCCGCCAAAGAAAAGCAAGTTTCGAGATCGGTTCGGTTCTTATGCTGATAGGTAGGTTTTCCAGATCAGATACAATGTTCTCGACGACATGCACCTTTCTCACTTAGAGATCGACGCCGTTCCTAACTATCAGCAAGATTGCACACACATCTCGATGATGGCCATCAACGAAGGGGGTTTTGGTTCCCTCTTCACCCATGGCTTTGGTGAGCCCTTCACGAGCTCAATCTTGCTCCCTTCCAAGTGTCCATCAATTTTTTTAGGATTATTATGTCGGTCATTCGCCTGAAAGAGTACGAACTTGACTTCGAGTTCTGCGACATCTTCGATCTCTACTTGGCCTCGAAAAATGCCAAGTCGAAGGGGCATCACCTCTAGAGTTTCTATGATTATCGGATATAGATTTTCATGTGAAAATGTGAAATGTGAAAATAATGCCACAGGGAAGAGGGAGGACTAAAAATAATGCCATCAATAAAAATTCTTACCCTGGTTAAGCTGAGAAAGAGGTTCATGCCTAGTGCGTCGATCAGGATCTAGTTTAGCAAGTTAATTTTCCCCTTAACATGTGCATGAACGAGGCATAGAATTTGTCAATGTTGGTCAGCACACTATTTCTGGGGATGGGGCCACAGAAATTGAAAGGATAGATCATGCCAGCCGTTCTAGCATGAACAGAGGTGGAGTAGGACGATTGGCTTCGCACAATAACACCCCTTCCATTTATGTGTGAGAGCAATGGGGGAGTGCCATTCGAGGGTGGAGACACAACTTCAAGCACACGCCTGCTAGTCGGCTCGGGTTGTAGGTGAGTTGCAAATGCTTACTCAACCTGGCGGTCCTGCCCATGATCAGTTGACAAGGTCACCTTAGATCAGTTTTTGTTTGTGGCAATTGATTGATTGGTGTCGGCGAAGAGGCACTGGGCTTTGTCAATCCCCTACGAAGTTGGTATAGCGGTTTCTTGACGTATGCTTCCTCGTCCTCCTCCACCACAAGGCTGCCTCCCCTCACTTCATGCTCTGCCACCCGGGGTTTCTTGGCAACATGCTTGCCTACGTGGGCTTGTTGAATGTTTGGTTTTCTACCTGTGGCCTCTTAGGGACCTTCTTCTACTAGGAATACCCTCTAGAGCTACAAAGGGAGAAGAAGGAAACTTGTTGAGGGCAAGATGGATAGAGAAAAAGTATGAAACAAGAACAAACTAGAAACATGCCTTGGAGGTCGAAAGCAAAAGTAGAGGCAGAGGAGCGATGGCATTATTAAAGCTAAGCACGAATTGGGCCCATCCTTGTTCATCCTCTCGAGGAAGGCCTCGTCCAAAGGGAAAATAATGGGTATGGTTGCGAATGGAGACTAGGTGGGTCACTCCACAAGCAGAGTACGCTAGTGGAGACTCAGAAAGGACATCCTCTAGTTCGGATTACTAACCATCACCCTCAGCAAAAACAAATTGATTCTTCTAGCCCTTGTTAGAAGAAGGGAGCCTGGCATATTGCGCCCACCCCTGTCCTAGAACTACCACCAGCTTGGGTCACACTTGGCCTTTTTTGGCTAATAGCAATAGAAGAACCTGGACGGGATAAAAGACTGCCCCTCTCACCTCTATGGTGCCAAACCACAATCATGGAGAATAGTAGCTACCAACCCTTCAGTATTAGCTGGCCGGGTGCTAGGTTCAGGAAATGGAGAATTTCTATGATTATCGGATGGAAATGGCCTACATTGAAAACTGCTTTCGTAAAAGCAAACCTCGTGATCAAAGAAGGTGCAAGCCCTCTTGTCCTTGCTGGGTGGTCTCAAATAGATAAAGCCATGGATCAAATACGTGACCTTGATCCAGTCAAGTTCTTGGACGGTAAGGACGGATGGAAAGTTCTCAAACGTGAAAGGTTATTTTTTAGGGGCATCAGATGGGTCTACCACGGCTAGAGGAGTGGCGCTAATGACCACCCCCATCTCCAAAGTTGCGAGGAGGAAGAAGAGGATTCAGAGGACTTTAGATCGATGGGGCGCAGAGGGGTTCTAGCCAAGTCCTTGTCACACATAAGTAAGGCCGAGGCAAAGATAGATAAGAGGCATCCAGGGATTGCTGGCTAATGGTCCAATGGTCTGTAAGGGGAAAATGGAGGGAATCCTTCAGGGAACACTGAAAGAAAGCGAACAAGGGGAAGCCAAGTAGGTCGGGGAAAAAGCCTCAATAAAGATTAACGGATTGGACGAATATCCAAGGTGTGGTGAAGGAGAAGCAACAAGCGAAGAAGGCATGGAGGTAGAGCAACACGAGAGGTTCAGAAGGAGTCGAAAGAGTTCCTAGGGTAGAGGCCTCTCTTTTAAACGACAGAGATTAAGCCACATTGCCATGTCAGTCACACATTCATGAATAATAGCCGAGTTTGGGAACGTCTTTCGAAAGACTCGCGGATTACTTCAAGTGGATGGTCCAACTACCGCGAGGCAAAGCACATTAAATAAACTACCACATCTTGATCATTGGAATGATTCTATACGCCTCAGTTTATACTTCGACAAGGAAATGAGAGACAACTAATGAGCCTGATTTGGACTCAAGACTCAGGACCAAACCCTATAATTACCTTTTTCACTTTAAATATCATTTTATTCGATCATTCAGAGCAAAAGGGAATTAAGAAAGGTTTGATCTCAAGCAGTGCAAGTAGTTTGCCTAATCAACCACCATCAACCATTATCTTCTATACTCGTTGAGCAAGCATAACTGGGGTGTGCAAGAACAGGGCTGTGAATTCTAGGTTTCTACAGTTTTTGGGTGTTTCAAACCAAGTGAGTATCACATTCTCTCTATAAAATTCTACGCGCACCATGTCTAGGAGACCCTCTAGGAGTGTCCGATTTCGGGACCTAGATGTGGATTCTCTAGAAAGAAACAGTAGCAATGGAAGTTTGGACGAGAAAGGAGGAAGGCGGAATTAGTGATGAACATCTAACCCCTATGGTTGCGAGAAGGTTAGTAGAGAGATAGATAGGGAACATGAAGGAACCTCAAGGGGAAAGACTGAATCTTCTAATCAATCCAAAATCAAATCAAAAATCCTTTCTAAAACCCTGGCAAAACCTACAAGAAAACTCACCCCGAGAAGAAAACAAACTGAAACACCCATTGAACCACAAATTGAGGGGAAGTCTCAAGGACGTGTTGAGGAGGTTGAAAGTGGCTCCTCTAGTGAGGAGAGATTAGTTTTACTAGAGGCCGATGACCGGCCGGCAAAAGTGTGTGTCGTTAGGGTGCCGGCCTCGGGTCAGTGGTTTAATTTCATAAAACGGGACTTCCCTCAAAATATGTAAAAACGAGTATATTGGAAAGTCCGGAGTATCGATCCACAGGGAAAAAGAACGTTGGATTTAAAGAATTCGCAAATTGGTTTTTCAACGTTTCGGACGTCAACCTCAAATTTGTTTTGTGTGGAAAACAATGATATTAACTAAGTGGGGGATTAACACTAGATTAAGGAGTGGGGTTAAGTCCTAAAGTTTGGTCTATTCAAAATTTCCGTTGGTCTATCTCTTCTCTTTATAACTCAATCTATCCCCCGGTCCCGGGTTTTAGATCGGAAAATTCTTCGATGAAAATCAGGATTTTAATTCACAAAATGGTTTGATGGATTCTTTCAAGTTCAAGAAAATAGGATTAAAAGATGAAGGACATCGATTCAAGTATTACATATACCAACTCTAGGGATGGCTATAACTAAGCAAGAACTTAACACTTCATTTTTGTTTCAATGTGAAAAACTTAGAAAGATCCATCAATGGCATTAATACATATGGAGAAGATTTAGACCAACATGGTTTTGAAATTAACTTCACATTTAGACTTAACCCACACTAATTTAGCTACTCATATTTTAACATGAACATGATAGAAATGATAGAAAACATAATAAAAACAACTTATCTAAGGACAATAAGAAGGATCCAAACAAAACTCTAATAGAATCAGATTTTTAAGGTGAGAAGAACAATACTAATGGAAGAAAAATAAGTAAAACTTACTAATACTTAAGTGCTTCCAAGAGAATGCAAGGATTCAAAAGGGGAAGAACACTAAAGGATTAAGAACTTACTCAAAACTTGAAGAACAATGTATGAAAAATAAAATATCCAAAGCAAAAAGGGCAAGAGCTCTCAAGAACTCTGAAAATATGATATATGGCTGAGTGTAATATGATAGTCTATTTGTAATTGTGTGTGAGAGAGAGCCCTTTAGCCAAAAGAAAACAACCTACAAAATATCCTAACAAACTAGGTGCTTTTACAAATCTATCCTCCAAAAAGGTATAAATGGAAGCTTCTTATTCCTTTCCCCAGTACAAAATCTCTTTTGTCCCCTGATTGGGCACACAAATCAAGGCAAGGTGGTCCCCAAAGCTCAGCCATCCCAAGGCAAAAGTTTGCTTTTGTCGAACTTGATACACCGGTGTCAAGGTAATGAGGCACCGGTGCCTCTGGTGCTCTGTATCTTGCGTTGTTGTGAAAGGGGTGACACCGGTGTAAAGGAATTGAGGCACCGGTGTCACTATGGCTCTGTATCTTGATCTTCTTTGCAATTGGTAGAGACATCGGTGTAAAGGATTTGAAGGCACCGGTGTCTGTTGGTCTCTGCATCTTGGCCTTCACTCTGAATAAGGGGGAGACACCGGTGTCACTGGAATGGAACACCGGTGTCACTTGGTCTCTGTATTTTGGCTTCATCAGTGGAATAAAGGGATGACACCGGTGTCAAGGTATTGGAGCACCGGTGTCACTGAGCCTCTGGACATTGCTTCTCCCAACCAAGTTCGGCTTCGATCGTTTGGACCTCGTTTGACTTTTGAAGAGTTGATTTGGGCACTTCAGGGTCCTCTTTTCTCTGTTTGACCTGCACGGGACATGAGATACCTTTTCGTGCAATTATCGAGTATAAACATGGAATAATACGTGCACGCAAGTTAAACTAGACGTGTTGAGCCGTAAAATACACAATAACATGCGCTCATCACACCCCCCAACTTGAAGGTTACTAGTCCCTAGTAACTAATCAGGCAATCATGTCTCCCCAATGATACAAGTGAACGATTAAATGCTTTTTGTAGTTTCCCAAGCGATTAGGATCAACGGCTACCACATCCAACTCGTGCATAGTGTTATGAACCCAAGTTGAACAATTCCGATCATTAGATGTGTGCAAAGTGTATGGTCTCCGATCTCTCTCACTCTCATAAAAGGGATTCTCTCCAGAATATGGCAATAATAGTCACTTCCCTTTAGCGCACACAATGATGCAAAAGCGAACAAGAGGCTAAGCATTCCACAGAAGTATGTACGCACACGATTCACAAGGAATAAGAGAAGAAACGGTTACCATACATTCTACACTGCAATGCATATAATTGGGAATCAAAAACACGCTTAAGATAAAATAGGACTTCATAGCTTGTATTGATTTGGTTTTCAAAGAGATGTGTACAAAACAGTGCCGACATACAATAAATGGCTCAGGTCATAACTACCCCAAATTTTTGCCGGCACTACTCACTACTCAATGCTATATATGTGACAAAGCAAAAACAAACAGGAAAATGACAAGTAGAACACCATCGACTCCACATATGACATATAAACCTAAGCTATCTCTCCCAAAACCAAGTTGGGTGTGTGTAGTAAGCAATCACTGCTCCGGTGGTGGGGGCACATACACAACCAGTGCCTTATCGAACCCCGCATCAGCTCCAATAGACCCACCCTCTGCTGAATCACTCAAGTAGATCACATCAGTACCGGCAGGAGATTCAGAAACATGGGTGGAGGGTGGATCAATGGCATGTCTCATAGAAGGCCCAGTGGGTGTATCATCCCCAACTTCTTCAGTCTCAGATAGCACCGGTGTCATCACTTTCTTCTTTCCCTGTCCCCTTTCTCTGTTTTTCAGCTCTAGAACGTCATGAGAAGCCTTGGTGCGATGCTTCGGGAGATTTCTAGCAACACTCTCCTTTTCTCCCTCCTTATCACTCTCATCTCCACTTTCACTGTCACTCCTTGCACTGCCCGTCTCGCTTTCATTCAATTCATCTTCCTCCTCCTCATTCTCATCATCTTTACTTTCTTCACTCTCCTCATCCGAACTTTCCACAAATTTCTTGCCTGCCAACTCGCCCATATACTTTGCCGTGAACCGGGCAATGCTCAAACACTTCCGGATCTTCCTATCCGCCTTGTCCTTCCTTTTATGCACCTTTTTAAGCTCGTCCAAGATTAAGGCTTGGCGTTGGACAATGATTTCATTCCACTGTTCTTGTCTTTCTCGAGGGTTTTTGGATTTCGGTGCTTTCACACCGGAGTAGAAATCAGGCTTGGAGTGTTTATTTGATAGTGCATGGCTTTTGGCTTTGGAGGTTTCAGTGATTGGCCCGGGCACTCCCTCAGTCATCTTTTCACCCGCCCTTTTCGGCACCTTATGTTGCAAACAGAAATGAGTAACCATGGCCGGGAAGATTAAATTTGCTATTGCACTTGCCCTTTCTCTGAAGTATACCATCTCTTGGAAGATGGTTCGGCCGAAATCTATCACTTTGCCCAACATAAAAGCATGCATGAAGGCTATAGTTCGAGGGGGTACCCTTTTGTCACTTGCCAAAGGGTACACATTGTGCTTCATGATTTTGTTAAGTAGCCGGTAATCCTCCTTTAATCCCCCGGGTGTGAATCTCCCCTTATACCCCTTCGGATTTGTCATTACCCTCTTGGAAAACATCTTCCCATCAAAGGATGCCGGATCAAAAGCATATTTGGGAATGATAACGGTCTCCGGATCAGGTATGGGGCATTGCAAGTAGTCGGATATCCTCTCGGCTGTGATCCATACGTTGACTCCCCTCACCTCCGCCACCATTCTTGGTTCGGAGGTGTTCACTTTTTCTAATCTCACTGACCGATAGAACCCTTCAACCATTCCTCCAATATATCCCGGGACAACTTCAAAGAACCGGGTCAATTCCCTTTGGTCCAATCTTTGGACAATCTCATTCGAATCGCCCAAACTCTGCCTTAAGACTTGCCTTTCGCAGGTAACATTCTCCTCTCAACCTTTTCTTCCCATTCTTTCTGTCCCTTATCCCCCTCATCTGTGGTTCTCTGTCTCTTGCTCTTAGACCCACTCTCTTCCCCTTGATTTTTTCGTTTTGAACCACTTGGGGTCTTAGAAGCAGGGGATTTCCTAGGAGTTGGCTTAGTTTTTGATTTAGGGCGGGAAGTAGAGGACATAGGAGCTTTCCCCTTACCCTTTGGAATGGCCATGGATGCGTTCTCAAATTCCCTCCATATGGGATCGTCATTATCTGAGTCGGATTGTGGCGGGGTATCATTCGGATTGAGCTCTCTAATGGAGATGCTCTGGCTTCTACGCTTAACCATTTTGAAACACAGAGGGAGAGGATCAACTTACCCGGAGTGATTCACTCAAAGAGATGGAGCCCTGGTCACTGTTGAACTCAAAACCCCAACACCCAAACCTTCTGTTACCGTCGAACCAGAGGAGGAGAGAGCAGCGTGGTGGAAGGGTACGGTGGTTGGTGCGGTGGTTGAAGATGGGAGGCAGAGGGAGATGATCGGCCTTATAGAGAGAGAGAGACGTGATGGTTGGAGATGGAGAGACGGATGGTTTGAGATGGAGAGAGGGACCGGTGTATGAAGAGAGAGAGGGAGATGAAGAGGCGGATGGTAACCGGTGTAACCCTCAAAATTTGTAACGTTTGGGGTTTTATAACCCTGATATTTTTTTTAAACTTTCCTCACGAGGCACCGGTGTAATGATTTTGAGGCACCGGTGTCATGGAGACTCTGTATCTCAGTGGGTTGTGCTTGGGTAGAGGAGACACCGGTGTCATGGTTTCTGAAGTACCGGTGTAATATGCTCTCTGTATCTCAATTTTTCCTGTTTTGAAGAAGAAGTACCGGTGTAACCATTTATGGGGCACCGGTGTCAAGACCTCTCTGCATTTCAATTTTTCTTGTGGAACAAAGCGAGGCACCGGTGTTAAGACCATTCTGTATCTCCTGAATTCTGATCTGTAGTGGAGAGCACCGGTGTCATGGAAATGAGGCACCGGTGTCTTCGGGCTCTGTAAAATTCCTTTTTCTGAGATATTTCCTCCCGATTGCAATACAACACACACACCAACAACAAAACCCCATCCGACCTTATCTCATCCGGTTTCCTAAGCTTGTTTCAATGGATATAAATTGGACAAGAATCAAATCAAGGTCAATGAGACTCATATGTGGTACGGATCATGGAAGATGGCCTTTTATCATTTCTCAAATGTTTCATGGATTCCACAATGATGCACACAAGTGTAAAACATGAGTAAACACGCAGTTGTAGAAACAAGAGATAGATGAATTCAACTCTGTGGCATAGAATGGTTTAACATTGGATCTCCGCTCACAACTTATGATTCCAAATTGTTCAACAAAGTTCATGGTCAATGCATGTGTAGTGAAATAGCAATTCATTGTTCAATGGTATGCTTATGGGAACATATGTCAAGTCACTTGCAAGCATTTCAGGAGAAGATTGCCTAATACAAAGATATGCCAATTTGTATTCATTTTTTTTTTTTAAATTTTTCATGCTAAACAGGGGCTACAACAACTAAAACAACAATGGGCTAACACACTTATGAATCAATCGCCCCCCCCCCCCCCCCAACTTAAAGTTTGCATTGTCCTCAACGCAAAGAGATAACTCATCTTAAAGCATAAAGAGAGGGACAATCATACCCGCGAGGTGGAATGTCAACCACCATATACCTCGACCAAGTTTGAGGATTTCCCGTCACGTGCACTGTTTGTCATTGGAAGGGCTTCCAAGGTGTACGCTTTCGGCTCCAACTTGTGGACCATAGCTAGTCACATACGATCATCGCCGGAGCTTTGTTGGACTAACAACCGTAGCACATAGCTACACCCATGACTTTGGGCTCTTGAATGCCGCAATCACCCCGTACTTAGACCCAAACTACCAAGGCTGATGTGGTAGCGTGTACACCTTGCGAAGACTGAACCACCAACTACCTACTAAGAGCAAACATAATTTCATGGAACACAAAATTTCATCAGCGGGTTAGTCCAAAAATTACAATAAATGAAAGTAAGCAATAAATCTACCAACTTCTTAACGCGAAGGACACGAGTACTACTTTTCTTCCTTGTCGAAGGCTGTGTTTCCCTATTGTTGGAAGGACAGTATGCGTGGGGTTCAACAATATCTTGAGAAGTAGCGCCATCATCTAATAGGCTACCACTCCCTTTGGAGGGCCCCCCCCCCCCCCCCCCCCCCAAATTCCTTACCCCTTCATTCCGCTTTGAAGCAATCTCCACGGAACTTGACACTAGAGCCGAAAGGGTTCAGACAGATTTCTCATTGTCCACGCGCCTGCCATCAGACCCAACCTCAAGGTACTACATACGTAGCTTGACAAGGTGGCTATACCAGACCGTCGGATGCCGTTCGAGCACGGCAAACACTGGAGGTATCACATACTCCATGGATTTATAGTCTCCTAGACTTCAAATAAGGCTCACGGACCCAAAGGATTGGGGTCGACATCGGACCCGTCATAGACCGGGTCTCTCAATTCCTCAACAGATTCCTCAGGATCAAATTTGTCAATGTAAGGCTTTAACCGGTGACCATTCACCATAAAAGTTGTTCCATTCTTGGGGTTCTCAAGTTCAACCGCTCTATGAGCGGAGACAGTTTTCACAATGTAGGGACCTCCCCACCGGGATCGCAATTTACCCAGAAATAAATGGAACCTCGAGTTGTACAATAAGACCTTTTGGCCCGGGGTGAATGTTTTTCGGACAATGTTCTTGTCGTGAAAGGCCTTAACCTTACACTTGTAGATGTGGGCATTGTCATAAGCATCCCGGCGTATTTCTTCAAGCTCATCCAATTGGAGCTTGCGATGGGCACCGGCTTCGGGCATCCGATAATTTAATTGGTTGATAGCCCAAAAAGCCTTGTGCTCCATTTCCACCGGTAAGTGGCAAGCCTTGCCATATACCAAGCGGTAGGGAGACATGCCCAACACGGTTTTGTAGGCAGTACGGTAAGCCCACAAAGCATCAATTAGTCGAAGAGACCAATCTTTGCGATTCGGGTTTATCGTTTTCTCAAGGATGTGCTTGATTTCACGGTTGGCCAATTCAGCTTGGCCATTGGTCTGTGGGTGGTAAGAAGTGGACACTTTGTGGTTTACCCCATATTTCTTGACTAAGGCTTCCATAGGGCGATTGCAGAAGTGTGTGCCTTGATCACTAATAAGGGCTTTAGGCATCCCAAACTGGGAGAAGATATTCTCTTTAAGGAAACGGACCACAACAGAGTGGTCATTGGTTCGGGTTGGAATGGCTTCCACCCACTTGGACACGTAATCCACGGCTAACAGAATGTAGATATTCCCAAAAGAATTGGGAAAAGGACCCATGAAATCGATGCCCCAACATTCGAAAACTTCAATGATTAAGATAGGTTGGAGGGGCATCATGTTACGCCGTGATAGGGCACCCAACTCTTGACAGCGCGGGCAAGCCTTGCAGAATTCAAAGGCATCCTTGAAGATGTGAGGCCAATAGAAGCCACACTGCAAAATTTTAGCAGCTGTCTTCTTTGAGGAAAAATGCCCGCCACATGCCTCGGTGTGGCAGAAGGTCAAGATTGACTTTTGTTCATCGTCGGGCACACACCGGCGGACAATCTGGTCCGGGCAAAATTTAAAGAGATAGGGATCATCGAAGACGAATCTCCTCACCTCAGCCAGAAATTTTCTCCTATCTTGAGGAGTCCAATGTGATGGGAGTTGTCCCGTGGCCAAGTAATTGGCAATATCAGCATACCACGGGCAACTTGAAATGGCCAAGAGTTGCTCATCAGGAAAGGAGTCGGGAATGGGTATGTTAGAGGTGTGATCCTCAAACTCGAGGCGAGACAAATAGTCCGCCACGACATTCTCAACCCCCTTTTTATCTTTGATGGTCAAGTCAAACTCTTGTAGAAGTAATACCCACCGAATGAGCCGAGCCTTGGCATCGGGCTTAGTGAGCAGATATTTAAGAGCTGCATGGTCGGTGTAGACTATGATAGGCGATCCGATGAGATAAGATCGAAACTTGTCTAAAGCAAAGACCACCGCCAATAACTCTTTCTCGGTGGTCGTGTAATTCATTTGAGCATCGTTCAAGGTCTTGCTCGCATAAGAGATTACACAAGGAACTTTGTCTCTCCGTTGGCCAAGCACAGCGCCTATAGCATAGTCACTGGCATCGCACATGAGCTCAAAGGGCAGGTTCCAATCGGGTGATCGCACGATTGGAGGAGTAGTGAGACTGATTTTTAGTTGTGAAAAAGCCTCCTCGCAATCTTGTGTCCACTCGAAAGGTGTGTCCTTCGTAAGTAAACGACACAACGGACGAGAGATGGCGCTAAAATTCTGAATGAAGCGCCGATAGAATCCAGCGTGTCCAAGGAAAGAACGGATATCCTTAACACACTTAGGGGTAGGTAACTTAGAGATGAGCTCTATTTTTGATTGATCTACCTCAATCCCCTTTGAAGAAATGATGTGACCGAAGACAATACCATGAGTGACCATGAAATGGCACTTCTCCCAATTTAAAACCAGATTTTTCTCCTCACATCGTACTAGGACCCTCTCAAGATTCTCCAAACAAGACTCAAAGGAGTCCCCGAACACAGAAAAATCATCCATGAACACCTCTACAATTTTCTTGATCATGTCGCTAAAGATGCCCGTCATACACCTAGAGAAGGTGCCAGGGGCATTGCAAATCCCGAAGGGCATGCGACGATATGCAAAGGTGCCGAATGGACATGTGAAAGTTGTCTTTTCTTGGTCTTCCAGAGAGACCTCTATCTGATTATACCCCGAATACCCGTCTAGGAAACAGTAGAAAGCATGGCCAGCCACCCTCTCTAACATTTGGTCAATGAAGGGAAGAGGGAAGTGGTCTTTCCGGGTGCCGGCGTTGAGTTTTCTATAGTCTATGCAAACGCGCCAACCAGTGACCACTCGAGTGGGAATCAACTCCCCACTCTCATTGGGCACAACAGTGACGCCCGACTTTTTTGGAACAACCTGGATGGGGCTGACCTATTTACTGTCAGCAATCGGGTATATGATACCCACATCTAGTAACTTTAGAACTTCATCTCTCACCACATCTCGCATGATCGAGTTCAAACGCCATTGAGGTTGGCAAGATGGCTTAACATCATCCTCGAGATAGATGCGGTGAGTACACAATAGCGGGTTGATCCCGTGAATATCAGCAATGGTCCACCCTAAAACAGATTTGTGGGCCCTCAGAATTTTCAGTAAAGCAGCTTCTTGGGGATTGTCCAGGTTGGATGAGATCACAACCGGGAAAGTTTCAGAATTTACCAAGAAAGCATACTTCAAGGTAGATGGTAAACTTTTGAGCTCGGGCTTGGGTGGTTTAACAGAAGATGGTAGAGCCCGAGCTGTCGGTGGTGGTAGTTTTTCAAAGGTGGGCACCCACTTTTCAGTACCCAGCACCTCTTCTTCATTCAGGAGGGAGTAAATGTACTCAACCTCGGGAGAATCTAAAAACTCAGTCTCTTCTACAGTAAGCATGGCCTCTAGGGGGTCGGTAAAGAGATGACAATCGACGTCCTCTTGACCAAGTGTGTCAATAACGCTCACATCACGGATGTCATCATCATCCCCATTTGGCTTCCTATGTTAAAAATGTTGAGCTCAAGAGTCATGTTCCCAAACGTCATTTTAAGTAGCCCATTTCGACAATGGATCACAGCGTTGGATGTGGCCAAGAAAGGCCTTCCAAGTATGATGGGCGTTTGGGCTTGAAGATTTGACGTGGTACAAGTATCAAGGACTATGAAGTCCACCGGGTACACAAAGTTGTCCACTTGGACAAGCACATCTTCCACCAATCCCCTCGGTACCCGGACACTACGGTCGGCTAATTGGAGGGTCACCGAGGTTGGTTTCATGTCCCCCAACCCAAGTTGCTCATACACCGAGTATGGCAACAAATTTACACTAGCCCCCAAGTCAAGCAGGGCTTTCTCCACTACCTTCCCCCCAACCCTCACAGAAATTGTAGGACACCCGGGGTCCTTATACTTTGGTGCAATGGGGGTTTGTATGATCGAACTCACTTGTTGAGTCAAGATCACCTTCTTTTGCACGTTGTGCTTGTGCTTGATTGTGCACAAGTCTTTCAAAAATTTGGCATACGAAGGTATTTGCTTGATTGCATCAAGCAACGGGATATTGATCTTAACTTGCTTGAAAAACTCAAATATCTCGTTGGAGTTCGTCAACTTGGGTAGAGGCCTCAATCTTTGTGGAAATGGGGCCGGCATTGGGCAAGTCGAGACCATGGGTTCTCCCATAGGAGCAGATGTGGATGTGGAAATGGGGGGATATTGAGGCAAAACACTCACCGGGTCATCCTCTTGGGGTTGTGGAGTAGGCACCGGAGGAGGAGTGGGGATTGTTTTTCGGAGAATGGTCTTATCGACCTCTTTCCCACTCCTCAATGTGGTGATGGCCTTAGCTTGTTCCACATTTGACCCAGAAGGAGAATTCCCTTGTACAAAATGTTGACCTTGGGGATTTGCTTGTGGTTGGGCTGGAAATTTCCCTTTCTCATGTTGCATAGTCCCCAATGTGGTGGTCAACTTGGTGAGTTGGCAACGGATGTCCCCAATGGCTTGAGTGTTCTGTTCGTTGACATTTGCTTGCCCTTGCATGAACATTTGCAAGGTATCCTCCAAGCTTCGCCGGTTAGGCGGTTGGTAAGAGTTGGGACCCGTGGAGGGACCCGGAGGATTGTAGGCATTTGGTGGATACCGCGGTGGTGCCGGCCCTTGTGCGTTTTGATGGGCCGGGTATTGTCCTTGAAATCCCGGGGGTCCTTGGGGTTGTGCACCCGCCTCATTGTTCCTCCAACTAAAATTGGGATGATTTCTCAATCCCGGATGGTAGGTGTTGTTGAAAGGCACGTTGGTAGGCTTTTGCCCTTGCTGAAGGGCGTGGACCTCAGCATGGTCCGGACCATGAAGTACCTCTTTAAAAGCAGGTATGGTTGGACAGATATTGGTAGTGTGGTCCATGGTGTCACAAATGGCACAAGCCTCCCCAGGCTTTGAACTAGAAGAGACCTCATTCACCCTATTGATTTCCAATTTCTCTAGTTTCCTAGAGAGGTGATCGAGGCGTTTACTAATGTCATCCTCTTCCCTTGGCACGTATTTGCCCATGGTTCCGTGACTAGTGGGGGGCTTGTAAGAGCGGTCATTGGGATCCGAATAATCCTATGATTGATTGTTCTCCGCTAACTCATCTACGTAAGCTAGAGCTGCGGAGGCCCTTTGGTTCAGAAATTCCCCACTAGTCATGAGGTTGATGAATTGGCGATTGCAGACTGATATGGCTTCGTAGAAAAATGCCACAATCTGCCAATCCTCATACCCGTGACGAGGGACAGCGAGGAGACGCTCCTTATATCTTTCCCAACATGAGCAGAAGGACTCGTTGGGTATTTCCTCAAAATTTTGAATTTTTTTCTTCAAAGTGGTGGTGCGGTGAAGTGGGAACCATTTTTTGTGGAATTCAACCTGCATCTCCACCCAACTTGTCACCGAATGTGCTCTCAAGGAGAGAAACCATCGTTTGGCCTTCTCCTTGAGGGAAAATGGAAAGAGTTTCAAACGCGCCATCTCAAGATGAGCGGACACGTTGGTGAAAGTGTTCACCACCTCCTCGAATTCCTTGATGTGCACATAACAATTCTCCGATTCCATCCCATAGAAGGTAGGTAACATGCCAAGCATGTTAGGCTTTACATGGAATTGCTGCCCTTCGGGAGTATCGGTTGGAAAGTGAATGCATGAGGTGGTGGTGGTGTGAGTGGGGTGCAAGTAATCCCGCATGGTGCGACCCATGGGTGCGTCATTTACATCATGGTGTTCGGCCATTGGATTGAAAGGAAGATTGTCTTGGCGAATTAGCCGATGTGTCGCGTCACGAGTGTAAACACTCATACACCAAAGACAGTCTCCGAATCAATCAAGTATGAGTTAAAAAAGAAAAGAAAAGAAAATCTGCAAATTACACGTCCCTTTGGCTTGCGTTACACCTTAGGTTTACCAATATGGGTAGGTTACAGGTTTCCGCCAATGAAACTTGCACTTTGCAAAATCTACGATTCTCTAAATCAACTGTACTAATTCCCCGGCAACGGCGTCAAAAACATGACCGGCCGGCAAAAGTGTGTGTCGTTAGGGTGCCGGCCTCGGGTCAGTGGTTTAATTTCATAAAACGGGACTTCCCTCAAAATATGTAAAAACGAGTATATTGGAAAGTCCGGAGTATCGATCCACAGGGAAAAAGAACGTTGGATTTAAAGAATTCGCAAATTGGTTTTTCGACGTTTCGGACGTCAACCTCAAATTTGTTTTGTGTGGAAAACAATGATATTAACTAAGTGGGGGATTAAAACTAGATTAAGGAGTGGGGTTAAGTCCTAAAGTTTGGTCTATTCAAAATTTCCGTTGGTCTATCTCTTCTCTTTATAACTCAATCTATCCCCCGGTCCCGGGTTTTAGATCGGAAAATTCTTCGATGAAAATCAGGATTTTAATTCACAAAATGGTTTGATGGATTCTTTCAAGTTCAAGAAAATAGGATTAAAAGATGAAGGACATCGATTCAAGTATTACATATACCAACTCTAGGGATGGCTATAACTAAGCAAGAACTTAACACTTCATTTTTGTTTCAATGTGAAAAACTTAGAAAGATCCATCAATGGCATTAATACATATGGAGAAGATTTAGACCAACATGGTTTTGAAATTAACTTCACATTTAGACTTAACCCACACTAATTTAGCTACTCATATTTTAACATGAACATGATATAAATGATAGAAAACATAATAAAAACAACTTATCTAAGGACAATAAGAAGGATCCAAACAAAACTCTAATAGAATCAGATTTTTAAGGTGAGAAGAACAATACTAATGGAAGAAAAATAAGTAAAACTTACTAATACTTAAGTGCTTCCAAGAGAATGCAAGGATTCAAAAGGGGAAGAACACTAAAGGATTAAGAACTTACTCAAAACTTGAAGAACAATGTATGAAAAATAAAATATCCAAAGCAAAAAGGGCAAGAGCTCTCAAGAACTCTGAAAATCAGATATATGGCTGAGTGTAATATGATAGTCTATGTGTAATTGTGTGTGAGAGAGAGCCCTTTAGCCAAAAGAAAACAACCTACAAAATATCCTAACAAATTAGGTGCTTTTACAAATCTATCCTCCAAAAAGGTATAAATGGAAGCTTCTTATTCCTTTCCCCAGGATAAAATCTCTTTTGTCCCCTGATTGGGCACACAAATCAAGGCAAGGTGGTCCCCAAAGCTCAGCCATCCCAAGGCAAAAGTTTGCTTTTGTCGAACTTGATACACCGGTGTCAAGGTAATGAGGCACCGGTGCCTCTGGTGCTCTGTATCTTGCATTGTTGTGAAAGGGGTGACACTGGTGTAAAGGAATTGAGGCACCGGTGTCACTATGGCTCTGTATCTTGATCTTCTTTGCAATTGGTAGAGACATCGGTGTAAAGGATTTGAAGGCACCGGTGTCTGTTGGTCTCTGCATCTTGGCCTTCACTCTGAATAAGGGGGAGACACCGGTGTCACTGGAATGGAACACCAGTGTCACTTGGTCTCTGTATTTTGGCTTCATCAGTGGAATAAAGGGATGACACCGGTGTCAAGGTATTGGAGCACCGGTGTCACTGAACCTCTGGACATTGCTTCTCCCAACCAAGTTCGGCTTCGATCGTTCGGACCTCGTTTGACTTTTGAAGAGTTGATTTGGGCACTTCAGGGTCCTCTTTTCTCTGTTTGACCTGCACGGGACATGAGATACCTTTTCGTGCAATTATCGAGTATAAACATGGAATAATACGTGCACGCAAGTTAAACTAGACGTGTTGAGCCGTAAAATACACAATAACATGCGCTCATCACACCCCCCAACTTGAAGGTTACTAGTCCCTAGTAACTAATCAGGAAATCATGTCTCCCCAATGATACAAGTGAACGATTAAATGCTTTTTGTAGTTTCCCAAGCGATTAGGATCAACGGCTACCACATCCAACTCGTGCATAGTGTTATGAACCCAAGTTGAACAATTCCGATCATTAGATGTGTGCAAAGTGTATGGTCTCCGATCTCTCTCACTCTCATAAAAGGGATTCTCTCCAGAATATGGCAATAATAGTCACTTCCCTTTAGCGCACACAATGATGCAAAAGCGAACAAGAGGCTAAGCATTCCACAGAAGTATGTACGCACACGATTCACAAGGAATAAGAGAAGAAACGGTTACCATACATTCTACACTGCAATGCATATAATTGGGAATCAAAAACACGCTTAAGATCAAAAAGGACTTCATAGCTTGTATTGATTTGGTTTTCAAAGAGATGTGTACAAAACAGTGCCGGCATACAATAAATGGCTCAGGTCATAACTACCCCAAATTTTTGCCGGCACTACTCACTACTCAATGCTATATATGTGACAAAGCAAAAACAAACAGGAAAATGACAAGTAGAACACCACCGACTCCACATATGACATATAAACCTAAGCTATCTCTCCCAAAACCAAGTCGAGTGTGTGTAGTAAGCAATCACTGCTCCGGTGGTGGGGGCACATACACAACCAGTGCCTTATCGAACCCCGCATCAGCTCCAATAGACCCACCCTCTGCTGAATCACTCAAGTAGATCATATCAGTACCGGCAGGAGATTCAGAAACATGGGTGGAGGGTGGATCAATGGCATGTCTCACAGAAGGCCCAATGGGTGTATCATCCCCAACTTCTTCAGTCTCGGATAGCACCGGTGTCATCACTTTCTTCTTTCCCTGTCCCCTTTCTCTGTTTTTCAGCTCTAGAACGTCATGAGAAGCCTTGGTGCGATGCTCCGGGAGATTTCTAGCAACACTCTCCTTTTCTCCCTCCTTATCACTCTCATCTCCACTTTCACTGCCACTCCTTGCACTGCCCGTCTCGCTTTCATTCAATTCATCTTCCTCCTCCTCATTCTCATCATCTTTACTTTCTTCACTCTCCTCATCCGAACTTTCCACAAATTTCTTGCCTGCCAACTCGCCCATATACTTTGCCGTGAACCGGGCAATGCTCAAACACTTCCGGATGTTCCTATCCGCCTTGTCCTTCCTTTTATGCACCTTTTTAAGCTCGTCCAAGATTAAGGCTTGGCGTTGGACAATGATTTCATTCCACTGTTCTTGTCTTTCTCGAGGGTTTTTGGATTTCGATGCTTTCACACTGGAGTAGAAATCAGGCTTGGAGTGTTTATTTGATAGTGCATGGCTTTTGGCTTTGGAGGTTTCAGTGATTGGCCCGGGCACTCCCTCAGTCATCTTTTCACCCGCCCTTTTCGGCACCTTATGTTGCAAACAGAAATGAGTAACCATGGCCGGGAAGATTAAATTTGCTGTTGCACTTGCCCTTTCTCTGAAGTATACCATCTCTTGGAAGATGGTTCGGCCGAAATCTATCACTTTGCCCAACATAAAAGCATGCATGAAGGCTATAGTTCGAGGGGGTACCCTTTTGTCACTTGCCAAAGGGTACACATTGTGCTTCATGATTTTGTTGAGTAGCCGGTAATCCTCCTTTAATCCCCCGGGTGTGAATCTCCCCTTATACCCCTTCGGATTTGTCATTACCCTCTTGGCAAACATCTTCCCATCAAAGGATGCCGGATCAAAAGCATATTTGGGAATGATAACGGTCTCCGGATCAGGTATGGGGCATTGCAAGTAGTCGGATATCCTCTCGGCTGTGATCCATATGTTGACTCCCCTCACCTCCGCCACCATTCTTGGTTCGGAGGTGTTCACCTTTTCTAATCTCACTGACCAATAGAACCCTTCAACCATTCCTCGAATATATCCCGGGACAACTTCAAAGAACCGGGTCAATTCCCTTTGGTCCAATCTTTGGACAATCTCATTCGAATCGCCCAAACTCTGCCTTAAGACTTGCCTTTCGCAGGTAACATTCTTCCTCTCAACCTTTTCTTCCCATTCTTTCTGTCCCTTATCTCCCTCATCTGTGGTTCTCTGTCTCTTGCTCTTAGACCCACTCTCTTCCCCTTGATTTTTTCGTTTTGAACCACTTGGGGTCTTAGAAGCAGGGAATTTCCTAGGAGTTGGCTTAGTTTTTGATTTAGGGCGGGAAGTAGAGGACATAGGGGTTTTCCCCTTACCCTTTGGAATGGCCATGGATGCGTTCTCAAGTTCCCTCCATATGGGATCGTCATTATCTGAGTCGGATTGTGGTGGGGTATCATTCGGATTGGGCTCTCTAATGGAGATGCCCTGGCTTCTACGCTTAACCATTTTGAAACACAGAGGGAGAGGATCAACTTACCCGGAGTGATTCACACAAAGAGATGGAGCCCTGGTCACTGTTGAACTCAAAACCCCAACACCCAAACCTTCTGTTACCGTCGAACCAGAGGAGGAGAGAGCAGCGTGGTGGAAAGGTACGGTGGTTGGTGCGGTGGTTGAAGATGGGAGGCAGAGGGAGATGATCGGCCTTATAGAGGGAGAGAGACGTGATGGTTGGAGATGGAGAGACGGATGGTTTGAGATGGAGAGAGGGACCGGTGTATGAAGAGAGAGAGGGAGATGAAGAGGCGGATGGTAACCGGTGTAACCCTCAAAAGTTGTAACGTTTGGGGTTTTATAACCCTGATATTTTTTTTTAAACTTTCCTCACGAGGCACCGGTGTAATGATTTTGAGGCACCGGTGTCATGGAGACTCTGTATCTCAGTGGGTTGTGCTTGGGTAGAGGAGACACCAGTGTCATGGTTTCTGAAGTACCGGTGTAATATGCTCTCTGTATCTCAATTTTTCCTGTTTTGAAGAAGAAGTACCGGTGTAACCATTTATCGGGCACCGGTGTCAAGACCTCTCTGCATTTCAATTTTTCTTGTGGAACAAAGCGAGGCACCGGTGTAACAAATTGGAGGCACCGGTGTTAAGACCATTCTGTATCTCCTGAATTCTGATCTGTAGTGGAGAGCACCGGTGTCATGGAAATGAGGCACCGGTGTCTTTGGGCTCTGTAAAATTCCTTTTTCTGAGATATTTCCTCCCGATTGCAATACAACACACACACCAACAACAAAACCCCATCCGACCTTATCTCATCCGGTTTCCTAAGCTTGTTTCAATGGATATAAATTGGACAAGGATCAAATCAAGGTCAATGAGACTCATATGTGGTACGGATCATGGAAGATGGCCTTTTATCATTTCTCAAATGTTTCATGGATTCCACAATGATGCACACAAGTGTAAAACATGAGTAAACACGCAGTTGTAGAAACAAGAGATAGATGAATTCAACTCTGTGGCATAGAATGGTTTAACATTGGATCTCCGCTCACAACTTATGATTCCAAATTGTTCAACAAAGTTCATGGTCAATGCATGTGTAGTGAAATAGCAATTCATTGTTCAATGGTATGCTTATGGGAACATATGTCAAGTCACTTGCAAGCATTTCAGGAGAAGATTGCCTAATACAAAGATATGCCAATTTGTATTCATTTTTTTTTTTTTTAAAATTTTCATGCTAAACAGGGACTACAACAACTAAAACAACAATGGGCTAACACACTAATGAATCAATCTCCCCCCCCCCCCAACTTAAAGTTTGCATTGTCCTCAACGCAAAGAGATAACTCATCTTAAAGCATAAAGAGAGGGACAATCATACCCGCGAGGTGGAATGTCAACCACCATATATCTCGACCAAGTTTGAGGATTTCCCGTCACGTGCACTGTTTGTCATTGGAAGGGCTTCCAAGGTGTACGCTTTCGGCTCCAACTTGTGGACCATAGCTAGTCACATAGGATCATCGCCGGAGCTTTGTTGGACTAACAACCATAGCACATAGCTACACCCATGACTTTGGGCTCTTGAATGCCGCAATCACCCCGTACTTAGACCCAAGCTACCAAGGCTGATGTGGTAACGTGTACACCTTGCGAAGACTGAACCACCAACTACCTACTGAGAGCAAACATAACTTCATGGAACACAAAATTTCATTAGCGGGTTAGTCCAAAAATGACAATAAATGAAAGTAAGCAATAAATCCACCAACTTCTTCACGCGAAGGACACGAGTACTACTTTTCTTCCTTGTCGAAGGCTGTGTTTCCCTATTGTTGGAAGGACAGTATGCGTGGGGTTCAACAATATCTTGAGAAGTAGCGCCATCATCTCATAGGCTACCACTCCCTTTGGAGGGGGGGCCCCCCAAATTCCTTACCCCTTCATTCCGCTTTGAAGCAATCTCCACGGAACTTGACACTAGAGCCGAAAGGGTTCAGACAGATTTCTCATTGTCCACGCGCCTGCCGTCAGACCCAACCTCAAGGTACTACATACGTAGCTTGACAAGGTGGCTATACCAGACCGTCGGATGCCGTTCGAGCACGGCAAACACTGGAGGTATCACATACTCCATGGATTTATAGTCTCCTAGACTTCAAATAAGGCTCACGGACCCAAAGGATTGGGGTCCACATCGGACCCGTCATAGACCGGGTCTCTCAATTCCTCAACGGATTCCTCAAGATCAAAATTTTCAATGTAAGGCTTTAACCGGTGACCATTCACCTTAAAAGTTGTTCCATTCTTGGGGTTCTCAAGTTCAACCGCTCCATGAGTGGAGATAGTTTTCACAATGTAGGGACCTCCCCACCGGGATTGCAATTTACCCGGAAATAAATGGAACCTCGAGTTGTACAATAAGACCTTTTGGCCCGGGGTGAATGTTTTTCGGACAATGTTCTTGTCGTGAAAGGCCTTAACCTTACACTTGTAGATGTGGGCATTGTCATAAGCATCCCGACGTATTTCTTCAAGCTCATCCAATTGGAGCTTGCGGTGGGCACCGGCTTCGGGCATCCGATAATTTAATTGTTTGATAGCCCAAAAAGCCTTGTGCTCTATTTCCACCGGTAAGTGGCAAGCCTTGCCATATACCAAGCGGTAGGGAGACATGCCCAACACGGTTTTGTAGGCAGTACGGTAAGCCCACAAAGCATCAATTAGTCGAAGAGACCAATCTTTGCGATTCGGGTTTACCGTTTTCTCAAGGATGTGCTTGATTTCACGGTTGGCCAATTCAGCTTGGCCATTGGTCTGTGGGTGGTAAGAAGTGGACACTTTGTGGTTTACCCCATATTTCTTGACTAAGGCTTCCATAGGGCGATTGCAGAAGTGTGTGCCTTGATCACTAATAAGGGCTTTAGGCATCCCAAACCGGGAGAAGATATTCTCTTTAAGGAAACGGACCACAACAGTGTGGTCATTGGTTCGGGTTGGAATGGCTTCCACCCACTTGGACACGTAATCCACGGCTAACAGAATGTAGAGATTCCCAAAAGAATTGGGAAAAGGACCCATGAAATCGATGCCCCAACAATCGAAAACTTCAATGATTAAGATAGGTTGGAGGGGCATCATGTTACGCCATGATAGGGCACCCAACTCTTGACAGCGCGGGCAAGCCTTGCAGAATTCAAAGGCATCCTTGAAGATGTGAGGCCAATAGAAGCCACACTGCAAAATTTTAGCAGCTGTCTTCTTTGAGGAAAAATGCCCGCCACATGCCTCGGTGTGGCAGAAGGTCAAGATTGACTTTTGTTCATCGTCGGGCACACACCGGCGGACAATCTGGTCCAGGCAAAATTTAAAGAGATAGGGATCATCGAAGACGAATCTCCTCTCCTCAGTCAGAAATTTTCTCCTATCTTGAGGAGTCCAATGTGATGGGAGTTGTCCCGTGGCCAAGTAATTGGCAATATCAGCATACCACGGGCAACTTGAAATGGCCAAGAGTTGCTCATCAGGAAAGGAGTCGGGAATGGGTATGTTAGAGGTGTGATCCTCAAACTCGAGGAGAGACAAATGGTCCGCCACGACATTCTCAACCCCCTTTTTATCTTTGATGGTCAAGTCAAACTCTTGTAGAAGTAATACCCACCGAATGAGCCGAGCCTTGGCATCGGGCTTAGTGAGCATATATTTAAGAGCTGCATGGTCGGTGTAGACTATGATAGGCGATCCGATGAGATAAGATCGAAACTTGTCTAAAGCAAAGACCACCGCCAATAACTCTTTCTCGGTGGTCGTGTAATTCATTTGAGCATCGTTCAAGGTCTTGCTCGCATAAGAGATTACACAAGGAACTTTGTCTCTCCGTTGGCCAAGCACAGCGCCTATAGCATAGTCACTGGCATCGCACATGAGCTCAAAGGGCAGGTTCCAATCGGGTGATCGCACGATTGGAGGAGTAGTGAGACTGATTTTTAGTTGTGAAAAAGCCTCCTCGCAATCTTGTGTCCACTCGAAAGGTGTGTCCTTCGTAAGTAAACGACACAACGGACGAGAGATGGCGCTAAAATTCTGAATGAAGCGCCGATAGAATCCAGCGTGTCCAAGGAAAGAACGGATATCCTTAACACACTTAGGGGTAGGTAACTTAGAGATGAGCTCTATTTTTGATTGATCTACCTCAATCCCCTTTGAAGAAATGATGTGACCGAGGACAATACCATGAGTGACCATGAAATGGCACTTCTCCCAATTTAAAACCAGATTTTTCTCCTCACATCGTACTAGGACCCTCTCAAGATTCTCCAAACAAGACTCAAAGGAGTCCCCGAACACAGAAAAATCATCCATGAACACCTCTACAATTTTCTCGATCATGTCGCTAAAGATGCCCGTCATACACCTAGAGAAGGTGCCAGGGGCATTGCAAAGCCCGAAGGGCATGCGACGATATGCAAAGGTGCCGAATGGACATGTGAAAATTGTCTTTTCTTGGTCTTCCAGAGAGACCTCTATCTGATTATACCCCGAATACCCGTCTAGGAAACAGTAGAAAGCATGGCCAGCCACCCTCTCTAACATTTGGTCAATGAAGGGAAGAGGGAAGTGGTCTTTCCGGGTGCCAGCGTTGAGTTTTCTATAGTCTATGCAGACGCGCCAACCAGTGACCACTCGAGTGGGAATCAACTCCCCACTCTCATTGGGCACAACAGTGACGCCCGACTTTTTTGGAACAACCTGGATGGGGCTGACCCATTTACTGTCAGCAATCGGGTATATGATACCCACATCTAGTAACTTTAGAACTTCATCTCTCACCACATCTCGCATGATCGGGTTCAAACGCCGTTGAGGTTGGCGAGATGGCTTAACATCATCCTCGAGATAGATGCGGTGAGTACACAATAGCGGGCTGATCCCGTGAATATCAGCAATGGTCCACCCTAAAACAGATTTGTGGGCCCTCAGAATTTTCAGTAAAGCAGCTTCTTGGGGATTGTCCAGGTTGGATGAGATCACAACCGGGAAAGTTTCAGAATTTCCCAAGAAAGCATACTTCAAGGTAGATGGTAAACTTTTGAGCTCGGGCTTGGGTGGTTTAACAGAAGATGGTAGAGCCCGAGCTGTCGGTGGTGGTAGTTTTTCAAAGGTGGGCACCCACTTTTCAGTACCCAGCACCTCTTCTTCATTCAGGAGGGAGTAAATGTACTCAACCTCGGGAGAATCTAAAAACTCAGTCTCTTCTACAGTAAGCATGGCCTCTAGGGGGTCGGTAAAGAGATGACAATCGACGTGCTCTTGACCAAGTGTGTCAATAACGCTCACATCACGGATGTCATCATCATCCCCCATTTGGCTCCCTATGTTAAAAATGTTGAGCTCAAGAGTCATGTTCCCAAACGTCATTTTAAGTAGCCCATTTCGACAATGGATCACAGCGTTGGATGTGGCCAAGAAAGGCCTTCCAAGTATGATGGGCGTTTGGGCTTGAAGATTTGACGTGGGACAAGTATCAAGGACTGTGAAGTCCACCGGGTACACAAAGTTGTCCACTTGGACAAGCACATCTTCCACCAATCCCCTCGGTACCCGGACACTACGGTCGGCTAATTGGAGGGTCACCGAGGTTGGTTTCATGTCCCCCAACCCAAGTTGCTCATACACCGAGTATGGCAACAAATTTACACTAGCCCCCAAGTCAAGCAGGGCTTTCTCCACTACCTTCCCCCCAACCCTCACAGAAATTGTAGGACACCCGGGGTCCTTATACTTTGGTGCAATGGGGGTTTGTATGATCGAACTAACTTGTTGAGTCAAGATCACCTTCTTTTGCACGTTGTGCTTGCGCTTGATTGTGCACAAGTCTTTCAAAAATTTGGCATACGAAAGTATTTGCTTGATTGCATCAAGCAACGGGATATTGATCTTAACTTGCTTGAAAAGCTCAAATATCTCTTTGGAGTTCGTCAACTTGGGTAGAGGCCTCAATCTTTGTGGGAATGGGGCCGGCATTGGGCAAGTCGAGACCATGGGTTCTCCCATAGGAGCAGATGTGTATGTGGAAATGGGGGGATATTGAGGCAAAACACTCACCGGGTCATCCTCTTGGGGTTGTGGAGTAGGCACCGGAGGAGGAGTGGGGATTGTTTTTGGGAGAATGGTCTTATCGACCTCTTTCCCACTCCTCAATGTGGTGATGGCCTTAGCTTGTTCCACATTTGACCCAGAAGGAGAATTCCCTTGTACAAAATGTTGACCTTGGGGATTTGCTTGTGGTTGGGCTGGAAATTTCCCTTTCTCATGTTGCATAGTCCCCAATGTGGTGGTCAACTTGGTGAGTTGGGAACGGATGTCCCCAATGGCTTGAGTGTTCTGTTCGTTGACATTTGCTTGCCCTTGCATGAACATTTGCAAGGTATCCTCCAAGCTTCGCCGGTTAGGCGGTTGGTAAGAGTTGGGACCCGTGGAGGGACCCGGAGGATTGTAGGCATTTGGTGGATACCGCGGTGGTGCCGGCCCTTGTGCGTTTTGATGGGCCGGGTATTGTCCTTGAAATCCCGGGGGTCCTTGGGGTTGTGCACCCGCCTCATTGTTCCTCCAACTAAAATTGGGATGATTTCTCAATCCCGGATGGTAGGTGTTGTTGAAAGGCACGTTGGTAGGCTTTTGCCCTTGCTGAAGGGCGTGGACCTCAGCATGGTCCGGACCATGAAGTACCTCTTTAAAAGCAGGTATGGTTGGACAGATATTGGTAGTGTGGTCCATGGTGTCACAAATGGCACAAGCCTCCCCAGGCTTTGAACTAGAAGAGACCTCATTCACCCTATTGATTTCCAATTTCTCTAGTTTCCTAGAGAGGTGATCGAGGCGTTTACTAATGTCATCCTCTTCCCTTGGCACGTATTTGCCCATGGTTCCGTGACTAGTGGGGGGCTTGTAAGAGCGGTCATTGGGATCCGAATAATCCCATGATTGATTGTTCTCCGCTAACTCATCTAGGTAAGCTAGAGCTGCGGAGGCCCTTTGGTTCAGAAATTCCCCACTAGTCATGAGGTTGATGAATTGGCGATTGCGGACTGATATGGCTTCGTAGAAAAATGCCACAATCTACCAATCCTCATACCCGTGATGAGGGACAGCGAGGAGACGCTCCTTATATCTTTCCCAACATGAGCATAAGGACTCGTTGGGTATTTCCTCAAAATTTTGAATTTTTTTCTTCAAAGTGGTGGTGCGGTGAAGTGGGAACCATTTTTTGTGGAATTCAACCTGCATCTCCACCCAACTTGTCACCGAATGTGCTCTCAAGGAGAGAAACCATCGCTTGGCCTTCTCCTTGAGGGAAAATGGAAAGAGTTTCAAACACGCCATCTCAAGATGAGCGGACACGTTGGTGAAAGTGTTCACCACCTCCTCGAATTCCTTGATGTGCACATAACAATTCTCCGATTCCATCCCATAGAAGGTAGGTAACATGCCAAGCATGTTAGGCTTTACATGGAATTGCTGCCCTTCGGGAGTATCGGTTGGAAAGTGAATGCATGAGGTGGTGGTGGTGTGAGTGGGGTGCAAGTAATCCCGCATGGTGCGACCCATGGGTGCGTCATTTACATCATGGTGTTCGGCCATTGGATTGAAAGGAAGATTGTCTTGGCGAATTAGCCGATGTGTCGCGTCACGAGTGTAAACACTCATACACCAAAGACAGTCTCCGAATCAATCAAGTATGAGTTAAAAAAGAAAAGAAAAGAAAATCTGCAAATTACACGTCCCTTTGGCTTGCGTTACACCTTAGGTTTACCAATATGGGTAGGTTACAGGTTTCCGCCAAAGAAACTTGCACTTTGCAAAATCTACGATTCTCTAAATCAACTGTACTAATTCCCCGGCAACGGCGCCAAAAACATGACCGGCTGGCAAAAGTGTGTGTCGTTAGGGTGCCGGCCTCGGGTCAGTGGTTTAATTTCATAAAACGGGACTTCCCTCAAAATATGTAAAAACGAGTATATTGGAAAGTCCGGAGTATCGATCCACAGGGAAAAAGAACGTTGGATTTAAAGAATTCGCAAATTGGTTTTTCGACGTTTCGGACGTCAACCTCAAATTTGTTTTGTGTGGAAAACAATGATATTAACTAAGTGGGGGATTAAAACTAGATTAAGGAGTGGGGTTAAGTCCTAAAGTTTGGTCTATTCAAAATTTCCGTTGGTCTATCTCTTCTCTTTATAACTCAATCTATCCCCCGGTCCCGGGTTTTAGATCGGAAAATTCTTCGATGAAAATCAGGATTTTAATTCACAAAATGGTTTGATGGATTCTTTCAAGTTCAAGAAAATAGGATTAAAAGATGAAGGACATCGATTCAAGTATTACATATACCAACTCTAGGGATGGCTATAACTAAGCAAGAACTTAACACTTCATTTTTGTTTCAATGTGAAAAACTTAGAAAGATCCATCAATGACATTAATACATATGGAGAAGATTTAGACCAACATGGTTTTGAAATTAACTTCACATTTAGACTTAACCCACACTAATTTAGCTACTCATATTTTAACATGAACATGATAGAAATGATAGAAAACATAATAAAAACAACTTATCTAAGGACAATAAGAAGGATCCAAACAAAACTCTAATAGAATCAGATTTTTAAGGTGAGAAGAACAATACTAATGGAAGAAAAATAAGTAAAACTTACTAATACTTAAGTGCTTCCAAGAGAATGCAAGGATTCAAAAGGGGAAGAACACTAAAGGATTAAGAACTTACTCAAAACTTGAAGAACAATGTATGAAAAATAAAATATCCAAAGCAAAAAGAGGCAAGAGCTCTCAAGAACTCTGAAAATATGATATATGGCTGAGTGTAATATGATAGTCTATGTGTAATTGTGTGTGAGAGAGAGCCCTTTAGCCAAAAGAAAACAACCTACAAAATATCCTAACAAACTAGGTGCTTTTACAAATCTATCCTCCAAAAAGGTATAAATGGAAGCTTCTTATTCCTTTCCCCAGGATAAAATCTCTTTTGTCCCCTGATTGGGCACAAAAATCAAGGCAAGGTGGTCCCCAAAGCTCAGCCATCCCAAGGCAAAAGTTTGCTTTTGTCGAACTTGATACACCGGTGTCAAGGTAATGAGGCACCGGTGCCTCTGGTGCTCTGTATCTTGCATTGTTGTGAAAGGGGTGACACCGGTGTAAAGGAATTGAGGCACCAGTGTCACTATGGCTCTGTATCTTGATCTTCTTTGCAATTGGTAGAGACACCGGTGTAAAGGATTTGAAGGCACCGGTGTCTGTTGGTCTCTACATCTTGGCCTTCACTCTGAATAAGGGGGAGACACCGGTGTCACTGGAATGGAACACCGGTGTCACTTGGTCTCTGTATTTTGGCTTCATCAGTGGAATAAAGGGATGACACCGGTGTCAAGGTATTGGAGCACTGGTGTCACTGAGCCTCTGGACATTGCTTCTCCCAACCAAGTTCGGCTTCGATCGTTCGGACCTCGTTTGACTTTTGAAGAGTTGATTTAGGCACTTCAGGGTCCTCTTTTCTCTGTTTGACCTGCACGGGACATGAGATACCTTTTCGTGCAATTATCGAGTATAAACATGGAATAATATGTGCACGCAAGTTAAACTAGACGTGTTGAGCCGTAAAATACACAATAACATGCGCTCATCAGCCGAGCTTGTGGTAGCAAAAGAGAATGGAAGGGGAAGGTTGCAGCTACATCTCAATCAAAGTCCAAAGCCCCATCTTAACCTTCCCCTACCAAGCCTACCAACAAAATCACCACAAAGCGAAAATTACCCTTTAAATCCTCAAGCCCACAATCAAAAACTTAAAAAGTGAGTGAGAAGGAGGAACAAGAGAAACCCAAGTGGGAGAAAACAGTACAAGGCAAGAGTTTCACGTGTGAGTGGCAAGTAGATCGAGTGAGTTATACAGTGCTCAAAAAGCTTGTTATGGAGTCGCAAGTACGAAAATTGAACCGGTTCTTTGAAGTTGTGGAGGGGAATGTGAGGGATCAAGTGGAAAAATATTATATGCACACTGACTTGAAAAGAATCAATTTGGAAGAACACCTTATTGAAAGTAAATGAGGGGTGAAACAATTTGGGTGACAATGGCTAGAATTTTTCAATATCTTGATTTCTTGATCCCCGGCCCTAAAACCGTTGACATTCCCAAGTATGCCTTCAACCTGAGAGAATTCAATAACCAATACTATGTTGACGAGGTATAGGATGACCCATCAACCTTCACTAGCGGATTCATTTTCGGAGTCATTGAAAGAAAATTATTGATCGTTGAACAAAGTGGTGACATACAACATATACCGTATGGCACAAGAGAAGAAACCACCACCAAGGACCATCACTCTTATATCACCATCATCCACAAAGCCTCATGCCTCGCCTATCATTCAACAGGGCTCCTCAAATACCTGGAGAATGGGCATTTTAGGGCGGGATCTAAAAGCTCTCCAACATGTTGCAGAGCCTTCGGCCGTGAGAGGGTCTTTTGGCTTCCTTAGGGCCGTGTGAAGCTTAGCTTGCTTTAGCAGCCAGAACCCTTAGGTTTTCGGGGCATTGGATTCTCACCAATGTTTGCGTTACTCAAGTCGACATTCTCGCTTCCGCTTCGTCCACCACTGCTCGTGTGGGTGCTTCCCTCTAAAGCGGAACGCTCCCTTACCGATGTATTTTTACATCCCACAGCTTCGGCAGATCGCTTAGCCCCGTTTATCTTCGGCGCAAGATTCTTGCAAGAGTTGGAGTCTAATCTTTCTGTTTTTAAAATAGGATTTTCCCCGCTTAATGGATAAGCATTTGATACCAATGGGGAATTGTTTCCATCTTAAATTGAGGTGATTGGAATTGCACCAACGGAAACCATAAATTTCATACACAATAGAGAGATATGATAGATTTTTTTTTTCAATAGTGATTCAAGTTCTTCCATTTTCAGTCCAAGTTGAGTAGTAGACTAAGGAGATATATTTGTGACAAGTGAAGGTAATGGTGACCGAAGAGGTGATCTTCGATGAATACAGAAAGAAAAGGAACAAAATGAAAAGTTTCGGGGAAAGTCAATGCAAAATTGGAGTTACATAGGAGGATGATGGAATTTGTGTTACGGAAATTTGAAGAGTTGACGGGAAAGAAGTTTGAAGAAGAAGAAAGAGAGAGGGAAGGGGATGAAGAACAACATGTTGGGGGTAGTTGACCCTATAGTGGGGAGCATCGGGGTGGATACAAAGGCTGCAATGCCCATAGTTGACCTAGTTGCTGAGGAGAGGACTGGACCTACAGAGCAGACAGTGGATCCTCTACTTGGTGACGCACCTGACCCTCAGGCAGCAGCAAGAGCAGGCCAGATAGATGAGTCTGATGATGAGGTCTAGGTTGGGGAGTATGTGATCCCACTAGCGATACAGTACCCATTGTCATCACCTCCACCATCAGCTGGGCCTTGATACCACCCATGCACACAGTTGTTGGACAATTTTTTATTACAGAGTAAATTTTGCATATTGGTAGATCGATTCGGTGGATATATTTTGTTTTTATGTTAATAGATTTTCAAAGTTGTTTTCACATATTAATGCCATGTGGGGAAGTTTAGGAGTAGTGTCGGCTCTGGGTAGAATGACCCAAACCACTTTTTATACGAGTCGACACTCGTTTTGTAACCTAACCATTTTTTGTAACCCATCGTCATTACATGCTAGTGAAGTATTCAATTGATCCCGTGTTGGTTTTGAATTCAATTTAAGTTGTGTTTATTTTGTTGCATGCTCTGAGCATTGGTGTATTTTATTTTCTTTCCGTAATGCAGAACGCGCATATGTAGCTTAGTTTTTCGAAATGCGTTGAATTCATTGAATGCGTATTTTTTTTCCCGCTATTGCATTATTGTTGTGCATAATATTGGGATATGCTTTTAAACTTTCTATTGAGCACTTTTCGTTTTTGTGATTTATCAAAAATGTTGGAACCGAGGCTCGATGTTGATCTCCCATATCTTGCATGTGTATCCTAGCTTTAGTTGTTCAATTGAATTCATGGCCTAGTTGCATAGTGACTAAGGTTAGCATGTATCTCGTTTGCATTGTGTTCATGGACCTAGGATATGGCATATGACTTATTACTTATACATATGGGGGATGTTAATTGTTTAGTTATTTTTCACTTTTTATTTTTGGTTTTCAATTTGAAAGTTGCTAGGGTCTAGCAACCCTAAGTTGGGGGGTATGATGAGCATGTGCAATTGCACGTCTAATAGTTCATCGGATCCATTTTAGGCTTGCATGCATGACTATTTCTAACTTTTCCATTAATATTGCACGTTAGGTATGTTTGTTTCCTTTGCAGGTGAAACGTGGACTATGAGATATTCCAGGAAGTCTTTGTGACTCCCAAATATCATTAAGGTTCAAAAGTCAGCCCTGTGAGCAAAGTTCCTGAGATCGGAAAAGAAGTTGTTTGCATGATCATGGCTTGGGAGGAAATGCATTGGAACAAACATGACTAAGAAGCCGAGGGTTGAATCCCATTTTGGATGCTATCTTTGTTGTTGATTTCTGTTGTCTTCATTCAGATCAGGTTCATTTTCATCTGGATGGGATGCTTGGCCAAGAGAAGGGTAAGCTATTTTTGAATTCTAAGCCATGTCATCCGGATATCAGTACAAAGTATTGGGTCATAAGACCATTTCATCCGGATGACCAACGAATCATGCAGATGGTTTGTTGTTGAAGGAAATGGTCCAAAACTCCATAAGGCTATTTCGTCTGGATGTAGCATCAAATCATCCGGATATCCATCTAAAAAGGAACATAGTTGATTTTTCCATAACCAAGATTCATCCGAATGAATCTCCATTTCATCCGGATGACCAATGTCAAGAAGGCCTATATTGAAGATTCATCCGGATCCTTTTTGAAGTTTAGAAGACCATATGAAGATGATTCATCTGAATGCAAGAACAAATCATCTGGATGTCATGAAGTCGGAAAGAAGAAGTTTTGAAGCAAAATCATATCTCCGATGCTTGGTTTTATGTCCTTCATACTTAGAGTTAATGTCTAGGGACAAAATTATCTTCTAACACCTTTTTGTGATGAATGGTTTTCATAGACATATGTTCCATCCAATGTCATAAATTCCAGACTCTTGTTTGAGTATTTGAGAAGAAGATATCATATATCCAAGTTGAGGATAAGTTGATTGTCATGACTATGCCTCTTTCGTTATTTGACAAATTTCTGTGTTAGTGTCTTGTTAGTATATCATCAAAGCAAAATCCGAACGTAGGTTTGGTGTTCTAAACGCCACCATGGTGCACGTTGCATTCCCAAGTTTCACTCAAGCTCTCCTTGATAATCGATATCCGTACCTTTCCGCTATACTAGATATGCAAAGAGGAGAAGAGTTCGGATTTTAAAATATGGTTGTGCCTGATCCCACAATAACATGCACAATTCCAGATCGACCAACCAGCATAATTTAAATCATTCAACTTTGTTGGTTCAGGGGGTATGTTGACTCCCTAATTTGTGCATCAATAAGAATGTACCACGTGGCACTACGCAATGGAGATGCCCAAACCTGATTAAAGAGCATGAGGAGTCCAAGTAGTGTTGTTTGAGCTTCTAAGGCAGTTAATTAACTGTTAGAGAGTTGACATGTACAAAATGCGAAGCGACGGCATTCCATGTTCATGGGAAGTTATCCAACGGCCATGCATGCCCACGTACAAAGAAAAAGAATCCGAGGAGACATGAGACATGAGAAGTGGATGCAAAAAGAGAAGGAGGCCATGGTCGAGTGCAACGATCATAGTTTGATCCTACATCGAACAAGAATATGTCTAAAGATTTAAGTGGGAAATCCAAAGGGAGAGAAGGCGCCAAGTGCTTAGACGGTCTATGAATAGGAGCAAGAGTTGAGGAAAAAAGAAGGACGAATTCCGGAACACTTCCTTATTTTCATACTTGTCTTTCCTTTCCTATATTTAGCGTAGTCATAGCATGCGGTAATTGTATCCGTAGTTGTATTTAGCTTAGCTGTAGTCTGTAACAGTAAGAGTAGTTTATATAGTTAGCAAATTAGTTCGAAGTAGATTGGATCCTTTGTAACCCTTAAATGTAAGGTTATCCTCAAATTTATTATTCGAAGTCAACTCATTCCACATTCCTTGTAAATATTCATCTTTTGTTTCTAGTTTTCAGCCTCCACGTGTCAACACCTGAGAAAATTAGTCTTAATTGAGGTAGAGAATAGTTAACACAAACACATGATATTTGTTGGTTTTAACTATCACATTTAAAGTTTCGTTTATGAAAAGGATAATTACAAATTTTTCTGCCACGCTAGCGCACAAATTTAGCTTTGATAAATATTTCAGCCAACATTAATAACAATTATTATCCTTACAAACTTCTAACTTTTTTTTTATACTAATTTCTTCAAAAAAACTATTTCTATTTTTAGCCCAATATTAATAAACAAGAAGCATGGATCAACTAGATTAATTTTTTCCCAAAAATTGAAAGCGTATATTAAATTTTTTAATAAAATAAAAAGACCATAAAACATCAATATCAAAAAGTTAATTCAAGGTGAATAATTATTTTTGTTTCATATAATATAGAATTTTGTGCGCGTAATATGAGTTACTCAAAACTTTAATTTTAATAATTTTAATTTTTTTTCTTTTAGATCATTTTGAATGAGCTTTGAAATTTTTTTTTAACTATTCATGATGACAACTGGATATATACCTAGTTATCTAATCTTTACCTCTCTCGCCCACTCTCTCGTTTTCCAATAATTATCTCAATTTCTCTCCCCATCTCAAACAACAAACAATAGTACTTTAAAATGACTTGCTCTAAAGGTTAAAATAACTTGCTCCATAGGGTAAATAGACTTACGTCAAAATCATTACATGGTTTGCTCTAAAGCATTAAATGAGTTGTTCCAAAGGCTAAAATAAATTGATCCAGAGTATTAAATTACTTGCTCTCAAAGCTTAAATGACTTTCTACAAATGCTAAATTGACACAGTCCACAGGGTAAGCTAACTAGCTCCAAACGTTAAAATGACTTGATCTAAAACATTAAATGGTTTGCTCCAAATGCTATTGACTTGCTCTACATGGTAAAATGACTTGCTTCAAAGGCTAAAATGACTCACTCTCAGGACTTCAATGATCACTTGCTATCGAGGCTATAATGACTTACTCTAAATGCTAAATTATCTTGCTCGAGAGGCTAAAATGACTTGCTGCAGAATATTAAATGACTTGTTTTAGACAAAAAAAAGTTCTATAATTTATCAAACAGAGTAACTTAGATTACGTGCAGAAAATTCTATAATTTATCAAACAAAAAAAGTTACTCACTTTGAATTTAGTTTTAGACATTGATGTTTTATGATTTTTTATTTCACAAATAAAAATTTTAACATATAATTGTTGTTTTGAAAGAAAAAAGTAGTTCAGTATATGCATGTTTCTTGTTTATTGATATTAGGTTAAAAATAGAATTTTCTTTCAAGAGATTAGTTTAAAAAAAAAATGAAAGTTTGTAAGAATAATAATTTTTATTACCTATTTTTTCTATTAGAAAAAGATTTAACCAAAAAAATCTTTAATACTCTGAAAAATTACTAATCTTATTTAGATCTTTGTTTTAGAAATTTAGGATACTACTTTAATGTAAAAATTTGAATTTTTAGTGTAGAAAAATAAAATTTATGATTATTCAAGATTAATAAGTTGAAAAGAAATAATAGAAAAAAAATGAGAGAGGGATGTGATTTTGGTAAGAGGAAAGAGAGATAGAGAGAGAGAGAGAGCGAGGGAGGGGAGAGAGCAAATATTTGTGCGAGAAGAGATGGAAAGCAGGGTAATTTTGTACATTCAACACAAAGATTCTATATTTTTAGTATTAAAATGTAACGCTTCGAATTATCGGAAACGTTAATTTAAAACAATTTATCAAACTCAATTGCATTTTTATTTCTTAGTCAAAATATGGTTTGATTACAATTATCCAACTTAAAGGAAATTACATAAAAATTTAAAAATAAGTGCTCGAAATAAATCTAGGTGAACCACAAACCTATAACGTCCTCCTCGAAAGTACCGCCATTGATATCTAGGTAAGCAAGTTCAATAACGTAATCTTCGAAACCTAGCATAAAAAGTCAGAAGCAGAGAAATTGCACCATAAGCGATTGACGCTCAGCAAATAAAATCTACAATTAGTCTCAAATTTATCAATAGATTATATGATGCATGATCATGTTGATAGTATGGCCAATTAATCATGTGTTATGAACAAACTGATAATATCGCAGTGCGACATAATCACGATAAACGGTAAACGGTGAACGAAAGTATTAAACAAGTAAGTGCGGTAAATAAATAAAATGTCGATAATATTCCCTTTTAGTCAACTCCTATGATTTGTTTATAAATTTCTGACACAAGTGTTTGACTATCATCAAAATTTCATTTTCAAAGTGATGTCATGATGTTCCCGACCGATATGGTCTCGACCCCTACACTAACTTCGTACTTGATGCTAATGTGCCCCAATATTGGTTCCCGTACCCCATATTCTCAACCATTATGCTCCCAGCATTATGTCTCCCATATGTCGTGTCTTGACTTAGAAAATATCTAACTCATCCCATTCAACTACTTTTTTGTTTTAAAAAAGACACAACATAGTTTACGAACCTAACCGGCTAACGACATAACTTGGCTTAATGCATGAGACCTGACCGACTCGACTCCAAGACACAACTCGATGGTAACAAACATAGTTCGACTCAAGCCATATCTCGACTAAAGACATCGTAACATTTCTCTCCAAGAAGTAAGTCAAAACTCAGTTCACAAAATATAAGAGTTTCTCAAAATTTCGATTTTCGTTACAAGACTCATGACTTCACATGACCAGTGTCAAAATCTCGGGTCTTATTTCTACTAGGCTCTAAACTTTCCTTGCTTACTACATCTAGGTTTCGTTCAATCGTCTAGACACATGATAATATGGTGGAGATGCGAGTTTTAACAATAAGCAAGATAGTATGATAAAAGGACATATAAACACATAGGTATAATAGCCTGATCCCTAACTCGCAAAGAAAACTCCTAGCATGATAATTATTAAATAGGATATCAACTTACAATGATGGAGATATCTAAAGTCTCAATAAGATAATCTAAGTTTGGTTATAAATGGAGTGGTCATTAGGTAAGAATCGGGACGATGCTATATCATGTAGAAAAAATGTTACTATCTGAAAATTTTTCTATGTATAGAAAAAGTTAAAATTTCAAAGTTTTGATTTAAGAGATTAAAAGTAATAGAAATGGTTCCTTGCATTTTTCTAAGCATAATGGTATACTCAGTTGGATAAAACGTATAAGGTTAAGGTGAGTTTCGGGCCAATCTATAGGAACAAAAAGTGTATTTTTTTATTTTTACACTAAAATTTTTTTTTGGGGGGGGGGAGGGGTAACATTTTGGTACAGATGAAATTTTAATTTTCTGTAAATGTCCTTATTTCCAAATAGAGAGCACTTCCTTATTTTTATTAAATAAAATTAAATAAAACATGGCCTAGCCCAAGTGGCCTGAGACAGAAACTGACATACACACTGCACAACAAAGGCACCGTTGCTAAGTCAATCCATAGTTAACTATTGAGATACAGAAGAGATAAGGTACCGGTACATCAAAACAGAAGGCACCGTTGCTCAGTCAGCCAATAGAAAGCACTGCAAGGGGGAGGCATCGATGCTATCAAAATAAGGCACCGATGTACTAATGCAATACAAAACAAGTAAAGTGATTCGAAGGGAAGGCACCAGTGCTATCAAAAATAATACACCAGTGTATCAATCATCTTTTCTGAAATTTCAGCTCTGGGTTTGTGTTTCTCATAGCTCCCTGGAGCTATATACAGATCAATAGAATAAATTCAAGATGTGGGAGAGTTCTATTTACCTTGGTATTAAATAATCAAAACTTGAATCAAGAAATAAGCTTGGATTTGTATGATTTGAACCTCCAAATAGAGCCTCTATATATTTCTCTCTCTACTATGAATTTCCTCATTTTCTCTCTCACCAAAAATCAGTAATGTTCCATCTCCAGCTCTGTGAATTTGTGAAGGTGGAGGGAATGGAGATACAAGGGTGCATAAAAGAGGAGAATTGAGTGTAGGAATACTACTTGTGTGGATTTTCATTAGAGGAAGGAAGAAAAAAGACTGTCATTCCAAGAAAATCTACTTTACAATAGGATATGTGAAGTTTGAGAAGATTTGCTAAAGACGAAGAGGAGTGAGAGGCAAGAAATGCATACCCATTGTGGAGAAAGAGATTCACTCAGTCAAAGATAACTTTCAAAGCTATGTAAATGTATCTCTTTCAAGGTTTTGCAGAAGATTACAACATGAAAAGATGTAAAACATGTGGGTATAGTGAGAGAAAAAAATTATGAAATGTAAGTGATCCCCCATAAGATAACATGAAGTGGACTCGAAGCAATGGAGTTGTGTTGGGTTAGGTTCAAAATGCTCATGAGAAAAAAAAAAATATCTAGGCTTACAAGTTTTATATGCACAATGTAAACTTCTAATATATATGAATACAAGCCCATATATTTTTTTTGCTAAACTACAAGCCCATATATTAATATGCCATAATATAAAATTATGAACTAAAATACTTAAAATGCATAGAATTTTTTTGTGAGAATTAAATGAAATTATTAAATTTTATTTTCATTGAATCTAAAAACTTGGGTCTTTACATAAAATTAACTCCATGACAGTGCAGGGTCGGCCCAAGGGCAAGGCCCCACCAGGCCATTGCCCTGGGCCACCCAAAAAATTCCAAAATTAGGGACCCTTTGATTTTGGTTCTTAGTATAAACAAAAATATTTATCCCAACTACTCTATGAAGCAAGACCCAATAAAAAAGGAAGGCGTCATTAAATATTTTGAGCCCAATTATTTGAATTTAGGAGAACAAACTCTTAAAAATGAAAACAAAAGAAAAAGGAATTGAATTTGCTTCAATTAAAAACTCTTAAAGTCCAAAAACAATTGGTGTGCATTCCTGCTCCTTTACTTTCAGTTTTCTTCCTCTTGTTTATCCCAACTATCCAACTCCAGGCCTCTAATACTTGGTGTGTGTACATATGTGATGTATTTTAGTTTCTATCTTAATTTCTTCACAAATTGTAATATATATATATATAGACTTGGATGTGTTTTGACTCGGTTACTTTTTACTAAAATTTCTAGGGCTTCTCCAAGAAATATGTCAAATTTTAAGGTGTCAAATTTTTTTGATGGCTTATGTGGCAATTTGACATGATATTCAAATTTTTTAATTTCCAACAAATATGTCAAATTGAGACATTTAAGGTAAAAAGACATTTAAAATTAGGATATTTAAGGCAAAAATAAATTTAATCAAATTTGACATCAAGTAACCTTTTTTAATTGCTATATAGAGTTTGACAATACTTTTAACATTTTTGTTGGAATTGGTTTTGATATCATCTTTTAAAATCTCAATTGCCACATTGGATTTGACATCTTTGTTGGAGATGCTCTATTTTTACTTCTATTTTTTTTTTCTTTTCACGAAATTTTTACAAATTAATTGACTCTTATTCTTTCAATCTTTTCATTTTAATATTAAATTTTTATATATTTTAGTGGCACTGAATAGTTTGATAAAATAGTTAAAACGTAGCTCACATTTAAATAAATAGATGAGTTTTAACTTTTGTGAATTTATTTGCTAACTTATTCATAATTTTTTAAAGCAAGTTATTCTTTGATTAGGGGCAATAATAGTTTCATAAGTTTCGATAAATGTTAGCAGATAACAAGTTTTGATAACAAAATCCAGACATTGCCAATTATGTGATAAACAATAAAACTATCAGACCAAAAAAATTTAATTTTTTTTTGTAAAATCTCTACTACATTAATAAAATTATGTATTTAAAATTTTTTAATAGCAAGTTTGAAATTCAATCAATTAATGTAAAGCAACAAAATATGTTACATTTTGTAATTGTTATTACAATTTTAATTGAATTTACTTAATTTTTAAAATTTTCTTCAATATATAGAGAGGCCTTAGTTTTCAACCTTGCCTAGGGCTCCCAAATTCTTAGGGCCAGCCTTGCGATAATGCAATTATTTTCTCTACTTTTCATCGATCTGAGATTTTTCCTTAACTATTTTATGGATAGTTATAAATAGAAATTGCTATTTACCCCTCTCCAAAGACAAAAATCACATCCGTCTTGAATAAATGTCTCACATTTCTTCTGAAATTTTAAAACTATCACTCTTCGCACCTCCCCCTTTCCCTCCCCTCTAAACTACAAAAAAACCAATCCCCTCCCTCCAACCCCCCCAAATTACGAAAATACCACTCTCCTCCCTTTCACTATTTTACATTGATTTTTTAAAAAAATATTTATTTAAAAATAAATTTTAAATAAGTAATAATATATAATAATAATAAAATATAATTTAAAAACAAAATAACCAATACAACTTTCTATTTTCACACCAATTATTTATTTATTTTTTGTAAAAACCCATAAAAATAGAGGCCATAGTTAGTCTTAAAATTTAGGCTACGGTTAAAATTTCAAATTTTTTAACCAATAAACTTTTTATCTTCACACTAATTTTTTTTTTTTATCTTTATACTAATTCTCCTTAATTTGTACTTTGTGGAGAAACCAAGCATAAAAAAAAAAAAATTATGTTATTGTAATTTAATATTTATCTAATGTATTTCAATAAGTTGTTTATATATTTTTTAATATATATTGAAGATGAGTATGTTATTTTCTTATTGTATATAAATTTAAATGTTCGATCTGATAATGCGAGAAGCGAATTGAAAGATGGAAAACCATCAAAGACATGCTCGCACCTTTGGAGTTTTGCATGTAAATTTCGATACCGTAATATTCATACAAATTCGCATGATATTTTTTAAATACTCGAGCTACTAGATGTGGTTCACTTTACTAGTGTACCTTGTGTATTGAATTGTGACATGCTAATTATTTGATCGGTAAATTATTTTTATTTCATGAAAAGGACAAAAGTAACATAATATAGATTCAATTTACGTTAGTATTGTGTTTCAATAATTTGAAAACATAATTTAGGTTTGCAAAAATAATTTAAGAAAATGAATCTTTTTTTTAGAGGGAAAATAATTTTTGAAAGGAAAAAGAATCAACCGACTTACAATAATTCCGAAATCAACAATCTTTTATCAAAATATTCTGAGCTCAGGATTAATTCAAAATAATTGTTTAAGTCAATCGTAAAGTTTTAGTATTTTTTTTTAGAATAAAATTTGGAAAGAACAACTGAAAGTGGCTCGAATGAGCGGTATCGGTCACTTTTTTCCTCTAAAGTTGGGCACATTATGAATATGAATATTTTAGAATGATTGATTTTTAACTTTATTTGTTTTATAAATCAACAAAAAAGAATAACAATAAAATATAAATCAACAAATACTTTACCATAACTCAACAACCCTTTATTAAAATATTCCAAGTTCACGGTTAATTTCAAAATAACTTTTTAAGTGAACGGTAAATGTTTAGTATTTTTTTTAAGGATAAAATTTAAAAAGCACGACCGAAAGGGATTCAAATGAGCGGTGTAGACCACTTGTGTTTTCTCTAAAGTTAGGCTGATTAGGACATAAGATGAATATAAATATTTTTAGATGATTTAAGAGATTTTAATTTTATTTTATAAATCAACAAAAAAGAATAATAATAAAATATAAATCAACAAATACCTTACCATAATTCAACAACCCTTTATCAAAATATTCGGAGTTCATAGTTAATTTTGAAATAATTTTTGAAGTCAACAGTAAATTTTAGTATTTTTTTAGAATAAAATTCAGAAGTCACTTTTTTTCCCCTCTAAAATTTGGCGTATTAGGACATGTGATGAATGTGAATATTTTTGGATAATTTAAGAGACGAATCAATAATTTTAAATATTTGATGCAAAGCTAATAATATTAAAAAGTAAAGATAAAAAAAAAACATTCCAAAAAGAAAAAAATTACTTTTTCTTTTCTTCTTGGTTTGCTAACATTTTTTTATTCAATTTATGTATCACGGAACACTTAAAAAAATGAAAAATAAAAAATAAAATTTTTTAATAAAGTGCTCGCGGTTGATCTTTAAATATTATTCTTAGTCGACGATGAAGCTTTGATATTTTGCCGAAATAAAAATTTGCGCAACACGAGACTTATTTTAGTAGCACAAAACACTTAAAATTTAAAAAAAAAAAAATTGAATGAAGGAGAGATTAGGAGTTTTTTGGTAAATGGACGAAAAACAACTCTTACCTAAAACCGACTTACAATCAGATATAGTATGCCTCCCTGTTTTTTATGATTTGATTAATTACATATTTTTCCTTGGTAGGGTTTTATGAGGAGGAGGAGGAGGTGCATGCTTCTCTGTTACTTTGATGGTGTGAGTACAAATTGTCTCAGAAACCTAAAGCCGCCGCCGGATGAGAGCAACGACATACATGGGCTCTGTTATGATCATGAGAAGAGGAATTAATTGTAAGTCTACGACTATATACGCAAAAATGGGTTGCTTATTTTCAAATAGGTTTATAATTAATATTACTACTTTTTTTTTTTTTCTAATTCATCGAGTACACAATTTCTACACATCTTTGGTATACCTTCAATGAAAAGTCAGTCTAAGAGGCACAATTATGATAAGATCTTGCTTCCTAGAATTGGCTCAATTTTGTTTTGTCCAATCTCTCTATTTTTCAAACTAGCTAGGGGAGTACTCTCTTTCTTAATAGAAAAGTTGACCACGCATTTTCATTTGTAGTTAAAAATGACAGCTGCAATGTTCATCCACCCATTAAATGATTTCCTTTCTTGAAATTAAGCGCATTTTCTATACCATCTGTCAATCATGGAAAGCTAAATATACAATAAAAGAAAAGGACAAAAACAAGCTAGGGATATCGAATTTCATCTTTGGCTAATATTTGCTTTACTAATTAATCAAAAACATTCCTAATTAACATCAAATGTTTGTCTAACTAGTCAAGACGATTCCTATATATATATAGTATTTCAGTTTGTCGCACCTATATTATTTCATCTCGAGATTCTACGGAAGTTTTTTTCAGAATCAGTATATCAACAATAAATGAAAATAAAATAAAAAGGCTATTGATACATCACCCAATGGTTACCGGTTTGATCATTTATTGGTATCGTTGATTATTGTGATATTACAATTTGACTGGAAATTAGAGTAGATGACGGAAATATAGCTAGCAACCGCCTATTTTGACATCCACAAACAATCATCATAGTTCTATTGGTTTATTTTTTTTGTCCAAGTTACTTGAGGCATGGGTTATGGATAGTGAATACTTAATTCAAAACTAATCAAATAGCTAATATGTAACAGATGTTATAAAAACTTGTAATAAATAAATTAAAAAAATACAGAACAAATCGAACCATAAAAATGTATATCTCATAAATCATAAAAATTTAAATTAACAACAAATTCGTAATAACCAAAAAATATAGATGATTTTACTCTTGATATGGTAAACAATAACCCTAAGTGCCCCTCGCTTGTAGCTGTCTCAACTCCCATGATTCATCCATGTTCCATAAGCTATCTGCCATGTTATTCCCATTCATCCATTTGTTTTCATCCGCGTGGCAATAGCGAATTGACTCTTCAAAATCTTCTGGTTGGACCATAGAAGATACCAAGCTGTAATTTTCCATACCATCAAAGCTTGACTTGAGATCATTGTAAAAACCTCTGTCCTCCACATTGTTACAACCCTTCAGAAACGTGTTGACCTCCATGCCTGAGAATGGACTACTTGGGTATTCCGAAAACATCCCAGAGGTATGTGAGAAATTCATGGACCCTGAAGAAGAAATACTTGGGCTGTCCGAGATTGAATTTTCAGTCATCGGAAATTGTCCTTCTGGGAAAACATTAGGCAGAGATGGTGATGAATTGTTGATGATCGGAGCGTGACTGGCAGCCAAATTATGGGATGAAATGTTGGGAGATGAGGATGATAGCTGTATCTTTTGAAGCAGTCGCGGCATCCAAGAGCACCGAATCATGTCTTGAAACGCACTGCTATTTGAATCGATGTTTAGATGTCGAGCCTGTTTCTGCACCCGAGTTCTCCAGTAGTTTTTGATTTCATTGTCTGTCCTCCCCGGTAAATGTAGTGCAATCTTTGACCACCTATACGGACAACAATAACCAAATTAGGATAAAGAAAAGGATGAAAATCCCGTATTTGGGTTCAAACTATGAAACCATGGTGCAACTCATATCAGATTTTTCACAGCAATGGCGTAAAATCAAAGATCATAATTGGATTAGCAGGCTAAATTACATATCGAGACAGAATATTTTTGCTAACTCTATGTACGGCCTATTATGCTGATTAATTTGGAAGACGAATTTCACCTTCTATTGGCAAGGGCTTCAATTATATTCTGGACTGGCCCATTATCAAGATTAATACTATGCATGCAGGAGTTAAATATGAGTTCAAAGATTTCTTGAGGCCTTTAGTTTCCAGTTGACGATCATCAGCAGTGAATGAGGATCATCCGTTTCACCAAAAATGCAACGAACAAGAACTTATTTCCCTTTTCCACAAGTTTTCAAAATATTGTTAAACATACTGTGGAAGTGAAAGTGATAATCGTTAATTACCTGTTCCCCCACTTGGCATGGAGTTGAAGAATCAAGAGCTGTTCCTGTGGGGTAAGGTTTCCACGCTTAACATCCGGTTTGAGATAATTCAGCCATCTCAACCTACAACTCTTTCCACTTCTTCTTAAACCTTCATAAACAGGACCAACAACTTCCCATTAAACTAAAATTTACTATTCTTTCTGAGTTTAACAAAATAGATTCTCTCTGTTTAAAAATATATCTGTTGTCTTCCTCTTAAAATGCACCCTAAATCCCATCAAAATCTACAGATATATTATATATCCTGAAAGGAGATATGTATATATAAGAAAAAAAAACAGAGGATTCTATGACAGTAATAACTTACCTGAACGTTTGGCTAACAAATTCCAATGTCCTTCAGCGTGGCAAGAAATGTAATGGGTGAGAAGAGTGTCTTCTTCAAGAGTCCATGGGCCCCTTCTGAGCTCATGAGCATCTTCGTCACCGGAACTGCTTGGACTCTTGCTCGAACTACCCATGCCTCCCTCTTTTCTTACCAATTAATAAAAAACAAAAATACATCTACAATACAGAAGCCAATTACCTAGCTTTTATAGGCTACAAGGTTCAAAGCACCTCAAAAATATACTGTATAATTTACTATGCATACCACCAGACTTTTCATGTCATGTTTTGCTCATCCTAAACAAAAACTCTAATAACATAACTTCTAGCGTCTATACATTTGTGTCTAAATCTGTATACCAGTACCATTATTAGACACTATGTCTTCCGCTCTTGCTTTTGAGTTACGTTGATCGTCCCATAACCATAAGGATAAAAAAGACAATTTATCTTTCTACCGATGCTCCACATAACCGCCCTCTATCACCACTATTAAATAAGGTCATTCTTTTCCAATTAACGTCTTCAACTAATCATTCCCACGACAAACTTCTTTAACTTATCCCTCCCACAACGATTCTTTTTTCAGAATTTTTTTTCTTTTTGACTGTTGTGGACTTCTCATACTCTCTCTTAATATTTACGTGTGACACCCCAGCCAGGCCGTGGTGCCAGCTGTGAGGCCGGCGTCCGGGAGATGGAGTCTCAATAGGACGTCCGGATGGGTGGTCAAAGGTCCCACATCGCTTGGTGGATGTAAGTTTGGTGGTATTTATAAAATTATGAACCTTCCTTGTACAAGGCCTTTTTAAAGCCGTGATGGCGTCAACACCAAATGAAACTTCACAGTTAAGCGTGCTCGCCCTGGAGCAATTCAGGGATGGGTGACCTACTGGGAAGTCCATGAAGTTTGGGCGACAAAAGCGGACAGTATTGTTCAAGGCGGGAGCGAGTCGTTACATTACGGGCTTAATAATATCCCAAACAAAAATTATCTTGCCTTTAATTAGAATTCCATTAATGGATCTCAAGATTGATCCTTATTTATTAATTAAGATGAGCGTAGACTAATCCGAAAACAAGTAATTTGTCAAATAAATAATAAATACTTGCAAGACAATTGTCGTGATGGGTTGATCACTTGGTCTCTTAATGATCAACAGATAAAGGTCATCATTGGATTAGTCATCAAAAAAGAAATTAAGTATATGGTCTACCAAGGAGGCCAATCCTAGCTATATTAGTTATTTAATACATGAAAAATGAAATAAATGGTATTATTATACCCAATATCACCCACTAAGTTTAATTACTTTTGCATCAAAAAACACGAGTTAAAAATGGGCTCCAACTTGGTTACTTTACAAGGTCAATGTCAAGAATTTATTCGATTTGTTAATTAATTAATTCCTTAGAAAACATAAATTATTTGTAAACATCGTTGGTGTAACTTTAATATAAGTTTGAGCATAATTTTATATTGTTTGTTTAAATAACTTGTAAGTATCCTGACTGGCCTTAGTAATTTTCTAGGGATACTTTTCGAATTATGTATTTTTTGTTTTTGTCTATCATAGTTTTCAATATAGTCTTCATCAATAAGATAAAATTTTGTAAAATTCAAGACTAAAATGGTTTTAATTTTTTTATTAAATAAGTTGAGAAATCTAAATAAGTGACCCTTCATGATTATTATTAACTACATTCATAAAACATTATTAAGAAGGGAGCTCTACTGCAATTTTTTATAGTACACATGTGGTACAAATAAAATTATGTAATTTTATCCGCTCTGCTCTCGAAGCTAAATTGTTTTGACTGATGACACGAATTATGATTAAAATGCATGTGATCAAAAGAGTATAATTTCGAGGACAAAACACATCAAATTATAGGGTAATGCACTGACCTCCCCTGAGGCTACTAACAATGCAGAGACCTCCCCTAAGGTTTCAAAAAATGCAAAAACCTCCCTTACTTTTGAAAGTATTAGACCCCCTTGCCTTAACTTCTATCAAAATTTGGATGGTTTTTGATAATGGGGCAGGATAAAATTTTAAATACCAAAAATGCCCTTTGAAATGTCTATAAAAAGTCGCAAAATTCTCTAAGTCACACAAATCATGTATCTCTCATCACCCCACCTTAAGTTAGAAAATAAGATAGAAAATTATTTTACTATTTTAATATTTATAGGATTGTCTTATTAAAAAAATTTATAACTTCCGTCTGTAATTTTATGCTTCTTAATTTCTATAATCGAGATGCGTAATTAATCTATAAAAAATTAATAAATTTTACTATAAAAGTCACAACAATACTAACTATATTTTAAAAGTTAGTTTATCATCCGTTTGAATTAAATTATTATTTTCTTAAAGCTATTGAGTATTATATTTTATTTCACGACCTTTTGTATAATTTTTTATATTTTTTTATTCAACTCGACAAGAAGATTAAAAAAGGGTAAATTACCTTTATATCCCTTCTACTTTAGTCCTAATTTCGATTTGCTCCTTATTGTTTCAATTTGAACACTAACACCCTCCACATTTGACATTTGGTTCAATGTGGCCCTGCCGTTTGTTTCCATCCAAATCTTGTGACGGAAACTTGCCATGTGCCATTCACGTGGGCACGCCCAAGGGGTATTCTGGGTATTCTGCCTTCGTCCGTCAAATTTCATATTAGGGCTCATGTTTTCCCCAAATCATTGAGTTCGGATGATTTTGTCCTAATCGTTACCCTAATCGTCGAGCACGAAGACTGAAGATCGTGCTTTCCCTAATCGAAGCCCTAGCTGTGTACCACCATCTGTGATGGCGAATACTGGTGAGAGTAACTGTTAACATTTCGGATTTCCAGATGTTAGTAACAGTGGTGGACCACTACTAAGTTTTTTATACTTTTTGGTTTTGTCCTTACATCATGAATGCATTTTTAATTGTCAGTGGCTAACATTGTGGTCCCTTCATGTCGTTTTGTGCATGTGTAGATGGGAGTGAGTATTTCAGCATGAAAATATTCCATGGAGGCAAGTTTGTGAGTACACCATTCATGAAGTATGAAGGTGGGACTTCTGCCCATATAGATCATTATCACCCTAACGAGTTCTCACTGCTCGAGATCGCTGACATTGTTGAGAAGTTAGGGTATAGAGGGATGATTAATTACTATTATGTTACGACTAGAAAAACAATTAGAAATGGACTGAGAATGTTATTAAGTGACAGAGATGTGATGGAAATGATGGCACAACTCCCTGCGAGTAGAGTAGTTGATTTATATGTAGAGCCTGTTGACTTTTTAGAAAGTCAGAGTAGTTCATTCCACGGTGTTAGACAAACTGGTGATGGTGCATTGGGTGAAGAAATGGAGGTAGAAAATGTAAAGGAGGACGATGTAGAACATGATAATGCAGAAGATGTGGAGGAGGAGGATGTACAACATGATGATGTAGAAGATGTCGTGGTAGAGAATGTGAATAGCAGCAGTTTTGAGACTGATTCTGATGTATTCTTTTATTTGCATAGTGAGTATGAGCAGAGTGATGAAGACTTCATATTTGATACGAATGTTGATGTGGGAGTTGAGTTGGGGAGGAAGTAAAGGGAGGTCTGAGGTTGAACCAGAAGTAGGTTTGGAGGATGGTGAAGAGGTTGGAACTGACTCATGTGATGAACTACATAGTGCACATTCTAATTCTGATGAAGAAATTGATTCTAGGTTTCCGAAATTCAGAGCTGAAACAGACATGGGAAGGGTGGAATTTAAACTTGGTTTGCGATTCACTAATGCAAAGGAGTTTAGGGCTGCAGTCAGAGAGTACTCAGTCCAACAAGGTAAGGACATAAAATTTCTTAAAAATGAGACTACAAGAGTGAAAGTTGTATGTGCCAATAATCTGTGTAAATGGTATATTTTTTATCATTGACACAAAGGAGTGAAGCATTTCAAGTCAAATCACTAAGAAACAAGCACACATGTGGTAGGTCATTCCATGTGAGAGGTGCAACCTCCGACTGGCTTGCGAAGAAGTACATGGACAAGATAAAGTCGAATCCACGTATGCCTCTAGAACACATACAAGAGACAGCAAAGAAGGACTTTGTGGTCAACATATCTAGGAGCCAAGCTTACAGAGCAAGGAAGAAAGCACTTGAGCTCATTGAGGGGTCATTTGTTGAACAATATGGAAGGATTTGGGACTATTGTGCAGAGGTTAGAAGAACAAATCCAAACACAACAATGATAATGAAAACTATACCCCCTACCAATGAGGATGGACAACCAGTATTTGAGAGGATATACATATGCTTGGGTGCACTCAAGGAAAGAATGAAAAATGGCTGCAGGAGACTGATATGCATGGATGCATGCCACTTGAAAGGGCCACACGGGGGACAACTGTTAGTGGCAGTTGGGATAGATGCAAACAACCAGTCATTCCCATTTGCATATGCTGTGGTGGAGAGTGAAACCAGAGAGTCCTGGCAATGGTTCATTGAGTTAGTAATGGAGGACCTTGAGATTGAGAACTCTCATTCATGGACTTTCATGACAGACAAGCAAAAGGTATGTATATTGTAACTTTCATTTATACGTCAATTAATATTTACAAGTATGTGCACCTCAATTAACCACTAACATTGCATGAGCAGGGCCTGGTTCCTGCACTGGAGTCGTTGGTAGCCAATGCAGAGCATAGATTTTGTACCAGACATCTGTACACCAATTTTAGAGAGCTTCACAAAGGGATGGAATTGAGGAACCTACTTTGGGAGGCAGCTAGGGCTACAACAGTGCCAGACTTCGAGAGTGCAATGGAAGAGCTGAAGAATGTTGATGTGGCTGTTCATAACTGGTTAGCCTCTAAGCCACCAATGCAATGGTCAATGTCTCATTTCTTAGGCTTCAACAAGTGTGACATCCTAGTCAACAATCTCTGTGAGGGTTTTAATAATGACATTAGGGATGCTAGGGATAAACCAATAGTAAGTTTGCTTGAAAGTATTAGTTGTTACCTAATGAAGAGGTTAACGAGTAGGAGAGCAAAGATTCAGCATTGGGAAAACTCGTTATGCCCAAACATATGGAAGAAGTTAGAGAAATATAAAGAACAAAGCCGTGGTTGTAACCCAATTTGGTCAGGGGAGGGTCATTTTCAGGTTTTCTGCTCTGTCCCAGCATAGTATAGCCTCAATTTGGGGGATAGAACATGCAGTTGCAGGAAATGGGATTTACGAGGCATACCATGCCCTCATGCAATTAGTGCAATCGTGTACATTGGGAAGAGGATAGAGGATTACGTAGATGACTGTTACTTGAAGGAGACCTATGCAAGAACATATAAGGGTATAATCTATCCTATTTCAATGGCTGAAAAATGTGGCCTAAGACTGGATTAATGGAAGTACTCCCCCCAAATTATGGCAGATCATCTGGAAGGCCAAAGAAGTCAAGAAAGAAGAGAAAAGATGAGGCATTAGATGAAAACCAACAAAGACTGAAAAGGGTGAAATATTCTTTAAGATGTGGCAATTTTGGAGAGTGGGGGCATAACTTGAGGAGTTGTAAGAATGCCACAAATCCAAACATTAGGAGGAGACCAAGTGGAGGCTTAGTCTTTAGATTACAAACTGCAAAACGAAGAGGGAGGCCAAGGGGAAGGTGTAATGTTTCACACAGTTCTGTTGGAAGGGGAAGAGGCAATGTTTCACAGTCAACAGCAAGCACTACCCCAGTGGGCAGGGGGGGAAGGAGAAAAGTTGGAAGGGGAAGAGGCAATGCACGACAACCACAACCAGATCAGGCCCAAGTTCCACTTCCTGCTTCAAAAACCAAATCATACCCAAGCAGTTTCATATGGAGAGGACACAAAGTGGTGACAAAAGGATCAAGTATAAGCTGAATGTAATGACAAAATGATCAAGTATAAGCTGTTTTTTTGAGATATGACAATCCTATTTTTGTGTTTGTACTTGATCAAGTAGAAGTTGAATGTAATGACAATGTTGTTTTATGTTCCCATTGGTGTTAGAACTGGATGTTTTTTATGCTTTTGTACATCATTTCTTTTGATGCTTTAAGTGTTGGTAATGTAAGCTATCAGTTCGTCATTTAAGTATCTTTTCATTTCTTTTGATACGTTAAGTGTTTGGTCATACAAGCTATCAGTTGGTGCTTTTGTACATCATTTTTGTTACTGCTACTCAACTTCTAAAATGAGATGGCTTTGCAGCCAAATGGCAGAAGACAACCATTACATTAAGTCAGTCATTTTCTTGCACAAATGGTCTACCTTTATGTCTATTCATTTAGTTTACCACTTATCACACAATGGCCTGGTATCAGCCCCTTTATCAGTTCATTTCGTCTACTGCTTGTGACCACAAATGGCGGGGTTAGATTACTGCATAATCAATCTCACTTAGTGTACTGCTATTCAAAGTCTGAAATGAGATGACTTTGCAGCCAAATGGCAGAAGACATCCATTACACAATGGCCTGGTATCAGCCCCTTTATCAGTCTATTTCGTCTATTGCTTGTGACCACAAATGGCATAGTTTGATTACTGATTGATCAATCCCAATTACTTACTGATATTAGAAGTCTGAAATGAGATAACATTTACAGCAAAATGGCAGAATAGATTCATTACATTAAATCTGATTACATTATAAAAGTTAAACACGAGTAAAATAAATAGCAAAAGGACTAAATACAATTTCATATATGCTTCTTCATCAGCCAGTAAATGATCATGCCAGCCAAGATCAGCAGAATCGAACAGATGACAAATGCCACGAAAAACAATTTCTCCCTCCCTTCGTATACGGACCTTCGTCTCCAGGGATGTCATCTTCCTCAACAATCCAGGTATAACTTGTCTTGATCTTTCACACATAGGAGGGTCAAACCAAGCAAAAAATTCACATGACCCACTTTCCCACAGCCGAAAAGGACAAAATGAGGAGATGGGGAAGACATATAAACTTCAAAAATCAAAAAAATTGCCACTCACCCCATAGTTTTTACAGCTCATAAATCTCTTGCCTAGGTTTGTAGCAGTCCAGAAGTCCTTGTTCGAGCTGGAAGGCCACAGTCACAGACCCTAGAAGTCATGGTTCAAAGTTTACAGTGTCACTCCTACTCTTCCTCCCTCAATTTATACACTAACTCTCAGTCTTTTTGTACTCCTGCCAACTGTAGTTTCGGCGGAAAAAGTAAGTTTGCTTCCCTCCAACAGATGCGTCATGCAGAATGCCCAGAATACCCCTTGGGCATGCCCACGTGAATGGCACATGGCAAGTTTCCGTCACAAGATTTTGATGGAAACAAACGGCAGGGCCACATTGAACCAAATATCAAATGTGGAGAGTGTTAGTGTTCAAATTGAAACAGTAAGGGCCAAATCAAAATTAGGACTAAAGTAGAAGGGATATAAAGGTAATTTACCCTTCATAAAAATATAAACTAAAACTGAACAAATTAGGGGGTCAAAACTATAGAAGATAGGATAAATTTTAATTAAGATTAATCATGCCAATTTTGTCCCATGTTCAAGTTCAATGATTAGTATATGAAGGCTTCAAAAAAAATAAATCAAAAACAAATTGAAATTATCACGATTAGAGGCTTACAATAATGCATTTATAATTGTAATTGATATGTGTAATAATGAGCCATCTGCAAACACGTGTCACTTACAATAATGCTTCTGTGAAATCATAATCATTGGTACATAATACATTTGTCCGCGCCTTGTTCAATTTTTTTTTACAAATTTAACTTCTTACTTTATATGTATCCGTTCAAAATATATTAGGATTGATTTTTCGACCAATGACTTTTCCTCTTTTACAGTCACGTCCATACGAATCCTAGTATAAACATTTTGATCTAATATCTTAGCATTCTCGAATTACTAAACATCGAGCTTCTGCGATATATAAAAATAACGTTCAATTTATTTTATGTCTTTTGTACGTAACAAAAATTTGTAGGTATTGATTTGGTTTTAGAGAATGCGAGGATTGCTGCATGTTCCAGAGTACACAATAATAACATAAAATGTTATAAAGAGAGCAGAAAGTACCTTAAAGCATTCACATTTATAACGCCCTAAATTTTGGGCATGTTAATAAAAAGATAAAATAAATATAATTTCAACTTTTTCATTTCAAAACATAGAGTTTAATATAGATTATCGTTCTCGAACAATCCATAAGTTTGAACATGAAGTTTGCTAGCAAAAAGTACATTAAAAACACTTTTCAAAGAAGTTAGAACAACTCTTAAGGCTACTAAGTGAACCAAATTTCGATAGCGTTATCTTCTGAAAAAGTGTCTTTCTGGGTTTGGTACTCAGGTTTTGCTCCGTATTCGTCCATTCCTAACATGAAACGCCAAGGGCAAAAGGAAGTTGCACCATAAATTTTGACACTCAATAAGAAAATCCTACTCTTTAGATTACATTTTTAATGTTTAGAACATTATGATGTATGATTATGAATGAATGGTATAGCTGAAAGCGGTAACACGTAAATACTGAAATAAAGTATTAATGTAACGCCCCAACTTTTGGCACTTTAAATTTCCACGATAAATTTTTTTTTTTTTTTTAAACACTTTATGTATCGAAATACATTATCGGAAGAAAATTAACTTAAATGATAAGTTCTAACAACATTAAACATTTGAGTTATAAACTGAATTGACCAAAATACCCTTTCGGGTTTACAAATTTATTTAAGATAACTAAAATGTTAAGGTCATCTACGGATAAGGCAACCATGTGAATGTCTCCCCTCCTGTAGTCTCCAGCTCTTCCGACACGAATGGTTCCTCTATATGCACTTCTACATCTGGCATGAAACGCCAGGGGCAAAGAAGTTGCACCGATGAGTAATGAAACTCAGTAGGACAGATTACCCGAAAAACCAAACCCAAGGACATACAACATACAATAGTTCATATGGATAAACAATAAATAACAACACATGCTGATACCAAATAAAAATAAGCAGTAAACACGTCGGGTTAATTATGCTTTTTTCGCTTTCATTATCTTGTTTAAGTGGGACGACGCCCTGTCACATGGCACGACGGCCGGAGCATGCACGTGGGACTGTATACCCCTTAGCACACCTCGGGGCTTGAACCCGGTAAGCAAGCTGCATGTGGGACTGGTTACCCCTTAGCATACCTCGGAATGACATCCGGTAATCCACCATACACGTGGGACTGGTTACCCCTTAGTATCTTCGGAACGACGTCCGGTATCAACCATACATGTGGGACTGGTTACCCCTTAGTATCTTCGGAACGACGTCCGGCATCGGGCAGCACGACGGCCATACCCGGCATAACCACAAGTTTCAGTCTTCAAGTTTCATTAAAGTTGTTCTCTACAACTAACAACGCACCGAAATTTAACATCTACACATGTTTAGGCATCAATGCATTTTAACAAGATTCTCAACTCTCACGAGATTCCATGAGGATTCGAAGACATAATCAAAGCATAGTGGATACATGTGAGAGTATTCATACTATCTGGTGAACAAATTACAGAATATAATCATAGTTGATGTACTCGAATGTTATATTAAACATGCTGGAATTCTGCTCTGTAAATCAACAGTTCGCTCGAGCGACCAAACCTCGCTCGAGCGGCCAAAACAAGCCTATTGTCCGAATTTGAAACTTAAAAATTTCTGTAGCTCGCTCGAGCGACCTCAAGCTCGCTCGAGCGGCCTATTAAAAAAATATATATATATTTTTTTTACGAAAATTTAAAATTTTCACAACAACCTCGCTCGAGCGGTCCAAAGCTCGCTCGAGCAAGCCATCGTCTTCCCCAGATTCTGGAATTTCCAGAACTGAACATCTTCATACGATAAAAACCCTAAAAATTCAATAGGACTACTAACAGATCATAAAATCATGCAATAACACTGAAATTGAGCATCCTAAGGTTGGTAGGTAAGCAATCCTACCTCAATTTGATGAAAACGTTGACGATTAGGACGAATTTTGGTGAAGAAACCTCGACCCAACTTTCTCTCTCTTCAAGAACACCTTCGAATTTCTTCTGGATTTCTCTCCCAACACCTCACAATACCCTCTCTAACCTTCTGAATTTCGATTGTACGTCTAAAACCTAACGATTAGCCGTCCTATTTATAAGTTCGAGGGGAAAATCCCTCATAATGTTCAAATTAAACCCTAATTGAATACCATGAAACCCCCAAATTGAATCCCCATAAAATCCTTACTAATTCGTCATCAAATTCGATTTAAATCCGTTTATTTGCCATTAAAACGAAAGGAATCCGACGTTTATTCGTTAATTAATCGGAAAATCTCATTCAATAACCATGAATTCGAAGAAATCTTAAAAGATGCCATTTTCGAGGTTGCTGGAAATGATAGCTCGCTCGAGCGGTCTATAGCTCGCTCGAGCGGCCTATTAAAATAATATATATATATTTTTTTTTATTATTTTTTTAAATATATTTTTTTTAATTTTTTTTTTAAAACTCCTAACTTAAATAGTGAAACACTCTAAGTAAATATCAAATATTAATTTTAAATTATTTTAAAATTACGGATTATTACAATTAAAATGTGAAATTTTATTCTATTAGTGATATCACAATATCCGAATTCTCAATTCAACCAATTCTCGATTATGACCATGCCATATATATTCTATCAATTTTTCCAATTATGACCCCATCATATAATTCATTCTCTAAATTTCAATATAGTGTTCTCATTTGATAACGATCATGAACTCTTTGCTAATCGTGTTTCCCAACCATGATGTTCTCCAACCAACATAATCATGTTCATCATATTCTCAATCAATATGTCTAGCCCAAAGTAATTAATCTCGTACCGTACCGGCCGGTACCGGCCGGTACCTTCCGTACCGGACCAAAACCGGTACGGCCGGACGTCCATTCCGTTCCGGCCAGAATACCGGCGGTTCCGGCCGGTTCCGGCCGGTACCGGCCAAATACCGGATCTCGGCCGGTACCGGTTTTATTTTTTTTTTAATTTTTTTTTAATTTTTATGTATTTTTAATTACATTTACATACCTTTTTTTTTTCATTTTCCTTGTAAATACTTCTAATTAAGGTAGGAAAATTTATAATACAAAAAGAAAAGTTAACATTATTTTTTATGAAAATTAAAAGAAAAAATTAGCATTTTTTAAATTTGAAGCTAACATTCCTTTTTATGAATGTTAACATTCTTTTTTTTAAACTTAACATTGCTTTTTAATTTAAAATAAAAAATAAATATTAACCTTTATTCATAATTTCATACATACATGAAAATAAATATTTTTTTTTCACTTTTGATACTTTATGAATGTTAATTTTTCTTTTCAATTTCTCTAGACAAGAAAATGAATGTTAATTTTTCTTTTTTCATTTTTCATACCTTAATGTTAAAATGAATATTAATTTTTCTTTCTAATCAAGCATATGCTAACTAATTTTATAAATTTTGTGAATTAAATGATATTGAAATATCATAGGTTTATTATTGTCCTTTGAAAATGTTATGTTTTGTGAGTTATTTTTAAGTTGTGGGGTTTACTTTATATGTCAAATGTAATTTTTTGTAAAGAATATTAGTTTAAAAATATTATATTATTTTTTAGCGATAAATCCGAAACGGTACCCCGGTACCTACCGGTACCGGTACGTACCGTACCAGTAACAAAACCGGTACCCTTACCGGTACGAGATTGATAACTTTGGTCTAGCCTAAATGTTATATGTTTTCTTATCATGCCAAAACCAAAAATACACCTAATCCACTTGACGACCACTACACTTAATCAAAAGACATACTAAGTTTAGATATGACAAGGTGTAATTATGACTTGACTAAATGCACAACACTGCTAAATGCAAAAGTTGGAGAATAAATTACTTGGGTACATCGTACCTATGTTTTTGTTAAAATTAGGCTCAAGTCGCATCACGGCTTACGATAACTAGAGATATTTCTCTTAGACGATATATCCAAAGATAATATCCACATTTAGGTTTTCCACAAGTTTTCAATGTTGAGCATAGATATCAATTACAAACTAATGTTCTAAGCTCACTAGTCGATACATAGAAAATTTACCCAAAGATGCTTTCAAGGAAACCATGCGATAGGTTTGCATAGTATAGTAATTTATAGTTCAGAATTAATCCGAGTTGGATTAGGATTCTGAATTATATGGGAAGCTCAACTCATATTTCTCCTTGGGGTCCTTATTATTCTCTATATATACACGGCTATGTCTTTTAGGTCAGACACAACTTAATACTCAAAATATTGAGAGAGATTTTGTGAAGGAAATAAGATCACGTTTTTGAGCCCACACTCAGTTCATGATCAAGGTGCAATAAAATTACGATAGAAGATCACGAGGTCAGTTGAGTAGATCATTCTAGCTGTGCTCATACTTCTGTCAAATCAAACTGTGGAGCTTGTTGAGATCAAACCAGACATATCTCGACTGCATGAGCCCATTCCAGCCGTGCTCATACTTCTATTAGATCAAACTATGAAGGTTGTCGAGATCAAATCAGAGAGATTTCGAATATATGAACTCTAGTTCCTCCTTGTAGGATTTTATATTTTTTATTGTATAATCTGTGCATGTTCATCACTAGATCTCGAGAATCGATCCCTAACACGTGGATGGGACTAGAGGAGGAGGTGGAAGTGTGGGGTCAGTGGATTTGGCTCCCACAATTGTCTTTCCATCCTGGCTGGGCTCGAACTAGTCATTCTTCTGAGTAGGTATTTTTGCCATGGTATAAAATTTGAAAGGGTTTGGAAAAGAGAGAATGAGGATTCGAAATGTGAAGTCGAGTGGATCTCTCACTGTGGACGCCAAAATGTCGAGTATGGAAATCGATTTAGACTTCTTGGGAGCATCTCGTGAACCCTTTAGCTATATGTGCAAAACACTCAGAACTAAATTAGTGCCAACTGGAGTTGAATCTTTAGCGGACACTTCGACAATCAAGTTAGCCTTTAGTAAGAGCAAAAGTAATCTGAAAGTACAAAAGTTAGTGAGAGTGTGCGTGTACTTGAGGTTGGGTTGCCTATTTATAAAATAAGAACCCAATTGCCAACCTGAAGTTTCAGTCAAGAATGTAGTGCCGTGGTTCGGAAATCGTGATAGTCTTGCTACGTGTCCCACTTCCATGGAGATCAGACGGGCACGTCTCCAGTAATTACCTTCCCCACATTTCTTCGTCCAACTGCCAGAACATGGGGAGTAAGTCACGCCGAATGCATGACGTTCGACAATATGGCCAAGGGTCAAGAATAACTAAAGATAGACGCAAACCGCATAACTGAGGAGCCGTGAGAGTGGTCAAGGCTCACCCGGATCATAAGAACCTATAAGCCAAGAATTAGTAATGTTGTTCTTGGGCCTAAGCCAACTCAGACCCAACACAAGTGGGCCAGGGTGATCATGGGTTGAAGGTCTACTACTGTGCAAATTCGGCCTACTACAAATTGCATAATTTTTCGAAAGAGAAACACTTGGATCTCATAAATGGTATCCCAAAAAATGTCCCAAATGCTAAGGTGGACACACTATCTCACACACATTTTTTTTTTTATACTAATTTAGATTCGTCTTCTCATTTTTTATTTTTTTATTTATTCAATTATTTTTTGTATTTATTCGTTTCGCATTAATTGTTTTTATAAATTATTAGCTCGTCTTGCTAAAAAGAATTTGATACATATAATTTTTTGTCTAAAAGTTAAATTTTTTTTTTTACTAGAAACAAGCCTAAACAAAATATGTTTTGACTTATTTTTCATTTTTTATGATTTTTTTTAAGTTTTTAACATAATTTTTATTTTTCTAAAATATCTCGTCGAGAATAACCAATAATTAATAAAAATTCAGTCTGATTTATTTTTTATAACATGTAACATGTAGTACAATCTGATTAGGTAAAAAGAAAGAGATCTGATTAGGCAAAACTAATCAAATTTGGAGAATCACATGGCAACTAATATGTTACATGCTATATTTATGCTTTTCATGTGTAAAAATAAGTCTGATTGAAACATGAAGTACAACTTGATTAGGCAAAATTAATTAGATTTGGAGAATCACGAACACATGCAAATAATATGTTACATGCTATATTTATGTTTTTCGTGTGTAAAAATCAAATTATATATATATATATTTTTTTTATGACTTATTATTATTATTATTATTATTAACTATTAGTTATTCTCAACGAGATGTTTTAAAAAACTTATATTAAAAGTTTTTATAAAATTCGTAAAAGATGGAAAATAAGTTAAAACAAACTCTGTTTATGCTTTTTTTTTGTCTCTAATAATTTTTTTAGCTCCTAGACAAAACAATATACTTTTAAATTCTTTTCGTCAAGACGAACAAATAATCTATAAAAATAATTGCAACACTATAAATAATTAAATACAAAAAACAACTGAATAAATATAAAAAATAAGGAGAAGAATCTAAATTAATATATAAAAAAAAATGTGTGTGTGTGTGTGTGTTTTTTTTTTTTTTGTGGGAGGGGGGGGAGTATGAGTGGATTATTGGTTTGTATCGACGAAAAAATTTAAAAAAATTATAAATAATGTGCCAAATTCAAAAAAAATTATAAAAAGTAAAAATAATTCAAAAATATGATATTTTTGTACTTTTTCATCGTTTATAATAATTATTTTTTAAACTTTTAAATATAATTATGTACTTTTTATACTTTTTTTGTTGAGATGGACTAATAATATATAAAAAATAGAAAGAGGAGAAGGGAGAAAGGAGAAGTGGGCTCAACATCTGCGAAATTTCTGAAATCGTAGTGCTCATCTTTTTGAAATGGACAACTAAAGAGGAGCCAAGAGATGACGCTTGATTGGTTGTCATATCGAAGTCTACTTTGCATAACAACTAGATCGGTTGTCCCAAATTCTCTGTTTAATTTCCTCAAAAGCCACCAGTGTGGAAGACCCAAGACTCGGTGGAAGAGAAAAAAAACAGTTGTTGTATGTAGAAAAGTCTAACACTGCAGTCTGCAGCTAAATTTGACTCCTAAAAACAGCCTACTGTTCCTTTTCTTTTTATTTCGGATAAAATGCATTGACGTTTGGTTTCTGACAATTATAGCAGGGACAGAGCCAGAAAATTTACTATACAAAAGCAAATATATATTCACTATTATTTTAATTTTTTTTCAAAATATTTAGCAGGGACGAGCCTATATATTTCATAGATATTTATATAATAATAATAATAATAATAATAATATAAGTTTTTTCTTTTCTTGCAAGGGCAATCGCCTCTACTAGCCCTTCTCTCGCTTCATACTTGAAGTATAAAGATCTCTCTTGAAATTTAAAAATATATAATCACATTCTCTGCTTTTGAAACTATTACAACATTACTCTCTGCTGTTATTTTTCATTAACTTCCGTTAGTTTTGTTCTTAAATTTGACAATTTTGCCTTCCTTCACATTCATGCTTTAATATTTTTTTTAAAAAAATCATTTTTGAGAACAATTCATGTTAAAAGATTTTCGTATATTTTTTTAAAAATTTATTTTCACCAATTCAAAGAAGTAAGTAAAAAATAAATTAGTCCCAACATTTTAGAAAAATAAAAGTCTTTTGTAGATAACTTTTTAAAATTTTGACACTAATTTTAAAAATCTTGCTTACTTCTTTGAATTGGTGTAAATAACTTTTAGACCTATGCATGAAAATATTTTAACATTTTAATCCAAAAAACTAGCATGAATTTTATAATAAAAACATTAAAATTTATTGCAAAAAATAATTGATCTATGCATCAATAAGAATAAAAGTTAATTTATTAATATTAAATTAGATTATTCGTACTAATTTACGTACACCTTAATTAAAATTTAAAGAAAAATAAAATAAATTTATTTATAAAATAAAAGTTCTCGTAATTGTTTACTATTATATCCTTATCGAACAAACATATAATATTTTGAAAAATTTAGCATTTCAATGCTATATATTTTTTCACGGCATATTTATTATTTTTACGAAATAATTGCTTCTAGTAAAAAATGTCAAATCTTACCAAAAAAATCACAAAAAATAATTATTAAAATAAACATTAGGGGAATGAGTGTGGAGGAAGGGAAAAATGGTCAAATTTAAGGACAAAACTATGGAAATTAATGGTAGGAGATAATGATCTAATAGTTCAAAAGCAGGGGAAATGATTGTATTTTTTAAAACCTCAAGAGAGGTCCCTGTGATTATTAAAAACCTCAGGAGAGGTCAGTGTAATTTATCCTTTTCTTTTTATGGACGATGTAGCTGAATAGGTGGGGTGTGTGAATGAAATGCTGGAGTGAAGTGTGCGAGAAAAATGTAAGAGTGAGGTATGAGGACGAAGTAGTTACATCCAGTAATTTTACTAGTAATTGTCTTAGTAGTGTGATTTTATATTTTAATTCAAAGAGAGAAATTATTTATAATGATAACAAACGAGCAAAATCTTTATCTTTTGAAGATTAATAATGCAAATCACTTTTGTAATATAACTTCCATTTCAAGTTATACAAAAATGAGGAGTCTCTTTCTTTGTTAGAATGAATGTGCCAATTATTCCACGAGAATGAGGAGTTAAAACAAGGAGGGCGGTACCTTAGCTAACTTCATATCTAGATCAAAGTTATCAACTCGTACCAGTGACGGTACCAGTTTTGTTACTATAGTAGGCCGGAATAGTCGTTAGTGGGCCCCCGGCCCATGATCATCCGCATCATATTCTGGAGGTCGGCACGACCCAACCCTGCCAATATGAGTTTCCTAGTGTTGGGCCGAACGACCTGTCGGCCAGAGTATGAGCTCGGCCTTTCCGAACGGTGGTTTCACGTTCCGCACCGATCTCCGGCCTCTCTATGCTCGGCATTCATCACTCGGCCAAGGGATCCCCTTTGGCAGTTTCTTGGCCAGGACGTCTAAAAACGCTCTGCGACTCGGTTCCTGAACACGAATACACGTTCTCCGCTTTCTAAGGGAACGTGCAAGTACACCCTTCCAATCCGCACGGACATGGGACACGTGGCAACACCTCCGCGGTCTTCGGATCACGACCTACATACTGGGCCGAAGACACCGGCAGACGGTTGGATTCCTACTCTATAAATACTCCAACGGCACTCCTACCACAGGTACAGGCACGGTCGCGCTAAAACTATACTTTCAAGTTGTTTCAACTCTTCCTAAAGAGCTAACTTGATCATCGGAGTGCCCACCGGAAATTCAACCCCCGGTCGGCACTAATTTAGTGTTGAGTGTTTTGCAGGCTATTCGAGAGGATTCGATTCATCAACCCGAGAAGTCTACATTGGATTCCAGACTCCACAATTTGGCGACCACAGTGGGAGATCCATCTGACTTCTCATCCTCAAACCCTTACCTTAAATCTCACCAGATCCAACAATGGTAGCTACTGAGACGACCCAGTAACTTTACCAGTGTTTCCACCACCTCCGCTTGCAGAAGTTCGTGCTGATCTGAGGGACAGGGCATACATCGAACGCCTGGAAGCTCGACTGGCAGAAAAGGATCAGCTGCTTCAATTAGTCAGGGAAGAGGTTGCGCAACTCAAAGTTGCCATCAGACCTAACCAGAACGGCGAAATGTCGCAAGTTCGGCGACGAAGGCGTCGTAGGACACGCTCTCCGGAGCAAAGAGAAAGGCAGAAGCGTCCGGCCCTCGAACGACTAGGAGTCGAGACCGAAGTAAACGTGATCAATGAGACACGGGGCCGAGGACGAACCCGGACCACACCGTCTGAAAACTGTTCGGACGCCGAACGAGGGGCTCGGTGAGTCTCAGTTCACAGAAGGCTAGGGACTCAACCAGTTAGTAGCACTCAGTCGTACTCTCCTCCAACCACACCCTCAGACGTTACCCCGACGCATGAGACTCAAATAGATCGGAGGTATGGCGGCCGAAGGGATTAGTCACCTAGGCGTCATAACTATCGCGGGCGTTCCCCTCGGTATCATGGTGGGCAGGATCTCAGACCACAACTCATGGCCAGGAGGAGGGGGAAGGGCCGAATAGGGGGTACGGCCGGCACGGTCACAGTGCGACATCATACATGACCAGCTCATCTCTTCTCCCTTTACCAGGGAGATCGATGGAGTACGTCCGCCGCGTGGCTTCAACCCCTCCAAATTCACTAAATATGATCCGAAGACGGATGCCTACTTGCACCTGGTGCACTTTCGGCAGATGATGTCTCTCTACAGCACTGACGACACCTTGATGTGCAAACTATTCCCTTCCAGCCTGGGGGAACTAGGACTCCTTTGGTTTGATAAACTGCCGAAAGGGTCAATCCCGTCCTTCAAAGACATATCCCTTGCTTTCTTAGCTCGGTTCGTCACCAGCAGCAGGCAGAAGAAGGGCGTCGATTCCCTCCTTGAGTTGCACAAATCGGGAAATGAGTCTCTCAGACAGTACGCTGCTAGGTATTGGGAGCTCTTCAACGAGATACAGGGTTGCGATCCCACCATTGCTGTAACCTCATTCAAACTGGGTTTGGATCACAGAAGCAGGTTATTCGAGGACCTTATGTTATCCAACCCTACCGATATGGATGACCTCATGGGCCGGATCGACAACCATTGCCGATTGGAGAAGGCTCGCAGCGAGCGGCATTAGGCCGAACAAAACCATCCCCGTCAGGGGGATGGGAACAAGAATACACAGCACGGCGTGCGCCGAGGTGTGAACGTGGTATCTTCCGGGAGAAATAAGGGCCCTCGGCCACAAAAATTTGCCGCCGTGAAGACGGTCTTCAAAATCCCAACGTACGAGATCCTCAAGAAAATACAGCATGAGCCGTACTTTGAATGGCCGAGGAGGCCGTTGGGAGAACTGCGAAAAACATCGGACTCCCCGTACCGCTGTTCATACCATAGAGAGAAGGGTCACCTGACTACACGCTGCTGAGCATGGAGGGATTTCCTCGAGCGACTGGTATCGCAGGGACATCTCAAGGAATTCATCAACGAGGAAAAAACGCTGGCCGGGTCCCAGTCAGAACCCGAGAAAGAGAACAGTGGCGAAGTTCGGATGATCGATGTCATTCATGGGATGGTGGATGCGGCTGCCGAAGAAACCCTTCGGGCCGAAATCAAGCGTGCGGCAGCGGCAAGCGGGAAACAAATCATGTCCATAAGTGCGGGAACTAAACGCCCACATCTCGACAGCCAGTCTGGGGGCAAACCTCTCGTTCTCCGATCAAGATTTGCAATGCTCAAATGCCGCACAATGACGCGTTAGTCGTCTCTCTCACTCTCGGCAATTCATTGGTCCGCCGAATACTGGTTGACCAAGGGAGTTCTGCCGAGGTCATGTACTATTCCCTGTTCAAAGCGTTGCACTTGCGGGATACAGATCTCACACCCACCGAAGTACCACTGGTGGGGTTCAATTCGGCTCCTGTTTGGCCCCTTGGCAAGATCACACTCCCAATTTGCACGGGCTCGAGGACCGTAGAGGTTGAGTTCGTGGTAGTCGATGTGCCATGTCCTTACAACGCCATCGTCGGTCGCGTCTGGCTACATAAGCTTGGGGCCGTAGCCTCAACTTATCATCAGGTCCTCCACTTCAATGGGACATGGGGGCCCGAAGAAGTGTTAGGCGATCAGTTGGCCGCCAAGAAATGCTATGTGGCGGCGATAAAAAGCAAGGTCTGCCCGGAACAGGTCCAGTGGGTAGAAGCACCCGACGCTCCTCTCCTTGACGACGTTGGCACACCAGCTACAGAAAAAGCGGTTGAAGACCTGATCACTGTAGCGGCCGACGACCTCAACACTGACAAGACATTTCTGTTGAGATCCACCTTATCGCCAGCCGAACGGGAGGCCATGACCTGCTTCCTTAAGCAAAACATTGAGGTGTTCGCTTGGACGTCGTATGAGATGCCGGGCATCGATCCAGAGTTTATTTGTCACACGCTCAATGTGGACAATTCTCGCCGACCCGTTATTCAGAAACCTCGACGGTCGGCCACGATCCATATCGATGCAGTCATTGAAGAAGTCGACCGACTGTTGGAAGCTGGGGCCATCAAAGAAGTGCAGTACCCCACTTGGTTGGCGAACACCGTAGTCGTGAAGAAGAAGAATGGTAAATGGCGCGTTTGCGTCGATTACACAAATCTGAACGATGCCTGCCCCAAGCACTGCTTTCCTGTGCCGAGGATCGACCGCCTTGTCGACGCTACATCTGGGCATGCTCGGTTCAGTTTTATGGACGCATATCGAGGGTACCATCAGATTGCTATGCATGGCCCGGACATGGAAAAAACTGCCTTCATCAGTCCCCGCGGGTTATTTTGCTATAAGGTCATGCCCTTCAGCCTCAAGAACGCGGGGGCTACATATCAACGGATGGTTACAAAGATGTTCGGCAAACAAATCGGTGACACAATGGAGACTTACATTGACGACATGGTGGTCAAAAGTAAGTTTGAAGCCGAGCACCTCAAACATCTGCAGGAGGTGTTCGACATTTTGAAAGCCCACAAACTCCGTCTTAACGTCGACAAATGCGCCTTCAGCGTCAGTTCTGGGAAATTTTTGGGTTACCTAGTTACCCGCCGGGGCATCGAGGCCGACCCAAATCAAATCAGCACGATCAACAAACTAGCGGTGCCGTACACTATCAAAGGCATTCAGAAATTAACGGGAATGGCCGCCGCTCTTAACAGGTTCATCAGCCGGTCTTCGGATAAGTGTCGTCCCTTCTTCGCACTACTTAAGAAATGCAACCGGAGAAGTTTTGAATGGACTCCGGAATGTGATCAGTCGCTCCGTGATTGAAGGTCTACTTATCTTCGGTTCCATTACTCTCAATGCCAAAAGATAAGGAGCCTCTGTTCATCTATCTGGCCATATCTCCGCCCGCGGTCAGTTCTGTTCTTGTCCGGCAAAAGTAAAACACCGGTCAGTGCCAAAACCAGATACCTACCTCTAGAGAAACTCGCGCTGGCGCTAGTCTCTGCTTCCCAAAAACTCGTGCCCTATTTCCAGGCGCACCCCATCATGGTCTTGACGGCACAGCCCTTAAAAAGCTTGTTCCGGAAGGCTGATCTTTCCAACCGTATTTCCAAGTGGGCCGTGGAATTGGCCAACTTTGACATACAATACCAGCCGAGAACGACGATCAAGGGGCAAGTGCTCGCGGATTTCATTGCCGAATTCACACCAGACTTCGAAGCGACCCTGCCGAACAAAGAATCTATGGAGTCGCCCACCTTGGCAGCTTCTACACGGCAATTTCTGGAGAATGTTTGTTGACGGCGCCTCCAACAACCATGGTTCAGGAGTCGGGGTCGTCTTGATTTTGCCCGAGGGAATTCTCCATGAACTAGCGATCCGGCTCGACTTCCTCGCCTCGAACAACGAGGCCGAATACGAAGCCGTATTGGCCGGCCTCCATTTCGTAGAAGACCTCGACGCCGAGCACGTCAAGGCCTACAGTGATTCTCAGCTGGTCGTCCACCAGCTGTCCGGTGAATATGAAGCCCGTGACGACCGAATGTCCCGCTACCTAGCTGCCTTACAACACACCAGCCAACGGTTCCGCAATTTTTCATTGGAGCAGATCGCTCGAGAACACAACGCCCATGCCGATGCCTTAGCTGGTCTCGCGTCGGCAATGGACACTGGGGGGCAGCGGACTGTCTCTGTCAATGTCCTCCCACAACCGAGCATCGAAAAACCTACAGTCAATGAGGAGGTTAATTGCATCTCGCAGGATCCCAGCTGGATGGACCCCATTTTGGCGTACCTTCGGGACGAAACCTTACCGAAAGACCGAAGGGAAGCACATAAGATCATTCATAAAGCCGTCCAGTTCTGGCTAGGTCCTGGAAACAAACTGTACCGGAGGGCGTACTCGGCACCTTATCTGTTATGCGTCCATCCGAACCAAACTGGTGCTATACTCCAGGAGTTGCATTCTGGCAGCTGTGGATACCATTAAGGAGGACGATCCCTTGTGCACCGAGCTCTGACCCAAGGATACTGGTGGCCTAACATGAAAAAAGAGGCCGATCAGATGGTCAAAAGCTGTGACCAATGCCAGAGGTTCTCTCCACTCATACATCAGCCGGCCGAACAACTCAACCCCTTGTCCAGTCCATGGCCGTTCGCACAATGGGGGCTGGACATAGTCGGAAAATTTCCTGTGGCCCCTGGTGGCTTTAAGTTTCTGATTACGGCTACCGACTACTTCACTAAGTGGGTCGAGGCTGAACCCCTGGTTAGAATTGAAGACAAAGATGTCAAAAGGTTTGTTTGGCGGAATATCATTTCGCGGTTCGGCATTCGCTACGCTTTCATTTTCGATAACGACACATAGTTTGTGGGGGACGTGTTTACCAACTTTTGTGCCGAGCATAGGATACGGTTCTTCAATTCAACACCATCATATCCTCAATGCAACGGACAAGCCGAAGCCTCGAATAAAATCCTGCTCGGCGGAATTAAGAAACGATTGCTGTCAGCCAAGGGCAGATGGACTGAAGAACTCTACAGTGTCCTTTGGGCCTACCGAACTACGCCACGCCGATCTACAGGACGAACACCATTCTCGTTGGCTTTTGGCATGGAGGCCGTCATCCCACTTGAGGCCGGCCTTCCAACAATGCGGACTGAGGAATTCTATCCGGAGAATAACGATAAAGCATTGTCGACCATGTTGGATGAGGCTGAAGAACAGAGGAAAGCCGCTCGGATTCGAATTGCAGCTTATCAGCAGACGATATCTCAGGGTTATAATGCAAGGGTCCGTCCTAGGTCATTTAAACCGGATGATCTCGTCCTCCGAAAGGTAGTCGGGGCCAAACGGACAAATAAGCTCGGTCCCAATTGGGAAGGTCCCTACCGAGTGATCAAGGGTGTCGGGGTCGGCTCTTATAAGTTGGAAGACCTGGATGGAACTCCTGTCCCCCATCCATGGAACGCTCACAACTTGAGAAAATATTATCACTAAATTGCAGATCTACGAAGTACTCTCCACTCAGTTATCTTTAGCTTACTTTCGAAAAGCGCGCGGCATTTGGCCCCCCACTTATGTCAGTTTGGTTATTTTTGTACGGCCCTGGGCCTTCAATTAAGTTTAAGTCTTATTTGTTTGAAGGTGTATGGCAATTTGTTATGAGAAGACTCAGTGTACGGCCAATGGCCTTCTGTTATTTTTACAATTCAATATGCTCGACATTACAACCAGCCTATGTATGGTTGTCTTCGTTTTAATGGCTTTTGCCTTCTAATACTCTAACACATCCGAATGCGGCCTTCGGCCTTATCATGATTGTTTCATGAGTCTATCATGTTTGGCCTGTAAGACCGGACGACTACGACCAGCCTATGTATGGTTGTCTTCGTTTTTATGGCTTTTGCCTTCTAGTACTCAGACATCTCCGAATGCGGCCTTCGGCCTTATCATGATTTTTTCATGAGTCTGTTATGTTCGGTCTATAAGCCGGGCAACTACAACCAGCCTAAGTATGGTTCGCTAGAAATGAACACTCTCCAAAATATGCTACTCGGCAATATGCCATACTCTTTTAAGGTGGACAAGCGACACTAAGTCCAGGCTTCGTACTACCTAGCATTGGGTCTTCTACACAAGTTAAATAAGTTGGCATAAGCCGACGATCAATGCGTCCTCATTTCACAGACAAACCGTAAAATGCACAACAACCAAAAATTTGGTGATCTCACAAAAACTTAATTGAAGTCTCATAAAACCAAAGATATGAAAGTACGGTGTTACAGTGTTGTGGAGAAACAAAACGGACTACGATTATTACATAGCCCGAGCTCACAGGAGCCGGTGGATCAACTACCCTAACTTCGGGTACCGAAGCCCCGTCTTCGGTTGCTCTTGCAGCTGCAGCGGCCGACTGTTCGGCCGGGGACAGGGGCTCGACCAAGCTCTGGACGGCAGACTCGGTTGGGCCAGTATCTTCATTATACTTGGGGATCTTCTGGTACAGCAAAGATCTCTTGGGCACATGGGCCTCCCTAAGAGCCAGCAACCAGCCATCTCTGAAGTTGTTCTGAAGAAGATCGCCGAGCTCGGCGTTGATCCTCTCCATCTCCTTCTGGTACTTGCCCTCGGCCTCGGCATAGCCGTCGTCGAAGCCCTTCGAGTCCGCCTCATCCACCTTCTTGGACATCTCGGCGTCCTTTTCCTCCAGGGCCTTCGCCAATGCTTTGGCATTTTCCTCGGCCTCAGCGACGGCAACCCGAGCAGCATTCCTCTGCTCCCTCATCTGGGTCTTCTCTGTCAGCTCCTTCTCATGAAGAGCCCAGAGAGACCGAGTCTGGTTGGCATTCCTGAGAAGCCCGACTTTCACTGCAACCAGGTGCTGGCAGGACTGCATCACAAGCACAAGATGACGATCAAAATATGAACATTGTAATAATCATGACGATAGGTAAAGTAACAAGTATAACTGCGTTTTACCTTCACAGTGAGCTTCGCCAGCTCGGAGAATGCTGCCTCCAAGTTCTTCGGCAGGTTGTCTGCATCCTTTGGCAGCAGCGTGCCTTCGGCCAGAGCGAAGGCTGCATGACGAGTGGTGTCCATCGAGTCCTCAAGGGGAGCAGTCGGCGGCGGCACTGATCGAGGAGGACGGTCAGCCAACAGAATTTGGGGGCAGAACGGCTGAGTACCCATTGCACCCTCGGCATCGGCATCGGCAACAAGGGGAGCAGTCGTTGGCGGCACTGATCGAGGAGGACGGCTCTGTTGGGTACCCATCTCGGCTGGGCGAGGGTCCCCCTTCTTCAGCTTGTTCTTGTGTTGTTCGGGTCCCTCTGTACCCTTCCGCTTCCGCGGATCCGTCACCTCTTTGCTCGGTCCCCTAGAGGGGCCGACTGCCAACTTCATAGTTGCAGGTTCTTTCTCCTTTCACGGCATGAAGTCTGTCTCTGAACGCTCTGCCTCTGCACGGTCTATCTCTGCAAACAGTGCTCTCAGCTCTTCGTCACCGACGCTCGGAGATGGGCTGTAACCCGAAGAGAAGTCGGAAGGGTGAGTACCTGAAGATATTGCGACAACGGTCTCCGGCGTGCTTTCGGCCCTCGGTTCCCAGATAGTGCCGAGTGGTGGATTGATGCGCGAACGACTGGAGGCTTCCGGCTCACAGGATCCTCTCTCTCCGGCTCCGGATTCACTACTGCTACTGGAGTCCCCTCAAGTCTTGAGTTTTGACCTGTACGAGTCCACGTAACCCAGAAGAACCGTACAGTGTCGATGTCTTCTCCGGATGGCGAGTGCTCGGTCAATTCTGGCTCACGATGCTCGGCCCTTCAGCTGTAAGACCACTTCTTTTCCTACAAAAACAAACAACAATGTTTAAAAGAAAGACAAAGAGAGACAGAAAGAAAAACAGAGAGCTCACACACATGTAATACCTGCGTACCCAGCGACCCTAGGGATTGGGTGGAATCTAAATTCGCCGAGCGCGTACTCGAATTCCCCACTGACGCAGACGAAGTCGTTTGCGTACTTGTCAGAGTCCGGCAGCCCTCTAATAAGCTTTCTCTGCCCGGCTCGGCTCCCAAGGAATCTCCTCTTGGAGACCCTATTCTCACTGACGAAGTATAAACCGAATAGGTCCTCGACTTCGAATGCTAGGTTATACCTCTCCTTTAACTTTATAACTCACATCACTATACGGTAGAAGTTAATGGTTACTTGGGAAGGGGTTAGTTGGAGGAGGTTTAGTATTTATCGAAGGAACGGGTGAAAAGGGAACCTAACACCTCCCTCGATAATGGCCATCAGAGGGAGGATGATTTGGAAGTCATTGGAAACCGGGCTCTCGTCTGGTTGAACTAACCTAATTTGTACGCTCTCCAAGATGCCATAGGTTTGGCGAAAGTCGACAAGGCTCTCAGGGTCGTCAAAGAAGCGTGTGTAGCGGTTCCTTGTCGTCTGTAATGTTGCTTCCCCGCTCGGCAGTCTAGATGAACCGCTTGTGCCGGGCTCTCCGGCGTCGGCAGACGAAGCCAGGGCTGAATCCACTTCGAGCTCGGACATCCTATCAAGAAGTGCACAGGTGTCAAAAGAATTGCTAAGGCAAGATCACTCGACTAAGTCTAAATGGGGTTCGGCCGAGTATGAGCCCCTCGGCCTCACTCGTGTTCTACGGCCTCTAATACAGACATCAGCCTCTCCTACAGACCTCGGCCTCCCATACAGACCTCGGTCTCTTTTACAGACCTCGGCCTCTATATTGCAGAAACACAAACTGCAGAAAAGTCAAAAAAACCTACGCTAAGACTACTCAAAATGCAAAGAAACTGGAAATAAATCAGCATACAACATTCGACTTGACAGAGTGGCAGGGGCTAAGGAGATCATACCTTCTTGCGTGGCTTGAAGATGTTAAAACTGGTGCAGATTTGTGTTCTTGAGAGAGGGTGAAGGCTCTGGAGGCAATGGACGAAGGATTTGAAAAAATGGTGAAGGTTCTCTCTCGCCTAACAACCCCCTATTTATAGGCTGGTACGGAAGACGAAGCGATAGAGGCGGGAAGACGAGACGCTTCATTTCCAATCGTCGGATGGAACGACACGTGTCACGATCTGTGGAACTGACGGCTGTCATGCCTCGATATTGGTGGCCGAACAGTAGGTTCCGGCCTACGGAAGGTCGGGTTCGGAAGTCGAAGCATCATACGTAGGAAGACGAGACCCTTCGTCTCCGACCGTCGAATGACACGACACGTGTCATGATCCGTGGAATTGACGGCTGTCATGCCTCGATATTGGTGGTGGAACAATAGGCTCCGGCCTACGGAAGGTCAACCCCTCTCACAACCAGCTTTGATGTGAAGGGGTTGAGGGGCTATTGTAGTAGGCTGAAATAGTCGTTAGTGGGCCCCCAACCCATGATCATCCGCATCGTATTCTGGAGGTCGGCACGACCCAAACTTGCCAATATGAGTTTCCTGGTGTTGGGCCGGACGACCTGTCGGCCGGAGTATGAGCTCGGCCTTTCCGAACGATTTTGAGCTCGGCCTTTCCGAATGATTTTGAGCTCGGCCTTTTCGAACGGTGGTTTCACGTTCCGCACCGATCTCCGGCCTCTCTATGCTCGGCATTCATCACTCGGCCAAGGGATCCCATTTGGCAGTTTCTTGGCCAGGACGTCTAAAAACGCTCTGCGACTCGGTTCATGAACACGAATACACGTTCTCCGCTTTCTAAGGGAACGTGCAAGTACACCCTTCCAATCCACACGGACATGGGACACGTGGCAACACCTCCGCGGTCTTCGGATCACGACCTACATACTGGGCCGAAGACACGGGAAGACGGTTGGATTCCTACTCTATAAATACTCCAACGGCACTCCTACCACAGGTACAGTCACACTCACGCTAAAACTATACTTTCAAGTTGTTTGAACTCTTTCTAAAGAGCTAACTTGATCGTCGGAGTGCCCACCGGAAATCCAACCCCCGGTCGGCACTAATTTAGTGTTGAGTGTTTTGCAGGCTATTCGAGAGGATTCGATTCATCAGCCCGAGAAGTCTACATTGGATTCCAGACTCCACAGTTACTGGTACGGTACGTATCGGTACCGGTGTGTACTGACGTACCGTTTCGAATTTATCGCTAAAAATAATAATTAATTTTTTAAATAATATTTTTTTTAAAAAGAGCTAAATAATAATTACATTTTCCTTACTCAAGATGTAAATTACTTATCAAATGGGGTTAAAATGGTAAAATTAGTGCACCGCATATCTAGGGTCTAGGTTATCATTCCTCCCAACTTTTTATGCTGTCATTTTTACCTTGCCGCAATGGCTAAATGTAGAGGGTGGTGGTCCCTCCTCTCTCTCTCTCTCTCTCTCTCTCTCTCTCTCTCTCTAATGTCTACTGTAATAAATCTGTAATTTTAGACTTTTAGTTTTAACTTGGCCTTTGGAGGGCGGTGGTCCCTCTTGGCAAGACAGCAACGGTTGATGATTTCCCCTCTTGGCAACGATTGATGATCTGATCCTCTCTGTATTTCTGTATCTCTCTCTCGCTATATGTGTATGTAGATTACTATTTTGCCCTTTCACCGTGTTTTGCCAATTTTAGACTACAAGTGGATGGAACATATTTTATAATGGAATGAAGTTAGGAGAACATCGCATATTACTTCAGTTTATATTACGTATTAATATTACATATTAATTTAGAGCAGTTACCAATAAATTTTTATTGTTGATGTTAAAAATAATAACGGAACCAATACGAAATAACTGCTACGGATTACACAAATATAAAGGATCAAATGCTCATTTTATGAGTTCCTACTAATACGCATGTTTTGCATTGATTTTTATAATCTTTTTGAACAAGTGAAGCGTCTACTAGAGTGTCACAACCCATCTGGTAAAAGAGTTAGTGACCGGCCAGTAAATCTAACTCACTCAGGCCTCTAACACAACGAGTTTAAGAATTTTAACAAGATCAGAGTTGTGGAAATGCAAGCAAAATAAACTAGAGTTGAACGTGCAAATAAACGTTAAAACATTAGCCCTAACAATATTTTACCCACATCATTGGGAACAAGGATGCCGAATAGGCTGAGGGTTGGAGTTCATCTTAAGACTGCTATTATGCCATATTCATCCAGATGAGGGAGTGATTCATCTGGCTGTGCTACTTGACTAGGTATGGCATTTTGATCCAATCCAATGGATATTCGAATTGTAACCAATTTTTTTCTCTGAACCGTAACCGAAATATTTCCCATGGATATGATTATGGAGCAGACAAATAAATATCCGTTCGGTTACGGTTTGGATATGGCTATTGTTAAATATTCAAAAATAGCCAAACGGATATTCGAAATTGAACCAAACCGAACCAAATCTGAAATCAAACTGAACCGTGCGTGTGTGTGTGTAACATAAAACTAAAACTAACCTAAAATGATGCAGCACAGCCTATGGAAACGGAAACAATCGCGCAAGAGAAACACGAACAATAGATCGACCCAGAGGTACTCCCTCCTTAAACGATCAGATATGAGTTAAAACTCGTTTTCTGTAATTCAATATCAATCAAAACTGTCCCAAAAAACCTATTACATGCCCTTATATAGGGGAAATCAAATACCAAATCCGAAACTAACTAGGAGAGCTAGAGATAGAGAGAGAGAGATAGAGATAGAGATAGAGATTAGGATACATAATCCTAATCCTAAACTAACTAGGAGGATAGAGATAGAGATAGAGATAGAGATAAAGATAGAGATAGAGATTATGATACATAATCCTAATCTCTAATTTATCTCTAACTGAATCCCTAAATAGGCTCCTAATTATATGCCTATTATTTACATAGTCAACAGGTCCAGTGGCCAAGTTTGGGCCAATTCCGAGCTCGTCCGAAAACTTCCAAATCGGGTAAGTAACGAAGTTGGACCAATTCCACCAATTAAGCCCGTCCGGGTCTTAGGCCCTTTTAGGCCTATGAGGACACAGCCGGTCCAACCATGTTGATGCAACCCGGTCTACATCATCCTCCCCTGCTTGAAAAGAATTCGCCCTCGAATTGCAATCATCAGAAGAGGAACTATCCCCCACAAACGAAATCGAATGCTTGACGTTGAACACATCCGATGTGCGCACATGGCTAGGCAGATTCAAGCGGTACGCATTGGGATTTATCTTTTGAAGGACCTCCAAAGGCCCAATCTTCTTGGCCTTAAGCTTGTTGTACTCCCCCTCCAGAAAACCAAATGGCATAACCAGCCACTCGTACAAATCCTCACGGGTCTTAAAGGCAGTCTTCCACTCATCCCCCGGTCTGATCCGAATCTGATGGTAACCACTCTTCAAATCCAGCTTACTAAACACCTTAGCCCCTGATAACTGATCCAACAAATCATCTAAACGCGGAATAGGAAATCGATACCTCACAGTGATTTTGTTGATAGCCCGGCTGTCTACGCACATCCTCCAAGATCCATCCTTCTTTGGGGTTAGTAAAGCCGGAAATGCACAAGGACTGAGGCTCTCTTGAATGAACCCCTTGGACAGCAACTCCTCCACTTGCCTACGCAGCTCCTCGTGCTCCTTCGGGCTCATCCGATAATGGGCTCGATTGGGCAAACTTGCACCAGGAAACAAGTCAATTTGGTGCTGAATATCACGCAACGGTGGCAACCCCTCCGGTAGCTCTTCTGGAAAGACATCCTCAAATTCTGACAAAAGGGGCTGAACAATATCCAGAATCGCAGCCTTAGGTTGATTCTGCCCAATATCTTTCCCAATCAGAACATAAGCTATCCCAGACTTAGCGATTTCCTCCTCCATCTGCGCCCTTGCTAACAAGTTAGGACCCACAGGGGTTGATTCCCTTGATGGTAACAGTTTAATTTTTGTCCCACCATAAATTAAACTGTAAACATTAGTTCCTCCGTCATGCGCGACCTTACGATCATACTGCCACGGGCGCCCCAAAAGCAAATGACAAGCATCCATGGCCACAACATCGCACCATGCACTATCTTTATACTTAGAGGCCATTGAAAAAGAAACTAGACAGCGCTTAGAAACTTTTACCTCATTACCCCTTTTCAGCCAACTCAACTTGTAAGGATTGGGATGCACCTCTGTTTTCAAGTTCAACTTCTGCACTGCCTCTTCGAACACCACGTTCTCGCAACTACCCGAGTCAATCACATAGCGGCAGACTTTGCCACCAACTGTGCAAGTGGACTGGAATATGTTGTTGCGCGACCAAGACTCCCCTTCCGATTCTCAGGGTGCGTAACACGCCCTTCGAACCACCAGCAATGGTACCCCTGTGTCACCCGCGCATTCCACCTCTTCCATCCCTCCATTGTTGTCATATACAGCTTCCTGGTCATAATCACCTTTGTCTTCATCCTGGACAACCCCCTCTTGATCTAGGAACAAAGCTTTTCCTGGATGATCCCTTTTCCTGCATTCCGAAATACGATGCCCTGGTTCTCCACACTTAAAACATTTAAAGCTAGCAGTCGCTGATTTGTTGACTGCTGGTACTGTGGGTTGAGGAATAGCTGCACGCGTAGGAGGGGTAACCCCGCGGTTGTCCGAGCAGCACTGTTCCAATTATCCGCTGGTCTCCTACTGAACCGTTTTTCTAACATTAAAGCCCTCTGATGGGCGTCCGAAACAGAGCATAAATCATACATCATCAACTCATCTTGAATCTGTTGACGTAAACCACCAACATACCTCGCAACCTGCTGCTCCGCAGATTCTGATAAATCGTTCCTCGCCACAAGTTGATAGAACTCCTCGGTGTAATCATCGACAGAACGCGTGTTCTGGCAAAGATTCTGCAGCCTTTGGTACATGATACAGGTATAATTATGGGGAAGGAACTCCACCCGCATCTTCTTCTTCAGCTTCTCCCAAAGAGTGATCTTGGACTTTCCACTCCGATTCCTACTGATTTTCAATTGCTACCACCACGCAGAAGCCCTGCCCCTGAACCTGGTCACTACAAGAGGCACCCTCCTATCCACAGGAACCTCTTTGAAATCCATGATTTCATCTATAGCGTTCAGCCAGTCCAGAAATTCCTCCGATGATAGATTGCCCTGAAACTCTGGTAGGTCAATCCTGATACTCCTCTCCCATGAATGAAAATCATGGGTTCTAGCCATGTTCTCCCTATCCCCCCGTTGTTGGTACTGACCAGCAAAAGGGTTGGAACCTTCATCATCCAAAAAACCTTCCTCCTCCTGAAGAATAGGTCTAACAGGACGACGGCGAGTTCGGTCTCCAACTTCTAGGGCTTCAAGGCATTGCGTGAGTGCCTCAAGCGCCGACCCTATCCGTTGAAACCCGTCCTCCATCCGAGCATCTCAAGCAACATCATCTCGTTCATAGATCTCGTCAACACCGGCTGTACGACCTCCTCGTCCACCTCGACCTCCAGCGCGTCTCGCGGCCATAGTCAGGATTGGAACTTGAGCTCTGATACCAACTGATGCAGCCTATGGAAACGGAAACAATCGCGCAAGAGAAACACGAACAATAGATCGACCCAGAGGTACTCCCTCCTTAAACGATCAGATATGAGTTAAAACTCGTTTTCTGTAATTCAATATCAATCAAAACTGTCCCAAAAAACCTATTACATGCCCTTATATAGGGGAAATCAAATACCAAATCCGAAACAAACTAGGAGAGCTAGAGATAGAGAGAGAGAGAGATAGAGATAGAGATACAGATAGAGATTAGGATACATAATCCTAATCTCTAATTTATCTCTAACTGAATCCCTAAATAGGCTCCTAATTATATGCCTATTATTTACATAGTCAACAGGTCCAGTGGCCAAGTTTGGGCCAATTCCGAGCTCGTCCGAAAACTTCCAAATCGGGTAAGTAACGAAGTTGGACCAATTCCACCAATTAAGCCCGTCCGGGTCTTAGGCCCTTTTAGGCCTATGAGGACGCAGCCGGTCCAGCCATGTTGACGCAACCCGGTCTGTATCATAAAACATAAAACTAAAACTAAAACTAACACAATGATAATACAGTTTTTTTTTCTTTTGTTCAATTGCATAAGTATGAATTATGTAAATGAAAGATCTATGTCCAATTAGAAATGAAATTGGATTCCCTTGCACCTTTTTATCATTTTTGTGATTTCACTTTAGAGTTGTATTCTATTGTTAAACTACTTTTTATTTCGTTGCGCCATTGGTTTAGTTATAGTTGATGAATTTCTTTTAATGGTAATGTAATATGTAATGTGTTATTTGTGAGTTTGGTTTGTTCCCAAAATATGAATAGTAGTTTATTTTCCAAGTATGAATAGGAATTCATTTTTAAAAAAATTGGATTCGGATCAGATTGGGGCGGGGTAGATTCGGATCGGATTCGAAAAAATTATGAATATCCATTCGGTTCGGATACTATCGATATCCGATGGATATGGCTATGGTTCACTGATTTGAATAACCGACGGATATCAAATCGGTTATGGTAATCGGTTAGCGTTCGGATATCGGATACGAATATCCCAATAGCCGATCCGATCTGATCTGTTGCCATTCCTATACTTGCCAAGAAGACAAGGGGATGATAATCCGAATATGAATCCAAAACATCCAGATGTCAAGTTGAAGTGTTGAACCAGAAAGCCAAGTCATTCGGATGCCAAAGCAAAACCATCCAGATGTCTATCTTTGAAGAACCAGAGTATTAAGCGAGAGAGCTTTTCTTCTACATGATGGGGTGATTCATCCGAATGACTGGCTACTAAAGAGGATGATCCAGAAATTCATAGAACTATTCCATCTGAATGCATTAGCCTTTCATTCGAATGTCCACTCTAAGAAGGTCAAAATTGATTTATGCCAGAGACACCTTTCATCTGGATGAAGCATCAGTTCATCCGGGTGCCCGATACCAAGCAGCCTACATTGAACCTCATTTAATAAAGATTGGAAGAACAGATGAAGACCTTTTCATCCGGATGTGAGGCCATTCTGTTTGGGTGCCATATAGTCTGAAAGAGCAGCTTTGAAACCTTTCATCTAGATGACCCGTTAGTTCATCCGGATGATTTTGTTTGAATTTGGACACTATTGTTAACTTTCAAGCCACCCTTTTCCACCAAGAATTCTTCGGTAGTTGGGAGGACTAATCAAGGGCAATCTTTGGCACACATATGAGGTCATCAAATGGGAGTTTGAAGCAAGCCTTGGAGGAGAAGTTAGCATAATTTTAGGAACTTGTATTTAGCTTATATAATTGAAAAACATATTGCTGTAAACTGTGTGTCGTTCTTAGTGAGATATACTTAGAGATAGTTAGAGTTGAGTATTGTTGTGGAGAGTTGTAATGAGTGAGCTAGAGAGTTAGTTGTTTTACAACTTTGAGAGCATTTTCCATTCTATTGTACTAGTCCTTTTGAAGTTTAAGAAGTTCTATATTTAGTTTCTAATTTCAATCCTAGTTTAGTTTCCATTATGTTTTTCATGTTCTTTACATTTATTGCAATGTTTATTTTCATTATGTTAAGCTAAATCCATCAACTTGGTTATGGGATAATATTCGTTCCATGAGTACGTAGGTATGTTGATGCCTTTTTCAAATGGTTTTCAAAGTTAGTTTTAAGGGGAGTATGGTTCCACCTTTTGAACCTAAAATGAAGTGTTAAAGCCTTGATCGGGTGTGCCCAAAGTGCTTTCTGGTACATCTGATGCTTGGTTCCATGTCCTTCATACTTAGACTGAATGTCTAGGGACAAATTCATTTTATAACACCTTTTCAAGATAAATGATTTTCATAGACATATGACTCGACCAAGATCATAAATCTTTGACTCTTGGCTGAGTATTTGAGAAGAAGATATTGCATACCTAAGTTAGGGATAAGGTTATTCTCGTGACTATGTCTCCTTTGTTATTTAACTAATTTATGTATTAGTGTCTTGATTAGTAGATCATCAAACTAAAATTTGAACAAAGGTTTGGCATCCTAAACGCCACCAAAGTGCAGATCGAGTATTCCCTGAGGATCGATACCCGTACCTTCCCACTCTACCTGATAATTGAAAAATGAGAAGAGTTTGGATTTTAAACACGATTGTGCCTGGTCCCATAATGACGTGCACAATTCTGGGTCGACCAACTCTGCACTGGTTGGTAGTAGGACCAGCTGACCAATTGGTTGGCTGGCTAGCTACGCGACTGACTTGATAGCCGACCGGTGCTGGGTTTTGCTATTTTGGTTTGGGCAGATTTTGACCCAAACTCTGTAATGGTCCCTACGATTCTACAGACCTCAGAATGACTTCAAACTTGGTATGAACGTAGGTCAACATGTTATCTTTTGTTTCCAATTGTTATTAACTCAATTGGAGGTCTAGAACTTCTAAATTGAAAGTTCTGTAAACTGCACCTGTTTTGGACCAATTTTGTTCGAGTAAGATTGCACCCCATTTAGAGGCAATTTTAAACCTTGTGTTCTTCATATAAAATGTTTCCAACATTCTAAACTAGTAAACTTTCATATTTAGTGAATTTTGGACTCCATTCAAATAGATTCTCAAGCTGATTTCCTTTATATAAATTTTAGCAAATTTGTTGGGTTTCACACTTGGGCTATTTTGGATCATGAAACCTCCATTTTGATTCCATAACCACCCAAATCTATGTACTTTGACTTTGGAACATTAGAAAGTAAGTGTAATCCATTTATCTCAAGTCTCAAGCATACAACTCTATTGTGTCGAGGTCTAGAATGACTTTGACATAGGAAATCGGAAACTAGATGTAAGTTATTAAAACTAGGGGTGATACCGATCCGGTTTGGTCCGGTTTGGCCGAAAAACTCGGACTAAACCAGTCATTCTAGTTTGAAGGTTTTAAAATCGAAACCGAACCGAAGTGGGTCGATTTGGTCCGGCCGATTTCGGTTTGGTTTGGTCCGGTTCGATTTCAATGTAATTGGACTTGGGCCAAAAAAGAAAAAAATTATAAATAATTAATAGGCCCATGTCAAGTAAACTCAATCCAGACTAAATTTTATTAAAAAATTATTGAGAGCCGAGAGGTGGAGGGCTTGGAAGGCTAAGGGTGAGTGAGATTGTGAAAAGCAGAGCACTAAGAATGAGAAGTGGAGGTCGCGGGAGGCGGAGGGTAAATGAAAAGTGAAAGTGAGAAAAACGATTAGGTTTTTTTTACATATACACGATTACACGTGGTATACCACTGTACCTATATTTTTAAATTTTTAGATTTTTTTACATATACCGGTTCGGTTTGATTTGGTTTGGATTGGAAGGGTCTAAAATCGAAAATCGGATCGAAATTTCTCTAAATTTTCAAACCGGACCAGACCGGACCGAATGAACTAAAAAACCAAACCAAACCGTCAGTTTGGTTCGGTTTGCCGGTTTGCCGGTTTGGTTTGATTTTTCGGTTTACACTTTCACCCCTAATTAAAACCTTGCATCCTTTGTTATAAGATTCGATCTACGAGAGGTCGGTAAAAGTTATTGGGTTACATAACATGACTCGAGGTGAGCCTGAATATATATTCTTTACTCATATGTGTCAAATAATATGTTCAAGTATGAGATGGTTTCAAAATGATTGTTTCCTTGCGTTGGAAATTGATTTATGATTAAATTGTTCTTAAACACGTCAAATGATGGTATGATTTAACTATCATGAATGTCATGTAATAATTCACAAATTTTGGTAAAAGAGATGATCATAAGAAGACATTTCATTCAAGTAGTGATACTCTAACCGATCCGGTGAGAAAAAATGGTGTTTAGATTAAGAGAGGCAGTCACGGTCAATGTGGTAAAGGATGATGTCATACCATATATGGAATGTAATGACACATTAGGGAAGTCGCTTCCACCTTCGATAATTGGCACTCGCCGTTTTAATATTGCACATCATTGTATGAATGATTATGTATTTTGGCATATGATTAACCTACGGGTTACATAAAACTGAGAAAAACTTGACATTGTCTTTGGCTACAACCCTTGGACCAAATTACGTACGTTGACATTATATCGTTTCATATACAAATGAATGTGAATAAGACATAGTAAACTTGTAAGATTTGTATATCTAGATTTATACTATCTTTATGCTAATAAATGTTGTTATGCAATAGCCAATATGTCAGGTGATGAGACAGGGGGCCATAGAGCCTAGAGAAGATCAAGAATTTTCATTGAGCTTACTGTATATAACCGTAAAGTCATATGTGCTTTCATCAAGTATGAATTAGGCCGCATTTAAGCGTTAAACAATTTGTATCTTATATCCTTTACGAGTTAAATTGACTATATACATTACACGTCATTGAGGTTATTTATATTTCATGCTTCCTCAACTCTGAGAACCTTTAAGTTATTTATATGATTAATAGTGAAATTCGCTAAATTCATTTTATTGAAGGCCTTTGTGAGCTAAACTCATTGGCCGGTCACTAATCCTCCCTACTTCGGGATGGATCGTGACACTTTTCATTTTCAACCCCTTCAACAATAATTTTTTTCAATAACATTATTTTTTCTTCTTTTTTGAACAAACATCTCAACTTGTAGCCCTCTTCAACAAGTATATTTACATTTAATATCACGTCTAATATTCTCAAGATATTTTGACCATGGAGTTCAATAAAGAACAAGAGTATCATGCAACATGCTCAAAGTGGTGAACTAAGGATATGTGTACCACAAAGGAACAGATTAGCTTCAATTATCAAAGATGACCTAAGATCTTTTCCTAAGGACAACAAGACTTAGCCTTTCAGTGTTTCAATTAAACACAATGTAACTTACTTGTTCATTTCGGCATTCAAACAATATATGAGACTTAAATCAACAACCAATTTTTCATTTTCAAAGATATTTAAGAGTAATTGTGTTCATATCCCTCTGAAAGCTCTAAACTCATTGACAGTTAATCTCCAAAATAGTTCATCAAGATTTCTAGGCAGTCTGTACACAGCACTCAAGTATGCAAGCTAGGCATGAAGTGCATAATTTTGAGAGCATAGATACCATGAAAGACTCTAAACAAATGACAATACAAAGAACTCAGATGCCAACATCATATCCAAGCATAAAATCCACAGACATTACTTACTGTTCCAAGTGACCAATAATAAAAATAGAATTCAAACTATTTTTGGTTGTTGATTTTTTTTATGTTTTTGTATTGACGAAATTTTCATTTTTTTGGGTTTCTCAAAATTTTTATTTTTTATGTGTTTTAATAAAAAAAACATGCAAATAAAAGAAAACAAACTACCCCAACATGCATAACACGGAACCCATCTTAAACTAAACAATGCCCTCATTGGTCAGACATTAAAAAATAAGGCATGAAAGGTCAAAGAGGGAAGGAACAATGTCACATCGTGGGGCGGACAACAAGAAGTCTAAGAAGATAACGGAGGAACACACCCAACATGAATGAAAACAACTTGCATGTTAGTCTAACAAACGGACAAAAACAAAGAAAAGAAAAAGAAACCGAACAAAAATAATATGAGTAAAAAGGCCCCCTCACTCATCATCGTCGTCATGAGGTGCCTGAGCTCCGAGATAGGCTAGATAGTACAGAGGTTGCTCCGAAAAGTGGAGGCTCTAGTGAAAGAACCCCGTAAAATCATATGTGCTTTTGTGATGTGCCTCTAAAAGACGATCCACAGATGCCTAATTGTAATTTTAACGTTGGACCAAATCGTGATACAGGTCGTATGTCATGTTTCCAAGGCTCCTAGGAGGCGAGGGAGGGTAATAAACTGGTGGTGGTGGGGCATAATTGAAGGGGGATAATAACGGTATCTTTGTAACTAGTAATAGCATTTGCGTAAATAGAAAAATAATATGAAAGGGAGATAAGATATGCATAGATGGAGAGGTGTCCATATTTTTTCTTCCTCTAAATGGATAAAACTTGGACCCAAAAATCAGATCCAAGATCCAAAGTCGCAACAACTCTGAATATGATAATTCGAATTGAAGTATCAAGGATTTAAATTTTATACCCTTTATTTGAGCTTAAAAAATAGGGCACTAGAGACAATTTTTATGGGTGGGGGACGATGAGAAGTGTTGTTGCCACGATAAAATGAATGTTGGGGTGTAGTAGTTATTAGTGAATGAATTGGGTTGCCCCTCGGCTAGATGTCTAGTTCCTTTTGCATTACCTTTTATTAGGCCGAAGGGATTGTTTTCCGGATCATTTGGTTTGTTAGTTGGGCCACTAGATCTGAAGCCCAATTTTTTTGTTATCTAGGTTGGGTAAGTTCATTTGAGTAATTTTTTTTTTGGAATAATTGCCAGGAATGCTTTATCTGCTTCGGTCCAATTTGTAGTTACCAACGAAAATGAGCCATTCTTTACGATTAGGCCCAACCAAAGCCCAACTGAAAATTTGGAATTAACGGTTTTAGAAAATACTTTCGTCTCTTTTACTCAATGTTATTGATCTCGTCTTGAACCGGAGGCAGAACGGGACAACCGTAAGGTGTAGGAAAAAATTGTGAACAAGTTGACCGGATTCCATTCTAGAAAATAATTTCATTGAATTAATAATCGAATTACAGAACAGAATTATAATAGAAATTTGGACACAAAAATACATTACCAAACCGAATCCTGTAAAATCACAATCCCTTTAAAATAGATTCGTCGCCTCCCGTGTGTGTTGGAGGATTGCACCGGTGCCTGTCTCCCAGAGTAAAACAGCTCACTCGACAGATGAAACAACTACTAATCAACTGCCTGTGGAGCTAAATGTGTTTCTCTCTCTCCACGAAGAACACAAAAATAATAAGAAATTTTTTGAAAAAAGGATACCAAATTGTCCGTCTGATATTGCAAATCTGCTAACCAGTTGATTATATACATATCACTACAAGAATTTTGTTGTTTGGTGACGAATTAAATTTGTCTAAAATTACATGTTTTTTTCTCTCAAATGGTATAAGTGATGAAACGGGTGACAAAACTGTTTTCTCACCTAAAGATCGTCACAAAAAGGTGCCTGGTGACAAAATTTTTATTTCCTCACATATAGGGGATTATTTTGTGACGAAATTTATTTTCTCACCCCTATATTGACTGTTTCTTGACAAAATATTTATTCACCATTTTGCATGTTGTAAACCATTGACGGGAATGGGGATAAAGCCTATGATGTGAAAAATTACCGTGATGAAAATCTAACCTTGTTGACTGGAGATCCTAAAATCAAGATTCAAAGGGACAACTTAATTGCGTGTGGTTATGGATATCACTGAGGAGATTAATTCTCCTATCCATTGCTATCGTGCAACAGTGAAGTTGTTAATGATAAGCAATGTCATTTTGCTTTTAATAACTCTTATGCTTTGGAATTGAGATTCCTATTAGAGTATTTGAGATGCTCATGATAAGAGGTCATCTATGTGAGTGTTAGTGAGGCTGCTTCAATAAGAATTTGAGAAGGCCAAATTCTTAATAACACTTGTAGAACTAGGATGCATGTTTATGGCCAAAACGAACACGACAGTGAGAACTAAACTGTGTTAGGAGAAATTCTTTTGTAGAGTCTATTGTCTATGTCTACACAAACAACAGAACAGTTCAATATATTATGTTCACTGGTTTGCCAATAAATTCGATAGGATTTCACAATGGAATGTTAAGGCCAAAAACTACCTACCTTATGCAGAGATTATCAGATTTATTCTTTCTCTTTGAATTTGCTTTGTACTTTGTGTTATTTTTTTGTCAAGTTCATTTATGTGGGGGATTATTGAAAATTTGGTAGGGTTGTAAATCAAATTGAGACACCGGAAGATCTCACGAGGTAACCAGAATATCTCAGTAGTTACAATTCATTCATGGTTGCATTAATTGCACCACTGATATCCATTTATTTTCCTATTAATCCTATCATTTATGGTGTTAGCGGTTTTGAAAGCTTATGGATTCTATTTATAGTGAATCCTGGTTTTGGTTTTGATACACCGTACGAATGAACGACTTAGATATTTCGTCGATTTTTTTTTTTTGGTTTTCGTTTTCGTGTTGTGTTTTTTATGGAGAGAAAACACTACAAGAATAAACACTTTTGGCGACCAAATTTGCCGACCAAAAATATTAGTCGCCAAAAATGTGACCATTACCGACCACAAAACAATTGGTCGCCTAAAGTTCGAACATTTACCGACCAACGGCCGTTTCATCGGCGAATGGCTAACAATTGCCGGCCAAATCTATGTTTCGTCGCCGAATAGTTAGCGCGGTAAAATTTTTGGAGGGAAATAAATTATTTTGCCGACCACTAGTTTAGTCGACAAACATTAACCCATTTGACATTTGGCGACGAAACACGGGTTAGTCGGTAAAGAGTCGGATCTCCAAGGTTGAAGGGCCGACTAAGCTATATTTGGTGGCCAAAAGTTCAACTATTTGCCGACCATAGGTAGTTTAGTCGGCGAATGACCGAATAGTCGCGCGGTAAAATTCCCCTCGGTAGGAAAATGTGGAGGGAAAATGAACTATTTGCCGACCACCAGTTAGTCGGCGAAGGTTATCCAAGTTACTTTCGGCGACTAAATACGTTTTGGTCGGGGAAAAGTAACAATTGCGACTACAGCTTGTGGTCGCCGAATAGCAAATACGTAAAACGACGTCGGTTTACGTAATTCACAATCTTAAGCCCTAGTTTCTAAATTCATTCGACACTTTCCCTTCTCTCCACTCGGTCGTCCTCCCTCCGCCTCACATCGCGGTTGCCGTCCTCCCTCCGCTTCACATCGCCGTCGCCGTCCTCCCTCGGCCTAACGTCGCTGTCCTGCCTCCGCCTCGCGTCGCCATCGCCATCCCTGGGTCAAGTCTAAAACCTTCTTGTTCTCTTTCTATAACCTCAGAGGCCGCTTGCACCAGACCTGGGTCGTTCCTCGCTTTGGCTTTCAGGTATTTTTCGCTTATCTGTAGTTCACACATATAGGGGTGTAATCAATTTGATGATGATGCTCTTGCTCTGTTTGTTTGATGATTTTGCAGTATTTCTTGCCATTTGCGGCAGAGGGCATCAACAACCACATAGAGGAGGTTAGAACTGATAGATTGGGTGTCAAAGTCCTTAGCCTCGCCGCACTAAACAAGGTCTGCAGATTAACGCCCTTTTGATTTATTTCTGTACAAATTCAGAACCCCCTTTTGCTCCCTTGCTTTGGTCTGCAGATTAACGCCTCTCCCCATCTCATTGCATAGGAATTGGCCCTCCCACAGCCATAAGTTGCTGCTCAAGCTAAAGCCAATCAAGTCAAATAGGGGAAACAATTTTAAATGCGGATGCTCATTGGTTGAGAGAACCGTTTCCAGAGAAAAAATGAAAAAGGATACGAATTAGAGAACATTCTTCTAGTAATTTTATTCCCCAAAACGTAAAAACCTAAAATGGTTTTAGGAAAATGAAAGAGAGTAGAATAAAAACAATAGGAAACAAGATAAATTTTGGGTGGGCTCACCTTGAACAGAGCTTCGAGCTTGCTCTTCAAAAGGGAATACTCATTCTTTACTTGATTGAGACATTTAATACACCTGCATTCATTAGTCCTTGTTCTTAGAATACAACTTTGAAGTTTTTTCAGTTTCTCGCAAAAAACATGATGCTCCTTTTAGATTTGGTTGCAGAAAATTAAGATTATTATTTGATCCCAAATTGTGTTTGTTTTTACTTTATTTTTTCCTTTTACTTTGAGACTCTGCCTTGATATGGGGTTGTGAAGAATCTCACCCTTCAACATCCTGCTCCTCACAATGATATCTCTTCAAGACATTTGTACAATTATATTGCTTTTGTATTCACAACATGTCCATTGCCCAGGTGTTGACAGTGATTTCATAGAAGTAAAAGGTTGGCGAGGCGAAAAAAATCTACTATAACCAAGCAAGTAAGAGGTTTGATTCCCCGCCTTTTTTTGATTATCGTATTTGGAGCACCTGGTTGCAAGCTCTGTCCCAAAATTGAAATACTTTTTGGAGCAGAGCACCAGGTTGCAAGACTCCATATTTAGATATGTTGCAAGATGTTTGATTCCTCGCCTTTTTTATATTCTTGTCTTTGGAGCACCTAGTTGCAAGCCCTGCCCCAAAGTTAAAAGACTGTTTGGAGCAGAGCACCAGGTTGCAAGTCTCCATATTTAGCTATGTTGCATATCTGTTTATTGCCTGAGCACCTGGTGACTCTTGAGTTGATTATGTGTGTAGACTGTGGATTTGAATTTAGTTAACATGAATTAAATGGCCAAATAAGAGTTTAGTCGCCACTTTTTGTTTTACTCAAAATTAAACTCTCCCTGAAAATTCCTCTCCCTCACAATCCCTTTTCCTAAGTTTCAAGCTTCCAAACATCGTTTGAACATTGACACATACCCTTGAATTAATCTGTAGGTGAGAAGAAATGGATAAGAGTTGGATGATAATAAGAAATAGGTGGCATAGTAGGGAATATAAAGAAGGGGTGGAATCATTTCTACAGTTTGCGATGACAAATTCAGGACCTGAGGCTGGTATTCGGTGTCCTTGTATTGATTGCTTGAATAGCAAAATGCTTAGTGTTGGAGTTGTTAGGATTCATTTGATACGGAGAGGAATAGATTCTTGTTATAGGACTTGGGTCCACCATGGGGAACTTGTTCCCAATTCGCAGTCCCAAGTACATCATGACGACGAACATGATCGGGATGAAGGCAGTGGGGATGACATGGGAGGGAGCACAGGGACTAATGATGACCAATTGCATGATATGTTGGAACAAATTTATATTGGTGGCATTATGGACGATGATATCGATGACTTGTCCATTGATTTTGAAAAGAAAGATATGCAGAACTTTAATAAGTTGTTTGATGGTGCTCAACGTAGAGTGTATCCTGGATGTGCAAAGACCGTGTTATCATTTATCGTCAAGATACTTCACATTAAAGTGCACAACAAGTTGAGCAATGTTGCATTCGATATGATTATGAAAGTCTTCAAAGAGATGCTACCGGAATGTGACGAGACAGTTCCGTGGAACATATATGAGGCCAGACGATTCTTACGTGATTTGGGTTTGGGATATGTGCCGATTCATGCATGCAAAAATGACTGTTCAATTTTTTGGAAGGAAAATACAAATTTTGATAATTGCCCCACGTGTGCGCAGTCTAGATACAAAGTGAACAGTGGTAATGGTACGAAAGTTCCTCATAAGATATTGCGATACTTGCCATTGACATCGAGATTACAGAGAATGTTTTTTTCAGAGAAAACAGCTCTAGATATGAGATGGCACAAAGAAAAACGTGCGGATGATGAGGAATCAAGGCATCCAGCAGACGGTCAGGAATGGAAGGATTTCGATGAACGATATCCTGAGCTTGCTGTCGATCCCCGAAATGTGAGGCTAGGGTTAGCCACCGATGGTTTCAATCCTTTTGGAAATATGAGTACATCATATAGTATGTGGCCAGTTATCATGGTTCCTTACAATCTCCCACCATGGAAGTGCATGAAAGAACCCTTTTGCTTTATGTCATTGCTTATTCCAGGTCCATCACAACCTGGTAGAGATATTGACGTTTACCTACGCCCATTAATTGATGAGTTAAAGGAGTTATGGAACAATGGTGTTAAAACTTATGATGCCTCTAGTAATCAAACTTTTAGAATGCGAGCTTGTGTTCTATGGACTATCAATGACTTTCCTGCATATGGTGTCATGTCTGGGTGGTCCACAAAGGGTTATTTGGCTTGCCCGATTTGCAATGAGGACAATTCATCAGTTGGTTTAAGAAGTAAGATAGGGTATTTGGGCGCTCGCCGCTACTTGCCTGAGAAACACATTTGGCGAAGGAGCATGCTATTTAATGGTGAAGTTGAGAATAGGACTAAACCTATAGAGTTATCGGGAAAACAAGTACGAGACCAGATTAACTTAGGAACATACAAGCAGTTTGGAAAATATACAAACATAGTGGAAGGCAAGAAAAGACAAAGGGGTGATGATAAAAAGAATTTGAATTGGGGGAAAAATAGCATAATGTTTGAGTTGCCTTATTGGGAGACACTCAATCTCCGACATTGCCTTGATTCATGAACATTGGGAAAAATATATGCGAAAACTTGTGCTGGACATTGTTGAGCATTGATGGGAAGAACAAAGATACAGAAAAAGCACGATTAGATTTGGAGGATATGAAAATACGAAAGGAATTGCACATGAAGAGGCGTGCGAACGGGTCTTTTGAAAAGCCTCCAGCCGTGTACACATTGTCACCGACCGAGAGAGAAGGTTTTTGCAAATTCTTAAAATCTATAAAGTACCCCGATGGGTATGCAGCTAACATCTCAAAATGCGTTAACAACCACGGTGGTAAATTATCGGGCCTAAAAAGTCACGATTATCATGTTCTTCTACAACGACTTCTTCCAATTGGAATGCGTGGCTATTTGAACAAGGAGATTGGCACTACACTATATGAGTTGGGTAATTTTTATCAGCAATTGTGCTCGAAGACAGTAAAGACGAGTGATTTGAATAAACTAGAAGACCAAATTGTACTTGTACTTTGCAAGATGGAGAAGATTTTTCCTCCTGCTTTTTTTGATGTGATGGTACATTTGGCTATTCACTTACCTCGGGAGGTTAAGCTCAGAGGGCCAGTGCAATATCGATGGATGTACCCGATTGAAAGGTACTGTTGTTATAGATTTGTGATTACTTTACAATTGTACGCGTAGTAATAATAATTTCTTCTTATTGAATAGGCTACTTGGAGTTCTAAAACGTTTTGTGTCTAATAAAGCTCGTCCCGAAGGTTCGATCGTGGAGGCTTACATATCTAAGGAGTGTACAACTTTTTGCTCTATGTACCTCAATGGAATCAAGACAATGTTCAACCGAGAAGAAAGGAACGATGATGGTGGTGTGCGTGCACAAGGGTTTGCGGCATTTACTCAAAATGTTCGGCCATTTGGTCTGATCGGCAGGGCACCTGATGTAACTGTTGACCAACGCAACATGGCTCAATGGTTTGTCTTGTATGATAGCCCTGAAGTCGAACCCTATCTAGAGTGTGTACTTAAATTTGAATACGTTCTCTTTGTATTTAGTTTGGTATTATACTATTATTCTTAATCATGCATCTGTCAATTAGGATGCACAAGAACTTGTTGGAGAAAACAAATGCACGTGATATTCCAAAGAGGCAACGCAAAAAATTTCTCTAATGGTTTAAAGGGCAAGTAAGGCATACAATATTTTTAAATACGTGTCAAATTCAGTAAGTCATACGATTTTTGTAAACATGTATATGATACATCCTTTTCATGTAGATGAATGAATTGCGGAAGGAAGGGTCTCCGGAAGCAACCGATGAGTTATGGTCATTGGCTAATAGACCCGACGCAATAATAAACACATATTCAGGGTGCATTTCTAATGGTGTCCGTTTTCATACTATTGATCGCGACAACCGACATAAGACTCAAAATAGTGGGTTGGTTGTTCAAGGAGATCATGAAGGCCAACCCTTTAACTTTTACGGTTATTTGAACAATGTGTTGGAGATGACATACTTGTTTAGTCATCGAGTTGTTTTGTTCCAATGTGAATGGTTCAACACTGGAAGTAGTAGAACTTTGCGAGTTGATGCACATTGTACAAGCATTGATGTAAGAAGTCGATGGTACAAAGATGACTCATTCGTGCTGCCAAGTCAAGTTCAACAAGTATTCTATGTTAATGATATCAAATTAGGTGATCATTGGAAAGTTGTAGAACGCATTCAACGTCGAGGAATTTGGAATGTGCTAGAAAGGGATAATTCAGAAACTAGCAACATTCCTGATACAGTTTTCCAACAGGACACAACTATTGAGGTTCCACCAGTAGTTGTTGATGATCCCATTGCGATCTCTTTGCGTAGAAATGATATTGAACCTGACATTGTTAGCGAGGATGTGGTTTTACATTTAACTAGTCAACGAGCACAACCCGTAGGTGTAAATGATGAAAGCTTCATATGTGATGACGAAGATGAAGTAATGGAAGATTTTGATGATGGGGGAGAAGAAGAAGAGCTTCATAGTGATTTTTATGTCGACAGTGATGTAGAACCTTAGTTTAATTTTGACAGAAAATTTTAATGTAATTTGGATGGGAAGAACCTTGATGTGATATTAAACTTGATATATCAAGACTTTTAATTCCTTGTTATCAAAACTTTACCAACATTTATCAACTTGGTAGATATCCTTGTACAATTTGACAGGTTGCAACATGTCTCCCGGATCTAGAAGGAGTAATACATCATTATCCTCTGTGGGCACATCGCGCCGATCAGTACCACCACCAATGGGAACAACACCTACACCATCCCCTCCTCAACTTGCAATATCATCACCTCCTGGGACTGTGCCATCTCTTTCTACCGAGTCTAGTGATGTGGGTAAATACCAATAAACTTATTTTGGCTTCATGATTTTACTTGGTTGGTAAATACGAACATATATTGAAACATATATTGCAGTTTTTTTACTTCATCTTTTTTACTTGGCTGGTAAATAATCCCTATTGTTTTTTTTTTAGGAACGCCTCCATTAAGGCGTGTGCGAGGGCTTACTGTTGGAAAAAGAATTAGGAAAATAATCGCCTCAAATCATGGGGATAGGCTCTTAGTATATGTACACCGAGAAATGAGGGCTTTTGGTGTAATACATGCAACGAAGGTGGCTAATGAGTTAGACTCACAGATTAGGAGGATTTGCTTTCTTTATGGCTTCTCACACTCGTGGAAGCTTGTTGATTCTGTGCTTAAAGAAGCCATTATACAGGCTGTTCGGGTGAGAATATTTAATCTTGTAATTACACTCCAGTAAGATTGTTTATATTTTGTAGCCTATCGTCATTAGATTGATTTCACTTATTACAATGCATGTAGGATAAATTCAAAATCATGGAGAATGGAGAAGAGTATACTGATTTAGTTAAAGAAGTTATTGATGAGAAGGCTAATAGGTTGTACAAAGACTGGAAACACAATATGGGCAAGCATTACACCGAACAGGTAAACCGAGGATTCGATCCATATCAACATCCGTATAAGGGGGTAAACATAGATGAGTGGAGGTTTATGATCGATCATATATTCAAGGACCCAAAACTTAAGGTTAGTCATTAGTTATTTAATTTACATTCTCAAGTGTAAGATAATATCTAACATGTGCATCTTTTTCAGGCTCGCAGAGAGGTTGGCCAATTAAATAGAGCCCTCCTACCGTATAATCATACTATGGGATCTCAATCATTTTCTGTTGCCATGAGTCTTGTGGTGAGCTAATGTATTTACATGTGCACCTTACATGAGATTGATCATGTGCTTTACTATGCTTATTCTATGTTGATTGGATATTCTAAGATGAAGGTAATGATGGTCAAATGCTAGATTTTTGTGATTTCTACGAAAAATCACATAAGTTGAAAGAGACAAACGATTGGATCAAACCTATTTGCAAGGAATTACACGTAAGGATCTAGTTCGTCATTTTTTCTCTATGCATTTCATGTTTTCTCCATTCATTTTTTTAATGTTTTTCTTTGAAACAACAGTAAAAAATGGTAGTAGTGCGAGATGAGACTTCCGAGTCCGGGACTCCAATGACACAGGAGGAACTTTCAAAAACAGTGCTTGGGGAGAAGAAACGATACATAAGAGGATTTGGGGTCGGCCCAAGACCCATTTCCTATTCTTCTAGTTCTGATGCCGACATTGCACGCAGAGAGGAGCTTGAAAAACTTCGATCTGAATTAGAGCTGCTTCACGAGGAGCGGCAGAGAGAGCGAGAGGAGGAGCAGAGACGACGTGAGGAGGAGCAGAGACAACATAAGGAGGAGCAGAGACAACGTGAGGAAGAGCAAATATATCGAGAGGCAGAGACAAAGAGACGTCAGGATGCCCAACAAAGGGAGATTGATGAACTTAAAAGCTTTATGATAAAATTCCAAAATAATTGTGGGCGCAATTAGTTCCTTTTCAAACAATGATGGTTAGACACTTAGGTAAGTTTACTGTGGCTTGTTTTTATGCAAGAATTTGCATTCTGCTAATCTAAACTGCATCCTGCTAATCTGAACTTATGAGAATTTGGCTTCTAGGTGATGAAAGTGGGAATTTGGTTCCTGTTGATCTAAACTACTTGCTACCTTTGGTATTTTAGTTGCCATTCCGACTGATGAAGGTATGGGTTTTGGCGTTGATATCTGCTTGTTGATCTGAATTTGTGGGAGTTTACCGTTTTGTTTCTCTTAATTTATCCATTATTGCCATTTTGTCATATGTATATATAGGTATTTAACTAGAATACATAGTAAAACCCCACATTTAAAATAAGATGTTCACTAAACAATGAAATCCTACCACACTCAATATTTGAAGTGCTATGAAAGTGTGTGTTTCACTTGGACAAATCTGTTGCTGCTGCTAATGATGTTTCCTCCCTTTGGTGTCTTTGGTTGCTACTATAGTGTCTTTGGCTGCTGCTGATGTTTCACTTGGACACTCAACATATAGTGTCTTTGGTTGCTGCTGCTACTAACAGGGCTGTTTTGGTTTGTGCAGCTGCTGGTTCCATTTGATCTTTGGCTGGTTTTGATCTCTGTTTTGATATCGTTGGTTGCGGCTGCTATTTTGATCTCTGTATTTTCTGTTTTTTCTTCCATTGCAAGCTGTAAACTGTTGTTTTGATCTGTGTTCTCTTCCCCATTTGGTGCAGCTGTTAATAGTTACAATGCTTTTTGGATCAATTGTCTTCCCAATAGCCACGTTTTGTTTAATGGAAGATGTGATACTTTAATGATTTTGTCGGATGGAAAATGCTTGTATGATTTTTGTAGTATTTTGATGCATTTTGGTAGTGTTTTGCAATGAACGATAGGGAGATCAAATAGCTGTCACCGCATATTTTTTTTCGCACTTAACTGTTTTACCGACTAAACAAATATTGGTCGCCGAAAGTGCCTACGCTTTAGAATCCCCAAACCATTACCGACTATAGCAGTAGTCGGCGTTTCGTTTTTTGGCGACAAAACCATTTTGGTCGGAAAAAACAACGATTTAGCGACACAAAACAATTTGGTCGCCAATAACATTACCGACCATAGAATTAGTCGGCATTGGATCGAATATGTGCCGACCAAACCATTTTGGTTGCCAAATAACGATTTAGCGACAAAAAACAATTTAGTCGCCAATAACATTATCGATCACAGCCTTGGTCGGCATTGGGGCGAACATTTGCCGAGCAACCTTATTTGGTCGCCAAATACATTCCCCGACCTCGAATTGGCGACCAATTTTGCGACTAAAGGATTTAGTCGGGCAAACCATTTGGCGACTAAATATGCGACATACGGCGACTAAATCGTTAGTCAGCGAATGTGTATTTTCTTGTAGTGAAAGTAGACATAGTTAGTTCGACAGGCGGTCAATCGAATGGTGTTCTATCGGTCGAGTGAGTCATTTTATCATGGGAGACAAGCACCGGATCAATCCTCCAACACTCATAGGAGACGGCGAATTTGTTTTAAGGGGACTGTGATTTCACAGGACTTGGTTCAGTAATGTATTTTAGATTTTCCGAATTTTGTATTTGAAATTATGTTTTGTAATTCAATTAATAGAATTATTTTCTGGAATTGGATCCGATCAATTGTCCGCAATATTTTTTCCTACATAAGATTGTACTGTTCCAGTGAAATTTTGACGGTTTTGACATTACTGACGGAGTACCAGATCTCAACCGGTACTATCAGACTTCATCAGATCTTACACACACACAGAGTCATAAACAAGACGAAACAAATGATGACGGCGGATCAAAAAAATTTCAAGACGTCGGCAAGTTAAAACACATCAAACAAACATACATTCTATACATATAAGCCACCCTCATAAATATTCAATAGTCAAGTGACATGCTAGATATTTGAGAGAGAGAGAGAGAGAGAGAGAGCCCGCGGGCCGCTGCGACAAATGTAAGGAAAAGTAAATGAAAAAAAAATGGGGAGGAAAGATAACCCTAGATTCTAAAGAAGTGGGTAACTTTACTATTTTAACCCTATTTGTTAAGAGAAAAAATTGTGATCATTTTAATCACATCTTGACAGTGGATTGTGACTATTTTAACCCTAATTGACCATTTATTTACATGTTTTTTGGTGAGGAGAAGGTAATTATTTTTAACCCTTTTCAAAAAAATATTAATTGAAAACCTAATTATATTTTTAGTGATAAATTCGGAACGGTATCCCAGTACATACTGGTACCGATATATACCTTACCAGTAACAAAATCGGTACCTTCACCTATACGAAATTAATAACTTTGCTTTTACTTTTAAACTAATATGGAATTATCGGCTACAAAAGTTGTGGCGATTCATAAATTTTTGAAGTTTTTTGTGATTCTAGTATGCATACTTATGGTAAAATTGCAAAATTTTATGGTCAAGTTACCATAACTTTTGGTTACAAATATGTACACACATATATAAATATCTATATTTACATTAGTGAATTTATTGTCGAAATATTATCATTTGCGTCGAGTTATGATTATGTTAAGCTTGTCTTTGATTATGTTTTTGTCATGTTACAGAAACTTTTGACTTTTCATGGAATTTTGATTTTTTTTTGCTTTCGATGTATATATATAATAAAGGTCGAGTTCAGAAATTATGTTATCAAGTTACAATAAATTGTTATTGCATGTAGATACGCGTCTATCTATAGGTCGAAACATGACCATTTGCTATCGTCATTTATAGTTTTATTACAAATTTATTTAGTTATTTTTTGATTACCTTGTTAATACTTTTGCGATTCATTAACATTTAGATTTTTAAAAAAAATTGTGCGTACACTTATAGTCAATTTACCACATTTTAAGGTCAAGTTATGTTAAATTTTCGTTCCTAACGTATAGTTTTATGTATAGGATGAAACAATTAAATTCTTTGTTGGTCATTTTGATGTTGTTATGCCTTAGTTCCGTCAATTTCTAGTTATATTACTTATACTTTGGCGATTCATTAAAATTTGAATTTTTCAAAGTTTTTGCGCATGAAAGTCACGATTCTTGTTGTGACAATTTATGGTCAAGTATTTTTCAATGTATATATAGACACACACATGCACACACACATATATAGAAAGAGACACACACACCAATATATTGTGAGAGAGAGACACACACATATAGACACACACACATATATGTGAGTTCAATGCAATCATTTGAAGTTGGTGATAAAATTCTAGAGCAGCAATTTGGTGTATAGCTGGCAAAAGGGAGTCCCACTTGTATGATGAGCACTGTATTAGGATCCTTGAACTTGCCCCTATTAGTTACTTTTCATCTATCCAACTTCAACTAATATATGTGAACCTAAATCCATATTGGGAGTATGATTCTATCTATATATTCAATTGATACGCTGGACCCACTTCCACTGAATTGTTCATGCATGTGCTCCAAGAGACAAGCAACAAAAATGGTCAAAAGTGAGTCAAAGGGCTCTCTCTCTCTCTCTCTATTGAGAGGGAAAGAGAAACAAAAGTAGCTTTAAAGGTTCATAAGCCCTTATCATTTTGAGTAATTGGGAGAACCCAGACATTGCCCCCATCCTCTTCTTGGGGGCATCCTCTGGCCCATTCAAGCTGTCCTCCTAATCTCTCCTCTCAATCCATTGCATCTGCCTTCTTCTACCTTCCCTTTTGTTTTTTTTATTTTGTTTTTTTTTGTTTTTGAAAAGAACTAAAGATCCTAAAATCTTTCACACCATTATATATATATATATATATATATATATATATATATATATATACACACACACACACACACACACACACTCGATCGAACTTTCCCCTGTTAATCATTCAACTCATGAATTGGCAACATCCATTGAAGTTTTGTGTACCCATCTATGTGGTGGGCTCCATAGGCCCATTTCAACTGGGATTGAACAACAATTTCTATATATATAGAATCAAGTTCAGAAAATGCACAAAGTTTCTAAATATTATAAATATTCATTTTCTTTTGTGACCAATCTTCTGTCTACAAACCTGACTCTAGAAAGACTCTTGCTATTTTTTTATAGGATCTCTTCAATAATTAATTAGCAGTTGGGCACACGCGGTGCATGTACAAGTAAGAGTAAATTAATCTATATGATAATCAGATCTAGTAGTTACTTAGAGTAAATAGTGGAATATATTGTTTCGTTTTTCTCTTATGGTTATTTAGTGGTTCAAGTCTTCAAGATGGTTCAAACGTAATTAGCAAAGTATTTTAAAGATAGTTTAGGAATTAAAAAGTTGACACAATGACAATTTAGGAGATACCAAACTTATACTCTCCCTTTCTACATAGAATAGAAGATTTAAAAAAAAAAAAAAAATAGTGATGAAAGGTATCTTGATAAACTCCAATACAATTAATTAAATTCTCGTTATTTATGCGGGATTCAATGATTTTCTTTGTGGCACGTGAATTCTCTTATTTTTAAAAAGATGTATTGAATTTTTAACCACTAATTTATCTAAAAGTTTAAACTGTCAGAGAGAGACACGACCTTATTATTTATATCCTCAACACCATATTTTTTGTGTAGTCAGACCCGCTTTCATAAGCGGGCCAAACATGTGTAAATATTGAAAGACTAGGTAAGCGGTGAGATTAATTACAAAAATTATTGTCTGCTTCGATACCAAACTACATTGTTGACCATCAATTTTTTTTTTTTTAAATTTAACATATTAAAAGGATGAATGAATAATTTTATTATTTATATCACTAGCAAAAATCAACTCATGAAGACCCTTGTTTTCCAGGGTTAGTCGCACCATCTGTGGTGCCAGAGGGAACAGAACGGACAAATGAGATTTGCTATCAAGTCAAGACTGTGATGTGGTTGTTAATACCCTATATATAGTTAAGGATAGCTTAGCCGATTGGTCTTTTCCTACTGACTATTTGTTGGATAAATGATGGGTGTCGACTGATATTTTCAAGCGTCTATTTTTTCAATTGATATTCATTTTAGTCAAAATGATAGGATCAATTTCTTATAAAAAATTTCCAATTAATTACAAGTGGACAAATTGTGTGTTAGTAAATGGACCGGTTCAGATCGAATTATCTTATTCGGGTCTTCATATAGATCTCAAAATTTGGTTGATTAGAAGTATGTGATAGAGGTTTTTTATTCCCATTTAAAACGAGAGTCGATTGAGACTTTTGTATATATGGGGCTATATATATTCCATTAGTCTGGCAGATAAGAAGGCACGGATAGAACAACTAGTGATTCTTTTTTTGTTTTTAATAGAAAAATGACTCTCCTTTTTACAACTCTCATGATCTCGATAATTTTCTCACCCTAGGCTTTCATCAAAGACCTTTAGGATTTGCAGTGTGGATTGCCGGAGTAGGCTAAAATAATCTCCTCCACACAGTGAGAAAACAAGAGCCTAACGATTTACTTATAGGATTTTGTGATAAAATAATTGTAATATGCTAAATATATCCAATGCGCAAATAAATGTAGTGATCATGGCCTCAAAGACTATTGACAGCAATATTAATAAGGGGGAGACATTAGATGAAAAGAACTACAACATGTGGCTCAGAAAATTCCAGTATCTCCTATAGGCAAGAAATTCTTCAGACTTTGACCGCTTCACTGATCCTCCTTGAAGAGTGAAACACTGCCCGGCACTGCAAAAAACATGGAAATTTATGAAATTGGGTCAAGAAAGATCACTGACCATGCTTTACTATGTAAGCCAGCATGCACCATGATCTCATTGGCAAGTTTGAGAATTGCCTTACCGCCCAAGATATGCGGAACTAGTTGAAAATTGCCTTTGGTGGCACAACGACAACTAGGTTGCACACGTTGACATTGAAGTTTGATAGTAATAAAACGGACCCCAAACATTCCACTCGAAAACATCTGAGGGTCATGTCGGTTATGATACTCAACCTTAGGACTGCTTAAATGTTTGATTGATAAGCAACAAATTTTCGTTATGCTTAGGTCTTTGCCTGATTGATGGGAGCAATTCAAGCTCATGGTGATATACAATGATGATAACCACCTTAACGATTTGTCACATCATCTTGAGCTTGTACGCAACTTCCAAGACGCAAGGTGAGGCAATGATGATTTCATGGTTCAATCTAGCCAGCGCAAGACAACTGGTTAAGAGCAAAAGGCAAGGTGGCAAGGCTAAGCAGGGACAAGTTGCAGATCATGCGCTAAAAGAACATGTCAAGCATCAAGGAGGCAAGAGCGGAGGCAAGAAGGATAAATCTAAACAACTTGCTACAATTGTCAAAAGATTGAAAACTTCACTTACGAGTGTATTGAGCCGAAGAAGGTATTGTCTTACCCTATTTCTCGCATAAATCGCTTAGTATGCTTTCATGTTTTGATTTCTCATACTAATTGGATTGTTGATACAACAGTAACCAAACATGTAGCCTAAAACGAGGAGGATTTATTAAGCATTGTTAGATTCGTGTTGCAACCAGAGTGTCTTTATGGGGAATAGTTCAGCTGAGGATGCGCCAAGAGTTGGCACTTATCAGTTGAAGCTGCGAAGTGGTCACACACATATTCTCTATGTCGTCCTTTACTCGCTTGGACTTCAACACAACTTGATATTAGTAGTAGCTTTAGTTCAGTTAGGTTTTACCTTAAATTTCGGCATAGGTGGTTTTTCCATCGACCTAGATAGTAGCTTTATTTCTAGTGATTTCTATGTTTCGGATTTGATGGTTCTAATACTGCTTTTATGTCTTTTCATGATAAAGATGTTGCTTGTAGTTCTATGAAATGGCATGCGAAGTTAGGCCAATATTGGCCAAGATGGGATGACTAGGTTAGCAAGGAAACTTCTTGTAGGTCCACTCGCTAAAGTCAACCTACCAATATGTGTGACTTGCATGGCAGGAAAAACAATAAAAAAAAAATCATTTGGTAAGTAGTGATAGCTATAGGTCCAACAACGCCAGTACATTCAAACATTTACGAACTTATGAATATGAAGGCATGCCATGGAGGTACCTATTCATCACCATTTTAGACAGTTATATGTGATATGGATATGTATACTTGGTTTATCGCAAATTTGAGCCATTAGATTGCATCATCCAATTTGTTAAAGAAGTTGAGAACCAAAAAGAGATAACCCTAAAAGTTTAAGTATAGATTACAGACGTGAATGCTTATCTGAGAAATTTAAAGAGCTCTATGAGGATAAAGGCATCCATGGCAGTTAAAGATATTTAGGACTTCGCAACAAAATTGTTGAAAAAGAAGAAATTGTACATTGTTAGATCTGGTTAGGTTGATGATGGCTCAAGCTAATCTTCCAATTAGTTTCCGGGGAGATGCATTATTGATTGCAACCTACATGCTTAATCGTGTGCCAAGTAAATGAATCCCTTCTACACCTTATGAATTATGGACATGTAGGAAGCCAGTCCTTGATCATTTGAGGCTCTGGGGGTCAATAGGTTATGTGCACATTCCTTTGTACCAAGTTAGAAAGTTAGATCTGAGAAGCAAAGGGCCTCTTTATATGTTATCCTAAAAACTCGAGAGCGTATGTATTAATAAGCAAATAGCCTAATGGAGGACTGATTCAGATTGACTCCCGAGGTTTAGATTTTATTGAACATGAGTTTCCAAACAAAAGTGATGTGAGAGGGGATCTTGATCTTTTTGAGATGCTTGATCTATGATTCAGTGAAGGTTGGATTTTAAATCCTCTTCATATGGTTGTCGAGAATATCGGGAGTAATCCACTAGAGACTATTGATCCTCAAGATCGTCCAAGACGCAAGTGCCAACATGGAAGAATACCTCATCATCATTTTGAAATTGAGATGGAAATTTTTTCATGTGTGATCCTCAAGAGGAAGATGAGCATTCATATAATGAGACATTATCTTCACCTCTTTGTTAGGAATGGCTAGTTGCTATAGAGGACAAGATTAGTTCTATGGATACAAATCAAGTGTGGGAGTTGATTCATCTTTCGTCTGGGCATAACACCATCGGAAAGAAATGGGTCTTAAAAAAATAAGCGTATTTGAGATTAAATTGATCGACAAATATTAGAAACACATTGAGATTTGAAACTTTTTCAGATGGATGTTTAAACAACATTTCCCAATGGAGAACTGGATCGGGAGATCTATATAGATCCACCAATTGGCTTTAGGGTCAACAAGCACGAGTGCAAAGTTTGGAAGTTCAAACTTCCATCTATAGCCTAAATTAGTCAATTGCAGAATGGTGTTTGAGATTTTATTGAGCCACTATTTTTAATGGGTGTACAATGATCATGGAAGACCATTGTATGTATGTTAAATGGTCCAAGAAAAGTTTCCTCATCCTTTCTTTGTATGTTGATGACATTCTTTTAGCTAGGAATGATGTAGATATGGTTGTCTCCACTAAAGAGTGGTTGTCCTCAAACTTTGAGATGAAGGACATGTGTGAGGCTAATTTTGTACTCAAAATTAAGATCTCTAGAGATTGCCGAGATGGTTTCTTGGCTTGAATCATGAAACCTATATAAAAATATTTATTAAGCATTTTTTATTGCAATATTCCAAATCCATTGATGCTCCTATCGAGTAGGGACACACCTAGTCTTGATTTATGTATGCATACTATCAAGAAATGATGCAACGGTTCAAATCCCATACGCAAGGGTAGTTGGGAGTCAAATGAATGCTTTGTTGTGTATTCGACCAAGTATCTCCTCTGTAGTTGGAATGGTCAGTTGGTTACAAAGTAATCCTAGACTTGCTCATTGGAAGGTTTTGAAGAGGATACTTGAATACTTGCAAAGCACTGTCGATTACATGATGTGTTATCATGGTGGAGATATGCTTATGCAAGGATATAGTAATCAAGGCAAAATATACTCTACTAGTTACTTCGCCAGTCTTCCTTTCAATTGCAACGAAGCTATTAGAAGCACTTTCCATAATGGAAAATTCGAAAGGCAAAGTTGTTGGAGGAGCAATGATATTGAATTGTTGGTCAAAGGGGTGAAACCCAAGTAGTTGGGGGACATCCATTACAATAAGGGTCATCATCCCATAGTTGACCCAAAAACAAATTGAAGCAACGATCCTAGAATGTCAGAGAAGTTTCTATGAGATAGGAATCGTGAGGAATGGATCTTCAAAGTAGGCCCATGATCCTTGTCAACCCTATATGCTCGAGATGGGGTCCTCGGCTTTGTCAAATCTAGGCGAACCAACTGTCCCATGTAGGATTACGTGCAGGCTAGCAGGAACAGTTCTTCTTTGGCCATGTAAACTAGTGAAAGCCCTACTTGTGATGAAGGTGATGGTCTCCAAGACAACAATACAATAGTGAGAACTTTAGAGGAAGTTCATCGAAGGTAGGATTGAGAGAAAATGCATCAAGCGTCCTAGAAAGAACGAAGACCTCGCTGATAACTTGGCTTTGAACACCGCTGCCGTTATAGATGTTTACTTCTTCATCTATCAGGCAGTGAAGCATGTAGGATAGCAAACTCGTCTCGATTATGGCAACATAAGAAGAACAAGAAGCCATGAGAGGGAAGTTTGAATGTGAAGGGTTGGGAAGAGATGTCTTTTAATGGGCAAGAAACCTACTTTTTATATACTCTTAAGAAAACCAAGTAGTGGGCCAAAGAAAGCAGGCCCACCATGTTGTTGGTTTTCCAAAGAAGGTTATTGGGATGAAAGACCCAGTACGCCTAGGGACACATATGAAATTATGATATTTATGTTTGTAATTTTGTTGGTTCATCTAAAATTGAAAAGTAATGATACGTAAAGTACTTCGTTTGCACATGTACTGCTTGACCGTTCGGGTGTTTACAAAATAAGACTCTAAAAATGGCGTCCCAAGCGTAAGACTCTCGACTGATGTAGCATAATAAATATCCGGAAGTACCGGAGTCGAACCACTGAGACGGACGGACTGTGTTTTAACCCAAGACTGCGAGCACTAGTTTTACTTGGCTCTCAGGTAGCCACCCATAAACTTCGATTTGGTTGATTAATTAACTAGAAACTTGACAAATAATTTGAATAACAATAAACTAAAAGTGAGTACAGTCACGGGAACCCAGCGTCCGCAACTAACTTAACTGATTCCTGCTCGGGCCACAATAATCCTTTCACTAATTTTGGAGTAAGCTAAAGAGGTTTTCGAATAAAAGCCCACCCGTAGGTTTTGTTTATTAAAAGGTTCTCATTTTAGGAATCCCAAAATTGCTGGAAAATATGGAAGATTCGAAACCGAGGCACGAAATTAGTTAAGTCAATCACGGAACGCCTTCGTCCCGCGACCATACTCTAGAAAACTACTCACACATGACGCAAAACACAATAGATAGCATCCTAGATCGGAACATGATCACCTAAGGAATGATAAATAAAAACCAAGCAAGGATCTATAACAAACCAATAATTACGAACAACTTTAACGAAGGCTAAAATATCATAAACGTTACCGGAGTGCGATTTAATTAAACTTGAAAGCTGGAAAACAATGAAAGTGCTTCAATCTGAAAAACCCAGATCTGAGAGAGCAGCCTGCTTAAGAAAATAAAACCCTAGTTAATAAAAAACTTAACCTAAAACGCCTAAACACACATATTTATACTAAAACATACTTAACCCTAATAAAAATAAACAATAATCCGCGGAAAATGCTTGAAAACGGCAACGTTTGGCTTATAACCATCTCGGTAGCGCTACAGATGAACTGGGGTATCGCTACCGAGGCTCTTCGGATGAACCTTTTGACCCTTTGATTTCTGGAACGACGGCGTTTTCTGGCCATGATAAGCTCTCGGTAGCGCTACACCCAAAATGGGGTAGCGCTCCCGAATGGGTTAAGTCGCCCCTTTGACCCTTGGCCGGCGTTGACCCGTTGATCTTCTAATGCTTCTGTAGCGCTACACAGGAACTGGGGTAGCGCTCTTAAACATTCTGGAGGTTTTGTAACCAATTCGGAGCGCTACGGGCATAATGGTGTATCGCTCCTAGACATTCTGGACCTTTTGTAACAGCTTTGGAGCGCTCCTGGACTTTATGGGTAGCGCTACCGATGCTTTTACGTCTTTTCTTCAGATACTTGGCCTCCACGCTTCTCTTCCACTACCCCTCTCCTTCACGGGCCCATACAATCATCAAATAGTGCCAAAATTAACCCATTTTTCCTGCAAACATAACATAAACACAAATACCAACCATGTGCACGCATTAATAGGAAAATAAGAATTAACCCGCTCATCTAATGCGCTAAAACCCCTACTTAGGCGCTAAAACACATGTATTCCACGCGCCTATCACATCCCCCAACTTAAGCGTTGCTAGTCCCTAGCAACGAAAAGAATAAAAATAATAAAGAAAATGATAGATCTTTTGAACCCCCGGGCGGCCCCGGTAGGACGAGTGAAGTCTCGTGAGGGTTTTCAGCAGTGATTACCCACAAAACACCACGAATCTTTTTCACGTGAAACCCAAAAACCTGTAAGACAGCTCAATGATATTTCAAGTAAATAATATAAAGCCATTGCAATAAGATAATGGGCATAAGCAGTTCTAGATACTATCAAGTCAAAAAAATAAGTCATGGCATCTTCACTCAGCGTGTGTGGACAAGGGCTTCGGTCATAAGTGAAAAACAATCAAAAGTTCTCTCCGGACCGAGTCTCGACTTCAAATCTCACCGTGTCATGCACTCAGCAAATGGAATCACTCAAAACAAGGTGCATATTACTCTCAATATGTGCAGGCAGAAATTATGTAAATGAAAGCAAAGTACCCTGCACAAGTTGACACAAAAAGAAAGCTCTAGAGAGTGGACACACGATCTCATGAACAGAATGTCAAGTATTGGAAACTCTCTTTATCCACCAATTCACAGCCCATTGCCCTTAGGATGAAATAGGACTTTCATTTCGGTTATAACGTTAGGTAAGGAAAAGTATTTCAAGGTTAGGGTAAAACATTCAAGTGTCCGAGAATAGGCCAACAACAACTCACATAGGCAAGTATAACAATGTGTGCCTTCTTTTTCTTCTTCTTTTTTTTTTTTTTAACTCCGCCTCATCTCTCTTTCACACCTTTCTTTCCACATTTAGACAAATATTTCTTCTTTCCACAATAATTTGGTGTCTTCCCTTTCTGTTTTTTTTTTTTTTTTTTTTTTATGGGAAAGATCACCAATCAATAAAACTCAAATCACACTATATTAACTTTCTCTCTAAAATATACCTTCAAACAATTATCTAAGCCTTCTCAAAGCACAATATAGATGGAGGAGCTCAACAAGAAAAGGTTATCATGCGTGAGGCTCAAATGGGCTCATAAGAGATAACTGTAAGAAACAAAGAAAAGAAACGGCTCAAAATAGCAAAGATGGCCTATAATCCTCTCCAAGGGGCAATACAACCATACAATTTCCAAACCCAAGAGATAAGTGGGCAATTCAAAACATTCCCAATACTCGACGACAAAGATAATGAGATCAACAACGAATTTGCTCTTTTGTGACAACAAGAGTTTATCTGACACCACTCCAAGAAATAGATAAGGCTCTAAACTCACATGGGCATAAGTCTCCACTAAACTAGCCATCGAGAACAATCAAGTCATAACTCACAAATAACCAAAGCCCAAAGAAATGTGTAGTGCAAAAGTGCTAATAATAAATGCCATGACAAATTTTTCGCAACAAACTAGCAAAAAGAACTATAATGCCACCATATGCAATATCATATCTCAAACTCAATCAATCATGAGCCAATCTCACAGCCTTCAAGTCTCATGCAAAAAGATTTTCACCATTTTTTTTTTAATTAATTTTTTTTTAAAATAAAGAACAAAGTGATCCCTCCCCCAACTTGAGATATGCTCTGTCCTCAGAGCTAGAGAACAGGAAAAATAAGGAGAACAAGGGAAAAGAGTGGACCGATGGGTGGCAGCCAACCACCTATGACCTCGGCCGATGTTTGAGGAATTTGTCACCACCGCTGCCTTTCGTCATTGGCAGAACTTTCAAGGGTCGCTCCTTCGGCCCCCCTTACGAGACCACAGCTAGTCACACAAGACCGCGACAAGACTTTTTGGACTAACAACCGCCACACATAGTGGCACCCATGGCTTTGGGTTCCTGAATGCCTCAATCACCCTGTTGGTGAGATCTAAACTACCAAGGCTGGTGTGGTAGCACGTCCCCTGCAATAAGATTTACCTGCCAACTACCTACTGAGAGCAAATGACATCAGCACGCCCGACTCGTGTTATCCGGGCTCCAAAAAAAAAAACAAAATAAGAAAATACTCCACCATGCATTCACACACCTTTTTGTTTTTTTGTTTTTTTTTTAGCATATAACAGAACAACTGAAATAAATGACAGAAAGAAATAACATGAATGAAATGACACACAATTGTCCTTCCTAACCGGGACCAGGCACACGATTCTTATTTTACTAGCAGCGTGCGGAGCTAAAAGACCCAAGTCAATGATGGGTACCCCTATGTGTTTTAGCAATAAGCACAAAACTAGGGGCCGGGTCCACCGCTCAATCAAGAGGATGGTACGCGTGAGCTACCCGTAAAAACCAGGCTAAACAAGCCTATTCAGCTGGGTCGTCCGTGTAAACTGGATCGACCAACTCCTCATCAGGTTCACCTACCTCAACAAATTCCAAAAATGGTTTCAAACGCTGCCCATTTACTTTAGACTCACTACCATCCCTAGGATCACGGATATCGACTGAACCATTCGGATACACCTTAAGCACTATGTAGGGACCTTCCCAACGTGACCTCAACTTACCCGGAAAGATATGGAGGCGCGAATTGTAGAGTAACACCTTCTGACCTACTGTAAAGGTTTTGCGCTGAATGTTCCTATCATGGTACGCCTTAACCTTGGACTTGTAAATCACCGAGTTCTCATATGCCTCATTCCTAAGCTCCTCGAGCTCACACAACTCCAACTTCCGTTGCTCACCTGCCCTCTCTAGACTTGCATTGACTTTCTTAATGGCCCAAAAGGCCTTCTTCTCTAACTCAATTGGCAGGTGGCAGGCCTTACCATAAACGAGCCGGTAGGGTGAAGCACCCAACACGGTCTTGTAAGCTGTGCGGTAGGCCCACAACGCATCACTCAACCTATTGGACCAATCCTTCCTGGTCACACCTACGGTCTTCTCTAAGATTCTCTTAATCTCCCTATTGGCCAACTCGGCCTGCCCATTGGTTTGGGGGTGGTAAGATGTGGACACCTTATGATTTACCTTATACTCCCCCATCAACTTGGCGAATAACCGCCCTGTGAACTGCTTACCCTAGTCTGAGATAATGGCAAGTGGTACGCCAAACCTCGTCAATATGTTGGTCCTGAGAAAATCTAAGACTACCCTGGACTCCATGGACTTAGTGGGGATCGCCTCAACCCACTTGGACACATAGTCTACAGCCAGCAAAATATACTCAAAACCATGGGACTTCGGAAACGGACCCATAAAATCAATACCCCAGCAATCAAATACCTCAAGTACAAGGATAGGCTGGAGTGTCATCTCATTACGCGCACTTATCTTGCCAAGCTTTTGGCAACGCTCACACGCCTTACAAAAAGCGTGCACCCTCTTAAACATGTCAGGCCACCAAAAACCACACTGTAAAATTTTTGCGGTGGTCTTCTTCGCAGAGAAGTGACCACCACACGCCTCATTATGACAAAACTCTATAACACTCTGTTGGTCGGACTCAGGGATACACCTACGCACAATCTGGTCCGGGCAGTGTTTGAATAAATATGGGTCATCAAATATGTACTGCCGGACATCTCTCAAAAACCTCTGCTTTACCTGGGTGGACCAACTAGGAGGAATCTGCCCAGTTGCCAAATAATTGACAATGTCTGCATACCATGGGCACTCACTAGCAGCAAACAGCTGCTCATCCGGGAAGGAATCTCTAATGGGAACATCCGAGGAAGGGTCCTCGGGTTCCAAACGGGATAAATGATCGGCCACTAGATTCTCTACCCCCTTCTTATCCTTGATGGTTAGGTGGAATTCTTGCAAGAGCAGAATCCACCTAATCAAGCGAGCTTTCGCGTCCTGCTTGGTCATCAGATATTTCAATGCCGCATGATCAGTGAAGACTGTGATCTGCGTACCGACCAAGTAGGACCGAAATTTATCTAAGGCAAACACCACCGCCAACATCTCCTTCTCCGTGGTGGTGTAGTTCAACTGTGCCTCATTCAATGTCTTACTCGCATAATAAATCACACACGGGGCCTTGTCTCTCCTTTGCCCCAACACTGCCCCCACTGCATAGTCAGAAGCATCGCACATGAGCTCAAATGGGAGGTCCCAATCAGGGGCCTGGACAATGGGCGGAGTCGTGAGGCTCCGCTTCAACTTTTGGAAGGCCTCCTCACAGGCCTCGGACCACACAAAGGGTGCGTCCTTCGCCAACAAAAGACACAACGGTCGTGAAATCGCACTAAAATCCTTGATGAAACGCCGGTAGAAACCAGCGTGCCCAAGGAACGACCGGACATCCTTCACACTCTTGGGAGATGGCAAACTAGCAATGAGGCCAACCTTGGCCTTGTCTACTTCAAGTCCTCTTTCTGAGACAATGTGTCCCAGAACTATGCCCTCACGTACCATAAAATGGCACTTCTCCCAATTCAAGAGCAAATTCTTCTCTTCACACCTCCTCAACACATGCTTGAGGTTGTCAAGACACCCCTCAAAAGACTCTCCGAACACGGAGAAGTCGTCCATGAACACCTCCACTATCCTCTCTACCATGTCGCTGAAAATCCCCATCATGCACCTCGAAAAGGTGCCAGGGGCATTGCACAAGCCAAAAGGCATGCGACGGTAGGCAAATGTGCCATACGGGCAGGTGAACGTGGTCTTTTCCTGGTCCTCTAGGGCTATCTCTATCTGATTGTAGCCCGAGTAACCATCCAGGAAACAATAAAAAGCCTTACCAGCTATCCTTTCTAGGATCTGGTCAATGAATGGTAGGGGAAAGTGATCCTTCCGGGTGCCCGCATTGAGCTTCCGGTAGTCTATGCACACACGCCACTTGTTTGGGACCCTAGTGGTGACATCTTCCCCATACTCATTCTGCACAACAGTGACCCCTGCCTTCTTAGGCACAACTTGAACAGGGCTTACCCACTTGCTATCAGCAATTGGGTAAATGATGCCCGCATCTAAAAGCTTAAGTACCTCAGCCCTCACAACATCTTTCATATGTGGATTCAGACGGCGCTGAGGTTGCCTAGAAGGGGTCACATTCTCCTCAAGATAAATATGGTGTGTGCACACTGCGGGGCTAATCCCCTTGATATCTGCTATAGTCCAGCCAATCGCGCCTATATGCTCTCTTAACACATCGAGCAATCTACTCTCTTGATCCCCCTCCAAAGTGGAGGAGATCACCACAGGGAATGTCTCATCGCCTTTCAAGAACGCGTATTTCAAATGGGTAGGCAATGGCTTAAGTTCAGGCTTGGGTGGCTCGACAGATGATGGAAGCACCTTGGTGGATTCTCCCAAAGGTTCCTTGGTTGGAACCCAAGGGTTTGCAGCGCACACATCCTCGATGTTCAACATCTCAAACAAATCTCCCATGTCTGGAGAATCCATGAAAGCCCTCTCCTCGGCCGTCAGGCATTTCTCCAGTGGGTCACTCAACAAAACACTCTCGACATGCTCTTGAACTAGCGTGTCGATCAGACCCACATCATAAATCTCATCATCATCCTCCTCTAGGTTTTCGATGGAGTACATGTTTACTTCCATCTTAGACTCTCCCATAGATAACTGGACCTGGCCAGTTGAGCAATTGAACATGGCACTGGAAGTGGCTAAGAATGGTCGACCTAGGATGATGGGAGTCTTCTCAAAAGACTCGGTACCCGGACACATGTCCAACACAATGAAATCTGCGGGGAACATGAATTCCCCAACTTGAATCAGAACATCTTCCACCACCCCCTTTGGGACTCTCACACTCCGGTCAGCTAACTGTAGCGTGACGGGTGTGGTCTTTAGATCTCCAAGGCCTAGCTTGAGGTAGACAGAATAGGGGAGCAAGTTGATACTTGCCCCTAAATCAAGTAAAGCTTTGTCAAAACGCTGGCCTCCTATGACAACGGAAATGGTGGGACAACCAGGATCCTTCCTCTTCTCTGGAAGATCCGCCTTAAAGATGGAGCTCGCTTGCTCCGCCAGGAACACCTTGTCCTGGTTCTTGCTCTTCCTCTTAGTTGTGCACAAGTCTTTGAGGACCTTGGCAAACTGAGGAATAGTGTCAATGGCCTCTAGCAAGGAAATCGGAAATTGAATTTTCTTGAACAGCTCAACAATTTGAGAGTTCGCATTGACCTTCGGCCTTGCCGCCAACCTTTGGGGGAATGGGGCAGCCGGTATCACTGGAGTCATGGGGGCCGCAGGTGCAGGCACCACCACCTCAGGTAACTCCTCTCTTTCATTCTCCTCCTCCTCAGACTCCTTTCCTGAGTCCGGAACTACTGCAGGAACAACCTTTGGTTCCGTGGGTGGAACAGGTTTCTGCTTGGGAGCAACAGTCTTGTCAATAATTTTCCCACTCCGAAGAGTGGTCACAGCGTTAGCCTCCCCAGTGTTAGGGTTCTGACTGCTGCTCTCCCCTATCAAGTGGGTTCCTGCGGGATTTGCTTGGGGCTGAGATGGGAACTGCCCCCTAACCTGCTGCATCTGTTGTATCATATTGGTGAGAGCGGTCATGTTATGCTGAATCTGGCCTATTTGGGTTTTGGTCTCATTCTGGAATGCAGCTTGGGACTGTAATAGAGAAGTGACATTCTCTTCCCACCTATGTTCTCTGGGGGCCACTTGGTTGTACCCTGGGGGAGGTCCACGACCGGATGGACCTTGCCCCCTAACTGGCTGCGGAATGTACTGATAAGGAACTATCTGGCCCTGCTGGGGCCTGTAAGACTGCTGATGCTGGTATTGCTGCTGTGGCGGAGGTGGTGCATGGGGTTGCACTTGTTCTCCACCAACAGGCTTGGAGTCTGACCACCCAAAGTTGGGATGGTCCTTCCACCCTGTATTGTATGTGTTGGAGTATGGGTTATACTCCCTCACAGCATTTACATCTTCCTGACCGGACTGATTTCCCTGAATGGACTGGTTTGCATGATTCGATGGCTTACTAGCAATGAATCCCGGACACACAGAGGTGGTGTGTCCTCTACACTCACACCACTCGCAAACTTCCTCTATTTTGACCTCCTTGACCTGGCGGCTCTGCTTAACCTCTAAGTCCTCTAATTTCTGGGCTATTTTATCTATCTGTGTAAAAAGTTCTTTGTCACGCATAGCCACAGGGACAATGCCGGACCCAAAAGGTCCAGCTCTCTCATATTCCGAGGGCTCTAAAGCTCTCTGCCTATCGGCCAGGTCATCTAGAAAATCCCAGGCCTCATCTGCTGTCTTAGACATGAAGTCGTCTCCTTTGCAGGAGTACTCGATGTGCTGGACTGTCTCAGCGTTGAGGCCCAGATGAAAGAATTCCACAAGTTGGATCTTACCAAAACCGTGATCAGGCAATCTGAGGAGCAGCTCTTTGAAGCGCTCCCATGCCTTTAACATTGACTCCCCCCTTTCCTGTCTGAAACCCTGAATTTGTCGCCTAAACTTCTTAGTTTTGGCTTCAGAAAAATACTTCCTATAAAACGCCTCTCTCACCTGTGCCCACGTGGTGAAAGACTGAGACTTCTGCAGTCTAAACCAGATGAGGGCACTGTCTTTCAAAGTTGACTCAAATAGCTTGAGGCAGGCATTCTCATACTGGGTGCTGGATGCAAGGTTGCGCACCAACCCCTCAAAGGTTCGCACATGCTCGTGCGGGTCATCATTCTCTCGCCCGTAAAAGTGGGGCAAGTTATTCAAAATACCGAACTTTACGGTGAATGCATTTCCTGCTGCTAGTGTCTCTCGAGGGAAAACAATTGGTCCGAGAGGAGTGGTCCTCTCTGGATGCAAGTGTTGCCTCAGAGATGGTGGATTAACCAAGTGGTTGTCCTCCATCGTACCTGAATTTGACTTTGACTCCGAAACTGAACTAGACTCAAAAAGCGGGTTACTGACACTAACTGACTCGAAAGACAAATCTACGAAAAGACCACCAACTGGAACTGACTCTGACTCTAAATTTAAGGACGTCGGACTAGACGCCACAGGCTGACTCGACCCTGACTCTCTTCTAACTAACCGGTGAGTTGGGTCGCGGAAATAAAGGGGGTCCCGATCTGGGGGAACTCCCTTCTTCCCACCTATGATGACTCAACTAAAACAAAAATAAAACTGGGACTCACACTCTTAAACACTCGTCGCCGTCCCCGGCAACGGCGCCAAAAATGCTTGACCGTTCGGGTGTTTACAAAATAAGACTCTAAAAATGGCGTCCCAAGCGTAAGACTCTCGACTGATGTAGCATAATAAATATCCGGAAGTACCGGAGTCGAACCACTGAGACGGACGGACTGTGTTTTAACCCAAGACTGCGAGCACTAGTTTTACTTGGCTCTCAGGTAGCCACCCATAAACTTCGATTTGGTTGATTAATTAACTAGAAACTTGACAAATAATTTGAATAACAATAAACTAAAAGTGAGTACAGTCACGGGAACCCAGCGTCCGCAACTAACTTAACTGATTCCTGCTCGGGCCACAATAATCCTTTCACTAATTTTGGAGTAAGCTAAAGAGGTTTTCGAATAAAAGCCCACCCGTAGGTTTTGTTTATTAAAAGGTTCTCATTTTAGGAATCCCAAAATTGCTGGAAAATATGGAAGATTCGAAACCGAGGCACGAAATTAGTTAAGTCAATCACGGAACGCCTTCGTCCCGCGACCATACTCTAGAAAACTACTCACACATGACGCAAAACACAATAGATAGCATCCTAGATCGGAACATGATCACCTAAGGAATGATAAATAAAAACCAAGCAAGGATCTATAACAAACCAATAATTACGAACAACTTTAACGAAGGCTAAAATATCATAAACGTTACCGGAGTGCGATTTAATTAAACTTGAAAGCTGGAAAACAATGAAAGTGCTTCAATCTGAAAAACCCAGATCTGAGAGAGCAGCCTGCTTAAGAAAATAAAACCCTAGTTAATAAAAAACTTAACCTAAAACGCCTAAACACACATATTTATACTAAAACATACTTAACCCTAATAAAAATAAACAATAATCCGCGGAAAATGCTTGAAAACGGCAACGTTTGGCTTATAACCATCTCGGTAGCGCTACAGATGAACTGGGATATCGCTACCGAGGCTCTTCGGATGAACCTTTTGACCCTTTGATTTCTGGAACGGCGGCGTTTTCTGGCCATGATAAGCTCTCGGTAGCGCTACACCCAAAATGGGGTAGCGCTCCCGAATGGGTTAAGTCGCCCCTTTGACCCTTGGCCGGCGTTGACCCGTTGATCTTCTAATGCTTCTGTAGCGCTACACAGGAACTGGGGTAGCGCTCTTGAACATTCTGGAGGTTTTGTAACCAATTCGGAGCGCTACGGGCATAATGGTGTATCGCTCCTAGACATTCTGGACCTTTTGTAACAGCTTTGGAGCGCTCCTGGACTTTATGGGTAGCGCTACCGATGCTTTTACGTCTTTTCTTCAGATACTTGGCCTCCACGCTTCTCTTCCACTACCCCTCTCCTTCACGGGCCCATACAATCATCAAATAGTGCCAAAATTAACCCATTTTTCCTGCAAACTTAACATAAACACAAATACCAACCATGTGCACGCATTAATAGGAAAATAAGAATTAACCCGCTCATCTAATGCGCTAAAACCCCTACTTAGGCGCTAAAACACATGTATTCCACGCGCCTATCATGTACTATGATTGGTGTTCAAGATTTGTTGCAATTGCAGAGAACTTCTTGATGAAGTGAACACAACATATTACATAAAATCATCAATCCAATCACAAAGAGAAAGAAACAAAAAAGAGGTTTCTTAATAAGTTTTGTACATTGAACAAAGCCTAAAAGATTGGCTATAGTAAATGCAAAACTAAAGAACATAGAAAACTACCCTGTAAGTTATTCTTCCTCATGCAGAATGCAGTCAGAGGGTGATTGGACAAGTTCTGGGGGCTAAGCATGCCATGCAAGTTGTTGTTCGAGGGTTCTTGCTCGAACATACCAGTAGGCAAGAGCAGCAATGAGACAATCAATTTTTGTCTATGTCTTGGCCCATAGTTTTGCTGTAAATCGGTCCACTATTGCAGAGATCCGGTCTAGTTGGGTTGGGGTAAGCAGTTCATCCTCGTCTATAGAGGAAATAGAAGAAAGTGTGAATCTTGGAGAGTTAGCCGTGGTGAATCTTTTGCGGCTTATCTTTTACAGGCTTAAGTACTATTGTGTGAGACAGTCCAGAGAAGGTGGCTAAATAAGCACACTTGGTCACTTCAAAAAAAAAAAAAAATAGATAAGTTCCACGTACACACAAAACGTGGGGTGATGGGACTAAACAGACGCCTATTAATTATGTGGTGCCTTATGTGTCCTTTGTCAAACACCCTCACTTATCTTGTAACCGCAAAAAGGCAAAATGATTGTGTGTGAAGCATAAGGCGATACTACCTCATTCCCTCATTTATCCAAACATTTTTTATTGGTCAAATATCTTGCAAAAGAGAAAAGTCAATATTTTTTTGGGCGAAGAAGGACCAAAAAAGAAATCAAGCACCATATGAAACTGCGAATGAACAAGACAAAACATTTGCAGACTGGTATATATTTAGATATTCATAACATCTTTGTATAGTAAAATAGCATCGGGTGTCTACAAAAAGGATTGAAACAAAAAAAGTGACATGCATAAGTCATCTCGTGCTGCTTAAGCATGGTACTTTACATATGCCAAAGCAAAAGTAAAGCCTAACAGTTGGCATCAAAGGAATTACTCGTTATGGGAAGATTGTTGAATCTTGGTTTTAAGAGATTTAATCCTAAGCTCGAGCTCATCAAGGACAGACCAAACCTCACAGTCCAAAACTCGATGGAATTGCTATTTCATTCGGTTCTCTAAGCCAAGAGAAAATTCCATAAGTAGCTATTCCAAGTGGTTTAGTTGTGCTGGAGTAAAGGCATGAGTTTCATTGCTTGCCATCATAGCTCCGAAGGTGAAATGAGAAAAAATAAGTCATTCACCCACTATTTAAGCACCATAATGGTGGTAGGTGATGTGAGCACGGTACTGTCATTTAATTAATTCTGCTACATGTTTACCATAGGCTAAGGGTAAATCGACAGCAATATCCTGGTGAAAAGACTCCAATTAAATTTTCTATAATGACGTGAAAACAATCTAATTAGATTTTCTATAATGACAGCTCATAAATTATTGTCTCGGTTTACATGCCAAAACAAAGAAGGCTTGCACGGCTAGTTGTATTTATTGAAAGTACACGTGTAAAGTAAAGATATTCATTAGCATTGCAAACTTAAATGGATTTTTTCTCGTATTCAACTACCCATCCAAGAGCATTTGGCTTCAGAATACTTGTTTTTATTTTCTTACTTATTTCAAAGAAGAATGAAGGCTTTCCTTGGAAGTTGTCACTCAATCAAAAGTATATAACACATACGAAAGTGTAGCTTTACTGACTTTCTGAGGTATAAACTTTGCCACGACATTAGTGGCTCAGCTTTTCGTGCTTCCCAAAGTGACCATTTTGAAAACGTCCGGAGAGTCTCACAGGGCTAGAACCATCATAGATCACAAAGAAAAGTCTTGACTAAGAAAAAAGTGGACTCAGAAAAGCTCCTTGAACAATATTAGACACCAGACAATATGCATGAACTGCCATCAATCACTATCTACCAAAATTGAACCCACCATATGATAAAAGTCCTCTCTTTATTGAATCCATCTTTTCTTGTACCTCCCAATCGGGATGCATATCTTACCTCAAATCAATCTCATTCTATGGAGGGCCTCTCCACCCGCCACGGGTAGTAATCCAACTGAATGCTTACATGAACCAGAACCAAGAGAGCGTGAAAGGAAAATGGTCTCAAAATGTCCCATCAATTGAGGCATAGAGGAAATAAGTAAGGTGGTATATATAATATATTTATCCGCAGAACTCCTTCTAATGAGCTATGCATTTTGTTTTGATTTCCAGTTTGACGTACATTGGAAGTGAGAACAAGGAAACTATAATGGACCTTATCAGACCATTCTTTCTTTAAGGTGGCAGCTTAATGCTTCAGTTTGTCGAAGCTTAAAGGGTGAGGTGTATCCTAGAGCTCAATTGCTCAAAGAAAGTTGGGACAAAATGAGGAGGAATACAAAGCATCCATCATGCTAAAATGAACGTCTATATTGACAAATGCATGGTAGTAAAGACTCCATCACTCTCGAGCAAGAATGATGAAAACCCTTAAGAGGGTTGACACCACCCATAATGACCTGAGTGATGGTCGAAGAACCTATAATGACTTGAAGGTCCCAACTTAAGCAAGGTTTGGAAATAGGAAGTTTGTCATCCAAACTTCTTAAAGGTTGAATTGGAGAATTTGGAATATCAGCAGCCATAGGGGAACTGGGTTCAGCAACAGAAAGAGTCTTAAAGGTTTGGCTAATAGTATTAAGAGTGCCCACGATAAAGAGAAGTGGAAGATGAATGAATTAGCCTGCATTAAGTTCATATATATAGATGAAATATGAAGAAGTCAGACTGGAAGTTACAAAGATGAAGATAACAAGCATTTGTGATTTCTCACAAACTTCCTACGATGGGAAATAGGTGATTCGAGTATCCACTAGCATAATTTAAAACCTTAAACTATGCTGGTATAGAGGGTATGTTGACTCCCTAATCTATCTTCCAATAAGGGTGTAACACGTGGCACTATGCAATGAAGGTGCCCACATCCAATTAAAGAACATGAAGAGTCCAAGAGGTGTCATTCGAGCTAGCGGGTTGACATGTATAGAATGCAAAGCAACGACATTTGATGTGTATGGACGGTTATCCAACTGTCATGCATGCTCGCATACGAAGAAGAAGAATCCGATGAGACATAGGTCATGAATCTAGGAAAAAAGTGAGAACATGGCTGAGTGTGACGATCATGGTCTGATCCTACATCAAAGGAGAATAATGCATGAAGATTCAAGCAAGAAATTCAAGGAAAAAAAAAGGCATCAAGTACTTGGGTAGTCTATTAATAAGAGCAAGAGTAGAAAGAAAAAATAAGATGATCCCCCATAACTCTTGCTTATTTTTCATACTTGTCTTTTCTTTTCTTTCCTTTCCTTTCATGTACTTAGCATAGTCACAACATTAGCAGTAGTTGTATTTATAGTTGTACTTAATTTTAACTATAGTTTGTAACAATAGGAGTAGGTGAAGCTGGAAATTGGATCGCAGCACAACGACTAGGACTCGTGCCAAAAGAATTTTGAGCATGAGCTACCACTTGCGATGAAATCCTTCCGAATAGGCAAGAGAATTACTAGAGTTATTATTCTTTTTTTTTTTTTTGGCTCAATTGAAGAAATGCTCTAGCGGAACAAGACAGAAAATTCTTATCTTATAATGGGTATAGGTCAGGTTAAGAGCTTAGATCTTAGTTTGAAGCGGATTGAAT